>JAQIUQ010006396.1:0-406438 GCA_030378365.1 Hybognathus amarus
TGTTACGTATTGCTATATGGAGAAAAATCCTGGAATGTTTTCGATCAAAAGCCTTAATTTTATTTTCGACTGAAGAAAAGCAATGACATCTTCTAAGTTTTTTAAAAAAGTGAACGTACTTTAAACCCCGAATCTTAAAAGTAAATCAGGCATTTTTACATTTTTTTGCCAGGTGTTTTATGGTGTTTGGTGGGCCGTTTATTTTAAAATGTACTCTAAGTAATCGGTACACAGTAAAAAATAATTAACTAATCCATCCATCAATAATCTCCTATGTCCTGAAATTGGCGTATCAAACCGACAAAAGTTGCATTCATATAAATAATAATATTTGTCACCCATTGAACACCCATTAATCAGCTGAAATATTTTTAAATAAATCAATACCGATATAAATTTTTTAAACAAAAATACTAATAAAGTCCGAAAAATAAATAAATGTGATTGATAACCAATATGATAGAAGGTTCTCTATTCCTACAGTTCATTAAAACATCAGTTGCACTCTTACAGCTTCCATATAGAGCATATTTTTATGTCTTATTAAATCCCTCTCTACTTCTACGATCCCTCTGTTGCAGAAGATGACAGGTGCTCAAGCATGAAGTAAATCAGTTGCCGTCTCCTCCATGATATGTTGTATGGACTCTACAGAAACTGCCTTTAGAAGACTTGGGGAACTCTTTTTTTTTTTTTTATAAAAAACAAAACAAAAAAACAAACAAGTAGATATTTGATACCTCTGGTGCCTTAATGTTTCATAGGACCAGAATATCTGCATGCACTGCTGCTCACACATTCCACAATTCACTTGATTCTTAAATCACTTGCCTTTGTGCTGCATCCGCTGGATTCAATGTAATGGCAGACACCATCAGAACAATCAGTTTTGTTTCGCTTGCACATCACTTTGTAAGTGAACATTATACAGAATTTTAACCTATCGCACATATTTCTTTACAATTTTGTACACTTCATTTTCATCTTTACACTACACAGACACTCTAACACTTAACTGTGAGTCAGCTTTAGATTACAATTAAAATATTTTAATCCATCCGTAAAGCCTACCACTACTTTTCCATTCCATGTTAGGTCATATTTCTACCTGAAAAAGAGGCGTTGTTAGCTTACAAATCCTGCCATGATTTAACATTCAGGAAGATTGCCATTGATGTGGAGGAGCAAGTAGCATTTAGTGTACTGAGCTCTTGGGCAATAGCATTGCCTTACGGGCAAATATCTGTCATCATAGATAGAAACAAGCCAAGTGCTTCTCTTAATATTAAATGTTGCAGACACATAAATAGACATGGCTTTTTCATAAACCGATCCAATTGGCCTAGTTAATCGATTAAGCTTACCTGAACCATCGAATAGTTCAGATCACTCTTTGGGACTATTTTTTGCCTGTACATTTTTATGATGTTTGATGTGTGCTTTTTGTTCAGTTAATTTATATTTTAGACTACTTATTGGACAACATCCGTTTTTCTTCAGTTATGAAGAGATTTATTATTTGTTGTTGGCGAGCTCTGATTCATGTCTGGAAATCCATCCACTGTAATGCTATGGATATCGTTTCATGAGAACAGAGTCGAGCCATTTTAAAATGGTTTTGTATAGTTGTATGACAGCCATGATTAACAAAATCTTTCTGAAATATTAACCCTATTTACACTAGATACTGTAATATCTGTCCTGAAATTTATTGAAATAACCCTTTATGGACAATAATGTTCTGTTCTATAGTAGTTTATCTAGTTTGTGTTCTCCTTTGTCACTGTGAAAGTCGCATTACCTCGTTTTCCTCATTTAGTTCAGAGCGGAGTGGCGTGGAGTGGTTTGGAAATGTTTGTACCTTTATTCTGCTGTGTGCAGCGAAGAGGCAACAACTCATTTTTCTTTATGAAATCCAAAGAGATTGCACTACTCTTTGTGATAAAAATAATACATTTATAGATGACAATGGTTATTATTTGCTTATTGTCCTTGTATTATTTAATCCTATAAAAACTGATTTATTGCTTTATCATTTAGACTTTTGTATTCTCAGAAACAGATTAAATCAGTCTTTTATGTGTGTATTTGAAACACTCAGATTATTATTTTAAAGACGATTTGAACTATTAAAGCCATGTCAGGTTTAGCCATTTAGCATTATAGCATTGTAGACTGTTTATGTGCTTTGTATGGCATTGGTAATGAAATGTATGGTGCTGCTGTGTATTGGATAAACATTATGAGGAATCGTAAAACTGTTATGCCAGGATGAAGCCCTGATGTGCTTTTGCTTTATTTGGTGAACTGACACACAAACTAACTCCAAATATGCCATTGACAATGTGGGGAAGATTTGGTAGTTTTATAAATAATATTTCCACTGATTTAACTCAGCATGTCTATGGTGCATGTATTCCAAATGTAATAAATGTAATGTGAAAATGTCTTTGCTCATATTCTTTCATTCCATTAAGGTGCTCGTGTAAAACTGTGTGAACTTTATGTAATATATAACAATTAGTCGCGTCTTTTGATTTGCCAAAAAAGTATCAGTCTACTAAAGTCACGTGCCTGAAGTGTGCAGCGACACGGCATCTTTTGTTACGAAACACTGACACCGTGTGGCTAAGATCTGCACTGCAGGATTACTCTTACAAAAAAAATAGTGGTTATGTTATATCCTTTACTCCCAGTGCTGGGTAGTAACTGAGTAAATGTAATCAGATTCCAAAAATTAAGTATTTGTAATTAAATTAAATTACATTTTAAAATACTCCTAATCAGACTATACAATTACTTTTAATTGAATACATGATTACATAATAAATAATATATTTTACATTATTCAATTAGCTGACACTTTTATCCAAATTGATATACAATTGCTATATATATGTCAGAGATCGTCATACCTCTGGAGCGACTGGGGTTAAGTGTCTTGCTCAGGGACACATTGGTGTCTCACAGTGGATTTAAACCTGGGTCTCTCTCACACCAAAGGCATGTGTCTAATCCACTGCGCCATCACCATTATATTATATAAAGAGTAATATATAATTATTTCTACATTTTACCTTAAAGGAACACTCCGACTTTTTGGACTTAAGCCTATTCACCTTATCCCGCTGAGTTAGACAAGTCCATATATACCTTTTTCATCTCTACTATAAGTCTGTTTGACGCACCAACCTGCTAGCCTAGCTTAGCACAAAGACTGGATGTAAATGGTTGCTGCTAGCATACTAATCAAAATAAGTGACAAAATAACGCAAATGTTTTCCTATTTACATTTTGTGATTTGTACAGTCACAGAGTGTACAAAAAACAGTCACATGAGACACAGACATCTTTTAACCGTATAAATACTGGGAAATACAGTAACAAATGAGCGGAGCTAGAGGTAAACTCAGGACAGTAGCCTTTACCTTGCTAATGAATCGGATTTTTTTTTTTTGAGAAACAGTGACCATGTCCAGTAGCCTACGGGTACGTTAGGCTACTGTCTGTGGGGTTCATTGTGCAAAACAATTTGCCTTGTGCTATTACTTTCCCCTTATTCTAGCCTATTGTAATGCAATTATCTAACAATACTGTATTATATGCTGTTGAATACATTTGGTTCAGCTAATAAATTGCATTAAAAATAATTGATTCCTGTAATAATAATTCTTTATTCATGTTCTGTGATATTTATTAATCAGGATGCGTTTTTGGTTGGAATTCTATTGAAAACATCATGGTATTACCTGGTCTCCCCTGTTTATTGTCACAGCTCATACAATAAAGTGGACACCCATGATAAACTATGCTTTTCTATCTAGTAATTGCTGACTCTATTAATCCAATTCTGAGCGAACTCTCTGCTCCTCACCACGGTGCTTCGCAGGTGATGCGGTTATCACTCCGCCCAAGTAGCAGTGCTTCGCCTTCAGAAAATGTAGTTCCCAGTATTTATACGGTTAAAAGATGTCTGTGTCTCATATGACCTTGTTATTTGTACACTATGTGACTATACAAATCACAACATGTAAATAGTTTGCGTTATTTTGTCAGTTATTTGGATTAGTATGCTAGCTGCAACCATTTACATCCAGTCTTTGTGCTAAGCTAGGATAGCGATGGGTGCGTCAAACAGACTTATAGCACGCACGGAGATGAAAAAGATATGTATGGACTTCTCTAACTCTGGGGATACTGGTGAATAGGCTAAAGTCCCAAAAAGTCCGGAGTGTTCCTTTAATGCCTGATGTCTCAGTCTGGTTTTAGATGGGTTTTGGGTCACTTTGGGTTTTAAGAGACCAGCTTAAACAGCAAAAAACAGGTTTAATTTGTTTTCCGACATCATATTTGAGAGTGCTGACATCATAACCAATCCGATGTGACAGGGTTGTCACAAAATATCATGACTTAATGTCTGATTTATGTATTGACAAGGCACACCAAAATTGAGTAACACTACAATCAATGTAGTAAAGTATGTTTTTATCTATAAAACCTACTGTACATTTACATTTGGCAGATGCTTTTATCCAAAGTGACTTACATTGCATTTCAAGGTACACATTTGCATTCGTATCAGTGCTTGCTTTCCCTGGGAATGACCTTGGTGTTGTTAGCACCAACGCTCTACTGTTTGAGCTACAGGAAAGCTGTAACCCAAATATGTGTATCGTATTAATCGAGTAATATTAATTTACATGTACTTATAGGGTTAGAATTAGGGTTTGGTTTTAGGGTTAGTTGCATAATTATGCATAATTTACAGTTATTACGTAACTATGTTAAAATGACACTGTAAAAATGTTACCAAAAAATTATCCAAATTATCTAAAACCCTGTTGTATACAATCTAATACATTTCTTCTGCTGTGTGATAATAGTATTTTGTTTATACGAAAAGGTACGCAAATTTTCATTTTGTTGCTAAGTTTGGGCCTCTGAAATCTGAGTGAGTGAAAAACAGATCACATTAAATCATTTTCAGGCACATGGGCCGCTGTCCATTAGTGCTGAGCATCAGGTGCCTAAGCTTCATAATAACATCAAGCTTCACATCATATGAGTATGCGACAGAACAAATTAAGTGCAAAACATGTTATCATCATGAGGAGAATATTATAAGTGTTTTAACAATCTAGTCTTTCACTGGTGAAGACATTCGATGCACATGAATATTCTGCGTAATTAAGCCTCAAATGCTTAGATGTCAGCTCTTTCTTCTAATCCTCACAATATTTAATCTGCCAGCAAGTGTGAGGAGGACTCCACAGCCCACCAGCAGGAGCCTGTTTCATCACTTTAATCCAGAATTTAACTCCTTGAACACACACATCCTCAAGGCATGACATTAAAATAACCTCATAGCACTTGAGCGAGGAGAAGAATTCCATGTGTCTTTGTTCAGCGCTGTAAAAAACACAGCTCTGTCTCTTTGCTGGCTGTGTGAAAGTGTCACAGACAGAGTCTTGACTCATGTTGAAGGGTGAGTGAGAAGTCCCGAGGATAAAGACTCGCTGTAATTACTGTCTCAGCTCAAAGCTCTCCTAACACTCCTAGTTAGTGTGCTATAGGGTGACAATTATCAAGTGCAACTGCAATCATCATGCTCTCATGCACTCTAAACCAACATCCCTATGCTAAAGAGTTCATAAGGGCATGCAGAATTAATCATTGTTTTTATTGGCTTTTAATTTTTTTTATTAATAAAAAATATATCAAATATATTATACATGTGCCATTTTTATTATTCATATTTAATTTGAATATGTATTATTTATTTAAATATTAAATAAATAAATAAATAAACAATTAACATACAATTTTAATCTTTGATATTTTAAAAATATTTAAATTAATTATTACATTTTGTATATGGTTAACCGTAATCATATTTAACAATGACTAAATTATTAGTTTGATTTGTATTATGTTGTTTATTTCTGTATTTTTGCGGGGCTTTTTTGTCAGTAAACGTTTGTCTTTTAGTTTTAGAACAAAAATACATATATATTGAAATAATATAAAAATATTAAATATTAAAATAAATACGATTGTTAAAAAACCTTATACAATCAAATAAAAAAAAAAAAAAGATTTTACCAAGTGCAAAACCATGAATAAGTGTTTCTACATCAGTGTTATTCACCTGTCATTTCCCTCTGATGTTACTGCGTATTCGTTATGGGTAGGGTTAGGGTCAATAAAATATGCCATCTTGGCAAAGAGTAACAACAACAGAGTAATAATACAAAAAACAGAATACAACTAAAAATAACAAGATTTTAAAAAATACAAACAATGAAAAGAAATAACGATCAAAGACAATAAGCAGATTTAAAAATATAAGTCTTCAGAGAATTCTAATTACCACAAGGAAGAGCATTCCAAAACCGTGGAGCTGAAATAGAGAAAGCTCTGACCCCTGGCAGACTTTATTTAAATGAGGGCTGCTGAAGAGTACAAGAACCAGAAGAGCAAAGAGACTGAGTTGGATATGAAGAAACTAGGTTACAGAGATAGGGCCCTTGTTAAAATATGGCAAAATTAAAATTGATACGTGCATATGGGAAGCCACGCAGTGTAATTGATGGGAAATATGCTGGCGAACAGTTATGAGTCAGTGAGTCAGTAGCCGGGCGGTGCTGAATTCTGAACATATTGCAGTTTCTGAATGGATTTATCAGGGAGACCAGAGAAGTGCATTGAATAACGCAAGCCTTGACGCATAAAAGGCATGAACGTGCTTTTCTGCATCGGGCAAGGAGAGAGATCTCTCTAGCAAAGTCTTAACAATATTTACATGGTAGAAAAAAGCAGTTCTTAAGACCATTTTATTTTAATACAAGCATCGAATGTCAACTGCAAAACCCAGACAGCAACGAAAATATTATTGTCCAGAAAAGAATGGAGTTCACCGAAGACATATTGTGATAATGCAGGGTTGTCACAATGGAACATTGTGTTACATCTATAATTACACTTGAACAAAATTATAAAACGCAACACTTGTCTTTGCTCCCCATTTTTTTTAATGTGGCCACCCTAGGGCACAACTGTGCAATAATCATGTTGTCTAATCAGCATTTTGATATGCCACACCTGCGAGTTGGACTGGATCATATCGGCAAAGAGGAGAAGTGCCTCACCAACACAGATTTAGGCCCCGTTTACACAAAGGGAATACGCAGATATTTTCCCTGTGGTTTGGCCTCTCATTTACGAAGAAACCCAATTTTTATCACAGAAAACGATTATTTCAAAAAATTCCGGCCAAAGTGGAGATTTCTGAAAACGCCGGTTATGTGTTGTCGTGTCAACTGGAGAAACGGCGTTTTAGGTTCTCTCTTGTCCGATTCTGTTTGGCTTTCATGGCTTTATCCTTCTCCCTGACACTGCCGCCCATAGGTTTGGCATAGATATGATGGTGCTTGATGGCATATTTATGCGGGTGTGTGCACTATGTTATTATTGAAAACGGAGAGGGGGGAAATATTTGTTCTCTCAAATACCCGGCTTTGTGTAAACGTGGCCTTAGACAGATTTGTGAACAATATTTGAGAGAAATAGGTCTTTTGTGTACATAAAGTCTTAGAACGTTGAGTTCAGCTCATGAAAATGGGGGCAAAAACAAAAGTGTTGCATTTATAATTTTGTTCAGTGTGTTTGATGCAATTCTATGTGTCAACCATTACCATTATAAAACAAATACTGAAAACCCATAAAAGTTTCTTCTAGTAGATAACCATGACTTTCCTCTATCACACAATAAGTCGTAAACCACAGGAGAAAATTGCTCATTTTGACGTAAAGCCTTGGGGTGTAACATTAACTTGGTGACTAAGTAACAGATCCAACCAGAGCCTTTATTAAATTTAAGTCTTGAGAGCCCTTCTAAAAGGTAATTTAAGAGATTTAACCACTTAGCTGCATCATGCTTTAAGAGGAAAAGAGAACTGATGAAATTATTGATCTATCACTAACTTCAGAGAAGTACATGAGTCACAGAGTGCGCTGGGATTAGAAAGTAGCGCCGGCACAACACGACTGTTGCTGACAGCATGAGAACAATCAGCCTGACAGCAAGCTGCTAAATGGAGAGCCATGCCATTTATATTTATACATCTTATAGATGGTGACAGACCTGACGCAGACCAAATGCGTTAAAGCTTCAAATAAAATTAATGCTGTGACCACTGCAGAAAGCGCGTAGGAGGTCTGATCCTGACCAAGAGCTTCGAAAACCTTTGCTCAACTCACAATAATTCATCTTAGCATCTTTCTTTAAATAGTGGAGGCTGTTTTCAGTCTCTGAAACAGCAGCTAGCAGACTAGCTAGACACTGAAACTGGGTCAAAACACATCACATGGGAATAATAATAAAAAAAAGATAATATATTCGACGACCACATTAAAGATTTCAAAGAGCACCATAATAGACCAAACCTTAAAGTATTATCGGCAAGCAAACTAAATTTACTGGCAATTGAATAAGTAAACTCAACAAATGGTTTACTGGAGTAATGCATGCTTGGCATACTAAATTAGATTTTGAAGCTGTTCCCAGACAGACTCTGACAGCATATTATTGTATTTAGGCTGTTGTGACAGACAACCTGGCGAAGTCAGACAGACCGGAACAAACTTTAGACACAAACGTTATAGCCTGAGATAAAGTGTAAATGTGAGGCAGTGCAACATTATTTTGCATAACACATCATTGAACACAGAAATTATGAGTGGACATTTCAGATAGGTTTCCTGCACTCTTAAAAACAAAGATACAAAGGTTGAGAACTCTCTTTTAAAGACCTTATTTTTCTTACAAAATCTATACTGTAGGCCTATGTGTTTTCATCTTCTCTCTATCAATCCATCTGCAGCTTTCTGTTATCACTTAGCCTACTTTGAGAAGAAAGTAGCAGCTATCAACAAATTATTCTCACAAACCATTGCCCAATTCCACCCATTTACTGCTGACCTCATTTGAGAAAGTCCCCAGATGAGGAATAACTCACTATTACAAATGAACACCTGCCTCTCTGTCCAACCTTCCTTCCCTTCTCCACCAAGAGCTCTATTTTGATGAAGCTATTTCATCATTCAGATCCACACAGCTGAGCACATGACAAATAGTCCACGAGTCTGTTCAACAGCAAGATACAGACAATCTCATCTCATGGAAACATGTAGATATTACAAGAGGCGAATTGACGTATGAATTCGTACTATGTGAACTCTAATAAACGTATGATTGTTTGAAAAAGTAAGCATGGATGTCAGAAGGTTCGAAACATACCCGTCACTGGTGCAGTCTGTCGAAGACGTAGATTGTAGTTGGCCTACGAATTCATACCAAATACGGCAAACCGTAAATAACAATGAATTTCCTTGAGATTGTGTTGCAATTGACTGTTCTACACTAGATGGACGTTTGCTTTCAGACCACTACACCATGGTCGTTTTCTCAATACCAAGTACGCAAACTTCAGACTTGCCGAGTTCCATTGAGGAGAACGAACGTTTCTAGGAACGACAGGCCGTGAATCCGGTTCTTCTGCAAATGGAACAGCGCGTTCTCGATCACCGTCACACACGCTATGGGTTACTCCGGTTGTCTCTTTATGTATATTCTAGGCAACAATAAAATGAAATATGCTACAACTCTACCTCTTTTCATCAACAATTAATCGAATTATGTTACAAAAAAAACACTCTGCCTCCTTTTAAAAAAAAAACTTAAAGTCCCTGTAAAATCAAAATTAAGTATGTGTTCCTGTAAGTTTGTCACACCACAGAAAAATTTGTTATTAGCCACCCAGCCAAATTTGCTATGATAAAAAAGCCGGCAAGTACATAAAATAAGCTAGCAAAATCATGAAAAAATGAGCAGTTATCTCTGTTCTCAAACGCTAGGGCGTGTCCGCTGGCTGCGTGGAAACCACGCCCACTTCGCGTGAAAGCTGTTCAGACGGTGATATTAGCTGATTAGCTTTTGGAGACGGGAGGATGAACACTGAGGCGGGAGATCGTCGTTCGGCCTCGTTCACCAGTAACAGCGGATTATCAGTGAATTATCAGTGAATCCCAGTTGTCTCTGAGGAAAGTTTATAAAACGATCCAGTTTAAAACGATCTCTACAGAGGCGGGGGTTGGCGGTGATCCTCATCAAGGTATAAGCTCGCTAAAAACCTCTTCTTAATGTGATCGTTTTTAAGGGAATTTAAATAAGAGACCGATCTGTTTTGTACATGATCGCATCCAGGTAGTAGCCCATGCATGTCCGTGTTGAAGGCATAGCTAGCTAGAAAACTGTAGGCTCAGCTGTAGTAACTAATTGTACTGACAGTCACTCGCGATTGAGCGGTGAATGCGAATGTGCTCGGGGAGTGTTATTGTGTGTTGGGGAGAGATCAGACTCTGTGCGTCATCAAATAGGGGTGTGTCCAGGAGCTCATGGGCTGCAGTACGTCACGGAGCCCTGTTTTAGCCTCGCCCAATTAATCCGTAAAATTGCAATGGTGAAAAACTGTTTAACGGTCTAACTGCACATTTCAGTACTTCACAGTTCACAGACTTTGTAATATGTTTTAGCAATACATATGTAATATTTATAATGTGTTTAGAACTTTTTGTAGAATTGACTTTACAGGGACTTTAAACATAGCCTAGCTATGTGGTTCAGGCAACACGTAGGCTACTACATTGATTATCTTCACTGCATATATTTATAACAACATGAACATGATCTTTTTTTTATCATTTTAAAGACTAAAACACTACTGACATTTTTATTGACATTTAACAAACAGAGACAGGGTTGCGTCCATTTTATTTTATTGTACATAGTGAAAAGAATGTTTAAATAAAATAAATAAATATATTTTTTAAAATAAAATTGCACAACCCTGTCTATTTTTGTTAAATGTCAAAAATTTCTAGCATAAAATGTATAGAAGATACAATGAGAAATAAAGCAAACATAAGTAAGCTTTTGAGGCTACGAAGTTAAATTTAGATAGCCTAAATATATAATGATATGAAACTTCACTTTGCCCTCAGCCAAAACAATTTCTTTGCCATGGAACAAACTATAGATATGATTGACGTATAACCCAAGACAAATTATAAGCCATGTTTATCCACTATACGAGACATCGTCTCGAAGCACGTAGCCGAGGAAATGCTTTTCCAAGTCGGGGTTGATGAGCGTTGAACACCCGGTGACCGCCTGGGATCTCACAACTGCGAAAACGTCAGATACATTTTTCAAATAGGCGCTATCTTTATAAATAAACCAACAGATTTGAGCTTTAAACAACGTACACTCTCACCTGAGACACTCTTAAAATTAACATTTTATGACACAATAACAGTGATATTACGTGGGTTTTCTCCTCTGCTATTGACGCTTTCTGGTTGGTGCGAGATGCATTTGCGATACCTGGCTGTCTCAAGTTTGCACAAGTCACCTCTCTCATGCATCCTCGGTAAACTGGGTGGATCAAAGAACACATCCGGGGATTTGAACCTGGACTTAGATGTGAACTTTGAATAGGAACAGTGCTGGCAGTGACTGATGACATAATTAAGTAAATCCGACCAGTAATGATTTCCTGTTGACTAAAGCTGCATTTGGCTTGAATCTGGTTCAATGGAACATAAGACACAATAATCTCATCAAAACATGTTGATCACAAACTGACCCAATCAAACTGGCCAGAGTCAGAGGATGATGTTGTTATGGGTGTGGCTCCCTGAAGTATTTTTAGTGCACTTTCATCTGATTGGGTTCCTCCCATCCTTACACTTTCATCTTTGTACTCAGTATTCAACCTCATTATGCCACTTCCTGTTTATATCAAGTAATCAAGAACAAGAATGTCAGCTCTTTCGAAGAACCAAGAGTCATATAATGCAGTTGTGTGAAGACTCACCATGCATGCAGAGAGGGAATTATATGAGTGTGGCGAGGTCTACCAAGTTATCTCTGTGTGCCCAGGCACATCAATTCCTTGGGCTATATGGGTGACCTATTCCTCCTAAACTCGTGGAATCTAAAGGTGCAACAGAGAGGAAAACCACTGAACAAGCCATACAGCTATGTACATTGAAGTAGACAGCTTCAAAACAAACCTTCAAAATACATTTAGTTTAAGTGGTTACATGATGGATGGATTTTAAAAATGTGAGTGAGTGAGTGAGTGAGTGAGTAGTAGTGAGTGAGTGAGTGAGTGAGTGAGCGAGTGATGAGTGAGTAATGAGTGATAAGTGAGTGAGTGAGTAAGTAAGCTGAAAAATATATTGGAAGCAATCAAATATTGAACTCCCCTTTAAAACTTCAAAATCCCAGACCTAAGACCCATCTCCTCCTCGGTGAGTGTGAATGAAACGATCCCCTACTGTGCTGTAAATACGGCGAATGTGATTTCACCAAGTTCCACATGTCCCTTGTTGATCCTGGATCAACTTTCCAATCAACCAATCAGATTTGAGGGACAAGTTTACAGTTTATGTCAAGTTTAGGCTTAGAACATGGGTGAAGTACTTACACACAAGTGTCATTCACCTTTCATTACCCTCTGATTTAAGGGAAAAGTTATGGGTATGGTTAGGTTTAGGGGTACACTGTAAAAAAAATCTGTTGAATTTACAGGAAAACCCTGGCAAACCGTGGTTACCAGCGTTTCCTTTTAAAATATGCAGGTAGCAACATTTTAGGTTTTACAGACTTTGACCGTATTTAATTTTACAGCAATAAACCGTATTTCATTATCTGATATAATGTTCATTTACTGACCTTTTGAAGTATTAATATCTGTTTTGTTCAATTGTAATACACTGACTGCCATCAATCACAGCCGTAATGAGTCAAATGATAAATCGAACGCTCATCATTATCAGATCTTCCACAAGAAAGTTCATACTATTATATAGAAGCTGAAGTGTCATTCACACAAACATTAAACACCATCATGGTAATATGTTGAAATTTTAAAAATGCAATAAGTATTCATTTAACAACATTAAATGTAACATAAAACCCTACATAACTGATTAGAAAAATAACTAAGAAAATTATGAAGAAACAGTTACAATACATTAAATGTGAAGTGTTACGCACAGGGAATTGTGGGAATGTCAATTTACATTTTTCACAGTAAATTATACAATGACTTCTCTTTTTCACTTCCAAAAACTGTGGAAATTTAACAGTATTTTACAGTAAAATTACATTAAACGTACCATTATTTATATATATCACAGTTATTTACCGTATATAGTAAGGAAACTTTCTGTTGACCAAATAACAGTTTTTCACTGTAGCATTTTTCACAGTCTTTTACTGTTAAAATCACGATCATTTTTTACAGTGTAGGGATTGGGTAAGGACTACACGTCTTACTTGGTAAAATCACGGTGACCCTGTAAATAAAGCATGCTTGCCTAAACGTGTTCTAAAAATAGTGCATCTAAAAAATTTAATTATGTTATCATCAAGTGTTGCCAAGTCTTTCAGAGAAATTAATTATCAGGTTTGAAAAATAAGCCTAAAATGAGCAACTTTCAAATTAAGCACAAGCTTGCATACTGATCATTTACTCATTCTCATATAGCTCTAAATTTTTCTCAATTCTCAGTCCAAAATGGCATAGTACCTGTTCTGTTTGTGCTTGCTTCAAAAAACACATTACACAAGCTTTGACAGAAATAACGGTTGTTCTCAAGACTTAAACATTTGATGCCTTTGTCATCAAGCTTGGATAATGCAGGGCACAAAATGAGATCCGACATCTCGTATAATGGATATCATTCACTAATAATTGCGTGGATTGTGCTGTGTACACACAGGAAAACTTCTCTCAAAAAATGTAGCCAAGTTCACATGTGCTTACATGTAAAATGGTCTTTAATCTCTTTCTCATGTGGAGTATTCTAAATGATTTGCACAAACAAGCCGAAAACAATTTCTGTATAGAACACACAACCTTTTTTACTGCCTTCCAGCTCTGAAACACATGGAGCTCTCTAAAGATGCACTGTCGCCTGCGAGCATGCACAGAAAGATCCTTCAGCAATGCCAAGTCTGCCATGCTCAATACCAGTTCATTTAAACACACACAACAAAACACCTTTATAGCTTCAAACCCTTTGAACTTAGCCAGCTGTACATACGCATCTGCTTTTTATGCAGAAAAACAATCAGCTTGGGCTATAACACACCCCCACTGGTATGATGAAAATAATTTCTAAATAAAATGTAATCTTAATATCTGTAAATATGAAAATATACTACTCAAGGCACCATTTGGCTGCAAAATCCCTGTGAAAAAGCAAGAACCTTTTTAAAAAGAAGAGTTCTTTGTTAGGAACTTAAAATAGAAACCATTATGTTCATGCAAGAACACCAAAGACTGTGAATTCTTCACACTTCACAGTCCACGAAGGTGCAGTAGGTCTCCAGAGGCTTCCAGAGTGCCAATCTACCCCTGAGTTCCTCAAGACAATCCAGATAGGCAAATACGGCTTCGGGCCGGATCTGGCTAAATTTCGGCTCTAGATTTTGGCCCACATACCGCATGGAATCACGGTCCAAACGTTGGGCCAAGTGCTGGTTGCCGAAAGTCAACCAGATCAATGCCAGAAGCAGACCAAAACTTGCCCAGAGCTTTACAATGTACCAAGATATTATCCAGAACTGGCCCAAAAACAACACCGTAATTCCCAGATGTCAGCCAAACTAGAGCCAAACTGCCACCACCTTTACACCAGAACTCAACCACAACTTATCCAAGCTCCAACTGGGCTAATATTACTACCAGAAATTATCCCTGTGTAATCCTTATATATTGTGCAAGGAATAATAAAAGAATGACACTACTAAAATGCAAAGTACAATATATAAGAGGTGAAGAACATTTCAGCCAGATAAAAGGAAAAATAAAAAAGGGAAAAAGACAAAGATAAACCAATAGGCTACAATAGCAAAAAAACAGCCTATACCCTATCTTTTTTTTACAGTGCAGATGTATTCCTTTCAGTTCTAAAAACTGACTTCACGTCATATTAGTCTGGAAGTAATTATCTTTCTTTGTAATGTATCTTCTTTGAATGTATAAATCATCATAGGTGAACAGAGTTCGAGTGGCGCGTGAGCTGCTCTGTATTTCCACAAAGCTCCACATGCTTTGTCCACTCCGTGTTTTCCATCAGTCTCATCCGAGGCGCTATCCAGCATTATGTGGACAAAACGATTTAAGGGCACATTAACTGCAGAGAACAGTGTGGATGGTACGAGATGCGGGCTGCTTCGGGATCATCGTTGCACGGAAGGACCAACACATAACAGCGGGATATGAAATAGCGCTCATAATGAGCACTGCGCTTGATGTGGATGAATCCGGCTGGAGATGATGTTGCGTCTGCGGAGTCGCGTATCTGAGGTGAAGGGATTTTACATCTGTTTATCCAGGGCAAACACACAGGTTAAGCCTGACCTCTCGAAACATATTTTGACATTATTTCCAGCAAAGAAGAACAGCTGGGTTTGTCATTGAAGACTTCTTGAATCTGAACTGACAGATCAGATGTCTTATGAATGAATGACTGCAGTTAAGGACCTTTGCTGTGACTCTTTTAAATATGTAAATACATTTCCCATGTGGATTTTATTCTTAAGAACCTGCGAATACGGATGAAAGCGCACAGGCGAACTCAACTATCAAGTGCAGGATGCATTTTACCAATCCGAAATGGTAAGTGGTTATGGAAATTTCTTTAATGAACTATAACAGCCGAATAACAAGTAGCGCAATAGACAGTCTGATGACTCAAGTTGTCAGTTACATTTGGTGTTATGAAAAGGTGCATTAAAGACGGCATAAATGCTTTTAGACAGAAGAAATGAGTGGAATATTGTTAAATAATGTTAAGAAACAAAATCATTATTAGGAACATAAGTAGTGAATAAAATGTAAAAAATGACAGTTTATTATGGGTTGAGTCGGTCATTTTCACCTTGAAATCTGTTTATTTACCGCAAACTACTACATTACCCCTTATAGTGCCATATGGCTATGGATGGACAATGGAAATATTGTCCAATTGGGTAAAATTATTTGATTACTTGTAGATAGTACATGATGTAGGTCTGGCCAACAATCAGATTTAGCAAGAAGACGGAATAATGGACTATTCAAATATGTTTGTATAATTTATTATTAACATCCTCCCGCTTATCGATCTCTACCAGTTTTGTGGATCTGGAGTCCATTAAGTCATGTATCCAAAGTTTTATGTTTCCTATAAAAGTATACTCATCTGAGGCATTTTAACATAAAAAAAACGTTTTGAGTTGATGAAGTCAATTAATTCTAATTGGCACTTACATGACCATCGAGAGACGGCGGAGTGATGCGTGGACCCTTTTCACATTTCCTGGGTTTCTGAGAAGCGGAAGTCGTCATAGTTGGGTAAACTTATTTAGCGGTGAATAAGAGACTGTATTATATTTTTTGTGTGTGTTCCCATTTGTTCAAATAGCAAAAGAAGAACTCTCACAACTGTGTTTTTACAACTTTTAAAAAGAGGAAAAAAATGAGCGAGATTGATGAAGGCAGTCAGAAGAGAGAAAGATATACTACCGCCACTTTCATAGATGCTGTATTAGAAATACCCTCACAGCAGCGTTAAATAGTTTTTTGTAATTTTATGCAAATGTAATATAATACAAAGTACAGTGTTATAAATGTACATTAGACTTTGCAGGATTTAAAATGCATCAGTCACAGTCTGTGAAAAGGGTCCACACACAAAAGTTGTAGCACCATATGATATCTATGTTTCGTCATTTTACAGCGTTACACTAGAGTGCACTGCAGCGGCCATTATTTTAAAATATTTAACCGCTGAATGGTGCGATTAGACCAATCAGAATAAAATATTCCATAGAATGTAATGAATAAATAATGAAATAACCATTCAGTTCAGTAAATATCACAAGTTAAATTTGTATATGAAATGTCTTTCAAGATGCGATTCTCTGGAATTCGAACACCAAAATTTTTCATGGCCTTTGTGATGAGAAGATGGAAAACCTTACTGGTGCTGAATGTGTTTACGGTGGCTGGCTTCATCACTTTTGGGGCAAGTGCAATTTACGCACAACCAAAGCTGTTGGTCAACAGGCGGCTGCTGATGCGAGAGGACAGATCGTATCTGAATGGATCTGCTCAGGAGACAAGCATCTCTCATGATGTGCTCTTGAAAAGACTGGGATCACTGGAAGATGTGGTGTACAGACAACTGAATGGTATCTCCTTTCATTTCACAAACCGCTCTACAAAGTCGCTCGCTATACATACTGCATAATACGTAAAGTCTGATCATAGTATTATTCACAAAAATGCCTTTGAATCATTTATGTTGAATAGGTTTGTCCAATTCTCTTGGACTCATTGAAGGTTTTGGAGGCCGAGGTAGAGGAGGTATACCAGCTACACTTACACCGACAGAAGAAAAGGAGGCCAAATACCTGAGGGAGAAATATGGCTACAATGCATTTCTGAGTGACAAAATCTCTCTGGATAGATACTATTCCAGATTATCGGCCCAGCAAGTTAGTACAAGTGACCTTTTTCTTTTATTATTTTCTACATTTGCTCTTTGATGTAACTGACCAGCAAAGATGAGACTTAACCTTTTATAAATTTGTATATTTGTCATTTATTAACAAAAATGTATTGTTATAATGCATCTAGAATTTTAGATTTTCCATATACCAAGACTAACTGAGATTCTATAAATAAGCTATATATTTGAGCCTCGCTCAGGCTATGTAATTGTTACAGTGAAAATGTACAAATAAGCAAAGCCAGACGTGGCTTTCCTTCTGTTAGGAAATGAAAGAGTTCTGCAAAGATCTTCTGTGAATGTACTATGTCTGTTTTAGATGCAAAAAGGCCTTTTATCCCCGTGACCTGCCACAGATTTCCATCATCTTTATCTTTGTAAATGAGGCGTTGTCCGTCATCCTGCGCTCGGTTCATTCAGCCGTCAACCACACACCGGCTCATCTTTTAAAAGAGATCATCTTGGTGGATGACAACAGTGATGACGGTAAGATAATGTTGGCTTTAATCAACAAGGTACAAAAACATATTTAGTGATGGTTATTCAAAAATTTTCTCTGGTGAACCATAAAATGGTTTGAAAAAGACAAGTCCATATTTCTATTTACCAGATGGAAAGTCGTAATTATTCATGTCAGTGCGTTCAAATAACTTTGATTGGAGCAAGATGTCAATGTACCTTTTCTACAAAAAAACAACAAGAGTGTGTGCGTCTTTTTAAGATCTCATTTCTTAAGGAGAACACTGCAATTGTGAGTTTATATCTCGTAATTCTGAGAAATAAGTCAGAACTGCAAGATGTAAACTTGCAATTGTAAAATAATAAGTCGCAATTATCTTTTAGTTTTATTCTGTGGTGGAATCAAGCTTCCATAGACACAATTCCATCCAGCTAACAAAAATATGTTCTTTGAACTTTTACTAAAGTTCCTTCCCATCTTAACAGTACAATACTATCAAATAGTAATTTCATACATATTTAAACAATTTACTGTCAACGACTGAGCCTGGTCAAAACATCATAGAAAAATCATTTCCAGAGGGGCGTCACCAACGGACAACGGACAATGAAGGAGATGATGTATGCAGAGCGATGGCCGGCGGAGAAACATCTCCAAATGTTGTTCTTTGCTCAGGAAACGTTCTCATCGCTTAAAAACAGACGCGATAGCTGAATCGAACGAGTGAGTGTTCAACAGCGGCGTCCATCTTTGTAATATAGGCTACAAAATCTGCTTCAAAATCCCAGCACTGTCATCATCGTGTAAAGCCCACCCCAACGTTTCTGATTGGTGCGCTCATTTCTTTGGACTGGAAATGGGTTTGAATGAGCTCTTTGCCAGACTTAACTTTCAGAGCAAATCTAAATTTGCCGGAAATTGTCTGGGTTTTCCCAGGCTAGTCAACTACAGATGCTGCTACCATTGATCTGCCAAGTTCTCACTAACATGAACCCAATTTGGAAAATCCAGAGTTTTCCACCCATTATTATGACCATGTGCATTTTGAACGTCCAAAAGGACTTGAACACAACATTAGATGGCTGGGTTCTTTTGGTTTCACCTTGCAACTGTATCATAATGAACTAAAAACCCTTAAGAACAACATAGAATCCACATAGCAAGTAGAAAAAATTCAAATTCTTAAACTATTCCGACAAGTAGGGCTTAACGATTTGGGCTAAAATCATAATCACGATTAATCGAACAAGTCACCTCGATTACGATTATTGAACGATTTTTTTTCTTCTCTCATATGTCACCGGCAAGGCTTCATTCTGTAAATATGTATGTATTTTTTTAGTGCATAATCTTTGAGAATTCTAAAATAAGGAAACACACAGATTAGCTTTTAATGCTTATTAAATATTTTAAAATAATAAAAAATGTAGAAAATAGTTATTTTTGTAAATAAAATAAATTATTGTAAATATTGCCATCTAAAAGTAAAATATAACTTGTATAAAACTAAAAAACTAATCCTTTTCATATTGTATGGCATCTGTAAATGCCTGTGTTATCGATGACTGCTTTGTGGAGTGGAGGCACTTGTTGCTGGGCGTTTGTCTGTCTCTCTCTCTTTTTTGCGTGTTTCTTTGGTAAAAGCAGCTCCTGTTGCTGAGTTGACTCAGTATTCTCAGAATCAGAGAGTGCGTTCACACACAAGTTACCCGCAAAGACACTTGACATGTCTCAGCAGCGTCTATAGTTTGCTTATGAGTTGCGATTTCTTTTCGAAAACCACGCTTGCGCATTTGTTTTCTCTGATTCGATAATAAACTAGCGCATTACGTACCGTTTCACGCTGGCGAACAATCCCGGCTTAAACTGCATCATTAGGCTGCAACGCGACATTGATTACATTACGGCTTTTGTTCACACAGCGCCGCGCTCCGTGACTGAACCATGGACTGAACACAGCAATTGTTACTCTGTCCCAACCTGGGCGGCACCAATCCCGGGCCGTGTTTGCGCTCACACAGGTGTTTGTTCTGGCAATTTCCGGGATCAACGCGCTGTGTGAAAAGGGCTCATGTTGTTTCAATGTCGCTGACTGGACGGGGTGGAGTGGCGTGACTACTATGTTTAAGGGGAAAGTACGTTAACACACAGTGGGCGGATATATTAATAGTATTCAAAAACCAAATAACTCGAACATGGTAAAATCACGTCGGTTATAGGCTCTGAATTTCGGTTTCGATTATTTTTCGGTTAATCGCAGAGCCCTACGACAGAGTTTAATCTGTTTTGTGCTGTATATGAGCGCGAGTGTCAACACTGAAAAACTGGAGAATTTAGCCAAAGCACCCTTTGCTCACATTGCGCATGGCTATGCTTGTCTATTGTATCAAAGTGTGTGCTCTGGTCTTCCTAGAGAGACAGTTCAATTTCCATCACATTGTTGGCATGAGCCGGTGGCGGAGGGCCAACCGTCCATCAGCGCAGGGGGAAAAGCCTGCATTTGCTAAAACGAGGGGGCAGGCGAGAAACACACTCATTTCTGTCCTCATAATGTCAGTGATTCACAATTTGTCACTTGGAATGCAGATGACAGTGTTTAACATGGGGAAAAGGGAACACTTTCCTAGAACGTGTTTTCCAGGGGGATGGTGTGGATCCCCGTAGCACAGATCAAAGGTAAGGAAGAGTTTTGGCGTAGGAGACAATCCCTCTGGTATGGTTTGAAACACAGCGACGAGCACTCATGCACCATGAAACCAGATTTCTCCCTCTTTACCATTTGTGTGTGTGTTTATGCATGACAGTGCAACTGAAAGGGCCACTGGAGGAGTACGTCAACAAGCGCTACCCGGGTCTTATCAAAATAGTGCGCAATCAGAAGAGAGAGGGCCTCATCCGAGCTCGCATCGAGGGCTGGAAAGTGGCCACTGGGGAGGTGACTGGCTTCTTTGATGCCCATGTTGAGTTCACGCCGGCATGGTGAGAATCTAGCAATTGCTAGATTGGTTTTTATAGATGGTCTTACTCTCACTTTGACTCCTCAGGCTTTGTTTACACCTGGTTTTAACATCTGTCTTAGGTGATCTAAACAAGTTTTCAGTTGATACTAGGGCTGTTGGAACGTATTCTGAAATTCGAATATAATTCGAATATTTAAAAAAACAATACTATTCGAATGTTGAAATCGCCGAATCATCTCTCTGATGCCCGCAAATTAGTTAAAATCTCCCGAATTCTAGAGCGAGAAGAACATACTGCGCGCATAACGTAAATAGCACTTGGCGCGTGCATGTTAGAGAGGGAGAGAACGAGACCTTGCGAATGCCGGTGCGAAAGCCAGTCCCGCTGCGCTCTCTCTCCCTTTGCAGACTGATCTCATGAAATAGCTCAAAAGTCAAAATGCATATAGATAACACGCCACTTGACTTGAAAGTGGCGTGTATGTTGACACACAAAGTCATGATGTCATGTTGCCCTTTGGAACACCGCTGCACAAATCAGTCCAACACAACGCTGTCAATGTTCGGAGAACCAGCTTTAATAAAGTTATTAGCCTGCATGCAAGGAGCCTATCTAATAAGGTGAGCTAAGTTATTATTAGAATACAGCTGTATTTTCAGAGGTTAGCACGCTGTATAGCTGGTAGTTAATATCGATGGACATGCGTTTGTTCCGCTTATTTAATGTTAATAAGAAAGCGATCAAAATATTTATTGTAGTAATGTTAGATGTCCCTCTAGTGGACAGAACGTGTAACAACAACCACAGGCTATAGTGGCATTGGCGATCCAAGAGTGTGTAATGTTGTAAATATTAATAATAGGATGAATTTAAGCATTTAATATTTCAAATATTATTAGAATATTACATAAAATATGGAATGGAATTAAAAGTATTATAGAGGAATATTGACAGCCCTAGTTGATACAGATTTTCAAACCAATAGTAACATGCATACAAAATGTTTCTTGTTACTTCTTCTGATTGGATATCAAGTGAAGAGGTCTCTAGATATGCAGTTCATACATCAATCATTTGTAAGTGGTAAAGTGTGTTTATATAGTCAAAATAACAAAGAATAAGCATATAGCCTAAAGACTGCAGTCTCTAGTGTTAGTCGCTGAGGGAATAAACCAGCTTAAAATGGTTTGCTGGTTTCTCAGATGTGAATCAGGGCATTAAACAGGATCCTCACAATCATTCACGCCCCCTCGCATATTGCCTTTCCAAACAAAATGTGTCTTACAAAATTTAAATCAATGTATTGTTTTGTGTACATGATTCGGCAGGATGATTTTCTGATCATTTTGAAGCAAATACTCTCTGCGACAACATACATTAGTCAAAAGTCTTGTGGACAGATAATTTAGTATGTGTTTCTTATTTACAGAAACTTTAAGTTTTATTTTTTTCAATAACCATGCATAAACAATACAACATACATGCTGCTCATATATTATGGTAGCCCTGTTAGTGCTAAATAGAGTGTAATTACACCTTTGGCATTAATATGTTTATAAGCAACTGAAAAAAGCACAAATGTCAGGGCATGTCAAAACATCTCAAGGACCCCAAGATAAGTCAATAAGTTAAGATAGTCTTACATCCTGGCCTAGCTGGTCCTTCAGAAGGTGTAGCTTGAACTCCCAGTTTTGCAGAATCAAATGTTTAACTGGTTTAGGACTATCTGAAAGTGGTTTAATAGCCTCTAAAACTAACCTGAGAGCAACTAAGACCAGCATCTTAAGACCATACCATATTGTTCAGATTTAAATGTTTTTTTTTCCTCCAGCATGTCGCCACATGCTTTTTTTTACAACCTATAAATGGGTTTTATCAGGTTATTAAGCGTTTGTGGACCCTCATTCACGCTTATATTTAGTGCTGTGCGCTTCTGTTCAGATGGGACAGATTTTAATACTGTGTAAACAGGGTTCATGTGCCCTCTGTAGGTCCATCTAATTGGCTGATGTGAGGTGAGAAACACACACTAACACATTCTCAAGCCAGAACTAGATTTCAGCTCCACATACAGAGCTAGAAGAAAGTGTTGTTAGCACTGTGAAACACAGCTTTGCTTATATTGATTCTAACCTCTCACGTCCCCTTATCAGGGCTGAACCTGTTCTGTCTAGAATCAAGGAGAACCACAAGAGAATCATCCTGCCGTCCATAGATAATATTAAAGAGCGAGACGTTTGAGCTGGAGCGTTATGAGAATTCAGGCCACGGCTATAACTGGGAGCTCTGGTGTATGTACATTAGCCCACCGAAACAGTGGTGGGATGAAGGGGACACTTCTGCACCTATCAGGTATGATCCTACTGAACTTGTGACTGGTTTTCTGTTGCTAATCAACTCACTACAATATTCTAGCACTGTATTGTTTCACACTGTGTACCTTTGGCACTGCAATTCTGCAATATAATACTGTGTAAAAGTGCGTACTATATTCTCTTTAAATGCTAAAAGATCTCAGAATAAAGAATTTCTGTGAAAAATTAACAAATTCACAAAATCAGTTAAAAATCAGTTCAAACTTAAAATCAGTTTGAATAAAACAAATATGAAAAATAAATAAAATAAGAATATGTAAAAAAATATAACTTTTTCACTGCTGTCAATTTCATATTATTTTTAAATTATTTATAATTATTTATCTGTAATTGACCTCATCATTTCTTCATTAATTAATCAGTATATTAGAGAAAAAACAATATTGAAATATGTATATTTAGGACGCCGCAATGATAGGCTGCTCTTTTGTGGTAAACCAGGAATATTTTGAGGAGTTGGGCCTTCTGGATGCTGGAATGGGCGTTATGGAGGCGAAAATATAGAGCTGGGAATCAGGGTTCATATGCCACCCACATCCCTCCACTAAAGTAGAGCATTCATAACTTAGCCTCCCTACGCTCAGTCCACAGAACCTTCATTTAAAATGAATTTTTACCTTTTTTCCTTTAAAATTATTCAGAACTAGGTGTGTGTATATTTTCAAATTGCAGGTTTGGCTGTGTGGGGGCAGCATGGAAGTTCTGCCTGTTCCAGAGTGGCCCATATTGCTAGAACAAAAAAGCCCTACCACAGCAACATCGCCTTTCACACTGAGACGCAATGCTCTTCGAATGGCAGAAGTCTGGATGGACCAATACAAATCTAATGTCTATTTGGCATGGAACCTCCCAATGAATGTAAATGCATTAAATATTTTCACTACTATAATAGGTTAAAATAAATAGTATAACATTTTGTACTTTTACTTTTTTGTCTCTACAGAACCATGGCATTGACTATGGAGAATGTTTCCCAGAGACTAGCGCTCAGGGAAAGACTTACAGTGCAAAAGCTTTGAGTGGTACCTCGACAATATCTATCCAGAGATGAGGAGATACAACAACACTCTCTTTTATGGAGAAGTAAGCGCCACTAATGACTAAAGATGGCCAAATTTGCCAATGTTCTGCAAATATTCAAGGGTAAAAGATTTCCCCAATCAGGTTTCACAACAGTTCAATTTGGTCATGAATAGATTCGCCATGTTGATCAACAGAAAGCTGCTTAGTTCAAAAGTGACTTCTGTGTGAACTGTGCTTCATACATCAATACACTAATGACGATAGATAAAAATGTTCACAAATTGACTGCACCTTAACACTGGGTCTTGATTGGGTCTCACAGTTGCCACAGGTTTTATTGGAAGAACCTTCTTCTCTTAGTTATTTTTAAATTGTTATTTCATTCAAAAATGATTTACTCACCCTCATATCCTTCAAACCGGTTTGATTTATTTCCAATTAAACAAAAACATTTTTTTAAGAATGTCCTTAAAAAACTTTTTCTGCACACTTTTCCATGCAATGAAAGTGATTGTAGAACACTGGGGCTGTCAAGCTTAAAAAAGTGACAAAAATCACTATAAAAGTAAATAAAAATTGGCTTACTAATCATCTTACTTCAGCTCTCAGGCTTTATATGAGTTCATTCAAAAATGGTCACGACATTTAATTTAAGTGAGGGTTGTGGCATCAAACTGCCAAAACTGACTGGAATTTCAGTCTGTTCCTCACACAAATGTTCACTATTCTATGGAAGCTTGTTTCAGCCACTGAATAAAAACAATATATATATAATTCGACTTTTCATCTCACAATTGCAAGATATGAAGTCAAAATTGTGAGAAATAAAGTTGCAATTGCGAGATTATGTCAGAATCACGTGATATAAAGTCACAATTGCCGAAGTAAAAGTCAGAATTGCGCGATATAAAGTCAGAATTGCGAGATATAAGAGTCAAAATTGCGTGATATAAAGTCGCAATTCTGAGAAAAAAAGACAGAAGTGCGACTTTTTATCTCACAATTCTGACTTTTTTTCTCACAATTTGCGAGTTTACACCTCGCAATTCTGACTTTATAACACATAATTGCGAGTTTATATGTCGAAATTCTGACATCTTTTCTCAGAATTGTGAGATATAAACTCTAAATTACGAGTTATCAGGTCAATTCTAAGGGAAAAAAAAACCCTTTTTCCCCCTCAGAATAGTTAAAATCTCACAATTATGACTTTATATCTCACATTTCCTGACTTTATAACATGCAATTGCGACTTTATATCACGCAATTCTGAAATTATATCTCACATTTCTAAGAAATAAAGTCAGAATTGCAAGATGTAAACTTGCAATTGTGAGGAAAAAAGTCAGAATTGTGAGATAAAAAGTCGCAATTACCTTTTTTATTTTTCATTCTGTGGCGGAAACAAGCTTCCATGCCATTCACTTCTGTTGTATAGAAAAAGTGTTGTGGTATCAGGGTGAGTAAAATATTTGACTTTAACCTTAATATCACTTTAACATTGTTAATTAGGTCTTATAATAAAAAGGCTTAGCCAAACAGGTTTCATAGTGAGAGAATAACTTATGAGCAAACTAGAAGCGGGCCAAACTATGGTAACACTTTATTTTGATAGTCCACTTTAGACATTCTACTAACTATAAGTAACTTTTCAACTACATGTCAACTAACTGTCAGAGTATTAGTAGACTCTCAGCTTAATATCTGCTAACACTTTATTCTGTTGGTCCCCAGACAGACATTCAACTGACTATAAGTAACTTGGCGACTACAAGTAAACTTATTCTCCTAACCCGAACCCTAACACCTAACCATAACCTAACAGTCTACTAACAGTCTACTATAATATACTTACACTCTAATGAGAGTTAGTTGACATGTAGTTGAAAAGCTACTTATAATTAGTAGAACATCTAAAGAGGACTATCAAAATAAAGTGTAACCCAAACTATCAGCTGCTTAGTCTTTTTAATGTGTTCTAGATTCGCAATACCAACGTGTAACTCATCTGTGTGTGGACCAGGGCATAAAGGAAAACTCACACGGCAACTCTGCACCCATGCCATGGCTGGGGCCCTCAGGTGCAGTCACACTCCTCACAGCTATACCTGACCTCCACTAAACCCCTACTCACGTCTGCACACAGGAAATAGGTTACACCTAGAGGGAGTTCATTGCAACCAAGCAATGAAATGACAAGTGACAAGAAATAAGTCTCATTTTTTGAGAGATTACAAAAAAAGTCTCACCATTAAAATCCATATCCCAAGCACACATTTATAATGTTCTCATTATTATATGACGGACATAAAACTGTATTTTTATTTTTTGTCCAATCACATTTTAAGCAATTCCAAACAATCATGTTGAACAGTGCATAATATGCACTGTTCGACATGGTGGTTTGAAAATTGAGCCAGATAAAGAAATTAGGCAGATATATTAAAGCTGATAATTCATGTAGATTGCATATTATGCAATCTACATGAATTATCAGCTTTAATATATCTGCCTAATTTTCTTATCTGGCCGATAACGATAACACTAAAAATAAACATATATCGGCCGATACCGATATGGCTGCCGATATATCGTGCATCCCTAGAAAACATCTCTCTTTTTCTGTTTTGAATTCAATCTGTAGGCCAGAACTCCCATATCTATCTCTTGACCAGTTTTCTTATGGGCTCTGGTCCCTTATCCTGCTAATAATTATAATAAATTAATTGTCAACATAACTGCCAAAAACAATCTGGCAAACATTATCAGCTCAGGATGCCAAAATGCCCTGAATGACTCAGTGACCTAGTTACCAAATCAATGAATTAAATAAATACACACTATCCCCACTGTGGTCTATTTTGTAGCTGGGTCGCTACACTAAGGAGGGTTATCTTTTCCTGGGCCCTCTGGGAAGCACTGGCGAAGACACTCGGTGTGTGGTGGATGATAAAATCAGCAACTACCCACAGCTCCTGAACTGTGAGAAAGTCTCAGCGTACAGCCAGAAAACTTGGCACTTTGCACAGGTGAAAGGGTCATGTTTTATATAGAGCACTTTGTTAAAAAATTGTCCTCTTTGCCTTTGGTCAGTAAAATGATTCTTTTTACTTTTGTTCCCTGAAGAATGAATCAATCATCAACCGAGCTACAAGAGCGCTGTCTCGAGGTAGTGCCGGCTAATGTCTACTTCGGCTACGCTCTGATCCTGCGTTCGTGCACTGGACAGAAGTGGAACATCAAGAATTTAATGAAACAGGACCAAGGGCAGTGAGTCAGTGCCCTTGGAAAGTTGGAAATCTCAATGGCCTTCATCAAGTGTTTGGGAACTTGATTAAGTTTTGTGGAACTCGAGCCGAAGGGGTGCGGATCTTGTTTACGTTTGTTTAGTTTTCGGTATTGTTACATTCCACGTTACAAAAGCTAAAGATATTTGAGGCACCATTCAGGTTCCTCAGATTTCCTCCTTCTGAAGAAACTATAGACATCCTTTCCTAAAGGACAGTTCTCTGAGGAACGTTGGATTCCATAAGTTCCTGGAAGAACATCAACAGTTCCTAAAGTAACCTCAATGCAATGAAAAGTTGAGGCACTAGAAATATAAGTCCTTTTAGTTTGCTATTGGATATTTGAGGTTCAACCATGAGAACTCAAATTTTGTGTGCTGAAACCAAAAGACAACTAAACATTGTAAATGGTTGACTACTGTATTGCAAGTACTCTATACATTATTGTATGCATCATTTAAATCTACTCTTAAATTAAATACATGAACATTTAGTTTGTATCCTGAAAAACAGGTTCATGAAGCCTTTATTTAGACTTGTACCATCTGTTTTTTCTTATTCCATTCTCTTGTTTTTAGGTTCCCACTATCAGCAGCTTTGGATCCCATTCCAATTTCTGTTTTGCTCTGGAAATATGTTATTTATTGCACATTCTTTATACAGTAACCCTTCATGAGAATAGCATTATGATATGTGCAGTTTAACAGTAACTATGGTAACTGAGCTCTATCTTCTGCTGAATGGATCCAGTAGTAGTCATACTGTTATTTTGAACCACACTAAAACAACAAGGCCAGTATGTAGGCGAAGGGAATATGGGAAAATGATAGTCAGGGATTGTCGACCAACTTACACAAAACACGTTAAATGAGTCATAACCTATGCAACTACATTTTCTTCAGATGTATTTGCACACGTACGTCTTCCATTTTGAATAGGAATGATTTGAATAAAATGGTGAAATGCACAGTTGTAGCGCTCAGTGTCTAAAAGAGTAGTTTAACGCCCTATAGAAGTGCCACACTTGCTGCTTTACCTGAGGAATTGTTGGCAGCAACACAGCGGCATATCTAAAGATCAAAGTTGTCCTCCAGAAAAACATTTTAGGGTGTCATTTGAAGATTTGTGGCAAACACTATGATGTTCCAGTGAGGTTGTGTCAAAAAGCACCAGCTGAGCTTCCTCACGCAAAAACAATCCTTCCTTCAGCAATGGTAAGGCTGTTCTAACTTAAAAGAACATCAACTGTGCATACTAATCGACCCACCGAGCGCCTCCCACCACTGGGCCAAACCTCTCCTGCTGTGATGCTTCAGGCTCTCAGTGACTGACAACTCCCAGTCATGTGAGCCGTGCCACATTGAGAGCTGTACTGCTGCTATTTATGCATTTACAACTCAAATTAGGGCAAATATTATTTTTCATCTTTCCATATTAAACAACACTGGCAGGTGTAGGCAGTTTATGTTGTATACTGGTTTATGGATTTTCATTTTAGAGGCTTGTTTAATTTTATGGTAAGCTGTGAAGCAGTGAGTAATTGTAGGTTCATAGCTCTCAAATACACATAATGACTTTGGAGTTCACAGCACAAGAGTAAATCATTTTAAAATATGATACGCCTCCATAGTTCATCACTGTTATTATTGAGCATCATTCATTACTGGTTCATTAACTTTTTGATTCACCCTCAGAGCTGAGATATGGCTTAGGTTTGTGAATAAGTGCGGTAATGACTTCATATTTTGGCAACAACAACAAAAATAATCATCACTTACCATTTGTCTTTGGCTCTGGTGCTCAAATTTGATTGGACGGGTGCGTTCCACAGGCGCTCGCACACCTGACGAATCTAGGGCAGTTCACATTCACAGATATAAGGAAATTATGAAATTAAGATAATGTGCTGTACGTTATGTTATTAGCCTACTATACAATGTAATATCCTCATTGAACATTTTACTCATTTAAGAATCTCACCTTTAAAATCAATAACATCATCTTCCCCACGCTGATCATGGATGAAACCGATTTCCGTATTTAGTCTTGTGATTCTGGGGTTCGTGGAATATAATTTAAATTATTCACAACTTCTTTGAGATTTTAGTCGTCAGTTTCGTTATCGCTACAATACTCCACGCGCGATTTTTTTGTAGGCTAGTCCACCTTTTTCTTTTGCTGTCTAACTTACGCCTTTTTCAGGTAGCAAGAGTCATAGACGGTAAGAGTGGGGGCGGCCATCTTTGTAACGTTAATTTTAATCTGTCTGGCTTCCGTGCTCTGTGCTTCCGTGTCATTCGCTTCCAACTATAAGTGTACAAAACAGCCAGTTATGTTGCTTGATATTGCAACTGGTGTTTCTTACCACAGTGTTTTAATGTAATTTATTACTATAAATACGCTGGTTTGTAGTCAAACAGCAGTTTCCTGCACTTTGATTTTTCTCGTTATTTAGGCCTCTAATCACGCACATTCCCAGAAAACAACTTAGTTCGACTAGTTTTACCTCAAATTAGTTAAAATATCCTCTAATCTAGTCTAGAGCGATCGTGCATACGAGACAGATGCTGAGCTCCTAACAGCGCGGACGCAAAACCAGGACTGGACTCAAAGCCAATTCCTCTCTGCACTCTTAAGCGTTCTGTTATCACTCCGATTACATCCACTACGGGTTTTCCAGTCTCACTCACAGGAAAAACTGCTCCGTGTTTACGTGAGCTAAGTGCACACATTTCTCTTAAACACCCAGCACAAACAGAATGCCTTTTCTTAAAGTCTTGTGCTGTTTTATGAATGCAAAAAGCAATATCATGGTTTCGTTTTTTAGTTAATTGGCAAAATATAACGCTAGAGACCTTCATGTTAGTTTATACATTCTCATATGTTTGGCAAAAGGCAGATTCGAATTCGGGTCCGAGCGCATTAACTCTTTCATGAACAACACGCTTTACAATCTGTTTCGTGACGGCGTGTTTTGTTATAAAGACGGGCACTAAAGGAAGCTTTAGTGCAAATAATAGGCTATGCTCCCCCGCCCCTCGGAGAAATCTCACGCCAAGCTAAACTCAAAATTTGGCAGCTCTGCTTACAATATTAGCTGTGGAAGTTATATGTGATCTAAGAGTTTTTTTATTTACAGATTTGTACAGCCTCGCTGTCATGGCACTGCTCTGAATAAGGTCTATTGAAGTAACTCTAAGTGTGTTGTGACCTGGTACCTCCTGTAGGTGGAAGCACACAACATCGTTATGAGTCACTGAATCATTCACTTACCCGATTCTAAAACCCCACTGCTAAGAGACTCAGCGGTTGAGTCTGCAATCCCAGATAGCAAACTGACATTGAATCAAGGTGGAAACATGACATCTAAACAACGTTGATCTGACATTGTTTTGCTCATTCGAATTAACGTTGAACCAACGTCAGACGCGATCATTCTTTCAAAACTAATGGAAAATCAACTTGAAATCAACATTGTTTCAAGGTTATGAAAGCAAACCAATTTCGATTTTCATTTAGCTTTGAAGAATGCCGCGTCTGACGTTGGTTCAACGTTAATCGATGAGCAAAACAATGCCAGATCAACGTTGTTTCGAATGTCATGAGAGATGTCGTTTCCACGTTGATTCAATGTCAGTTTGCTGTCTGGGATGCGACAGTGGAACAATATCAATGTTATACTTATGTCCGTCTATTTAAATCATGCACTCATAATAAAGTGGACCATTTGTTTTTACAGCACTGCATTGATCATGATGATACAGAGTACAACAAAACAGGGTTATTAATACAGCATGATCAGTAGCGTAATAACAGTGCAATATCATGTTTATTTTATTTTTTAGGAAACAGAAGGAAATCAGGGAAGATGCCACAAATATTACAAAAATGCTTTTTATTGCATAAACTCTATGCATTTGTCCTGTACATGTTTGACTAGGTATATTAAAATCATCTATGGGCAGCTAGTCTTAAACTACATAGTTAAATATTCTGCATGCAAAGTGTACAGCTCTATCATTAAGTGAATATGAGTATATACATTTTTTTCTTACAATTAGGGTAAAATGAACGTACCACATCATCACCCTTGTTTCCCAAACTCTTCAGTCTTCATTTAAAAATACAACCCACTTTAACCCACTAGTTTTTACAGAACTCTGTCTTTCTTATGTTCAGTAAACATTATTGCCCTAATTATTAAAAAGGCCATTTCACAATATTGTCTTTAGCCTAAATATGATAATGTGACATAAACAGAAATTATTGGCTGTGTAATTATTATTAACATTCCTAAATTTCTGAAACCCCAACCCAATCCTCCAACTCCAAAATATAATTAATGTATCATTTTTTTACATTCACCACATAATTGTGGAGATCAAAATAATCTAAATATGCAAACACATAGTATATATTATTTTACCAACCCATCCAGATCTTTAGTTGAATGCTACAAGCTAATGTTATATTCTGGATCAGACAAGGACAGTATGAGGAGAAACACAATGAATTCATCAGTTCAAACCACCAGGTGTCGCTATTGCACCAAAATAAAATGCCCAATTGCTTCAACTGCACATGGATCAACATTTAAATGAGGAAAAAAGGGTTGGACTAACATTATACCTCTATAATTTCAGTGTATTCAGCTTTATTCTCTTCAGTACACCGGTGCAGACAAATATGGCTTAAGTCAGAAAGGAGAGCTGGCAGACATGTTGTTTTCAGCCGGTCCCTCAGTACGCCTGACAAGATCTGTGCAGATTGTACCATTTTAAACTATCATGCACAAACAGAAAACACACATGTAAAGCTCTATTTACAGAGTTCTGCTTATTCACATGCATTATAAAGTAGAAGCAGACCTCGGGAAACATGGTGGGGAACATACACCAGTGTGTTTTCTACAGGTGTCTAAAGGAGACTGACATTCATGAAACACAAAGAAAAGAACTGCATCAGGCACAGAGTTTTAGCCATTGCACCTATGGGAAAGATACAGTCATCTTCCATTATCATTCTTTTTCTTTATACAATCCTGTTTTTGAAGACTTGAAGCATCTTCATTACATTTCTGTGGCTGTACACAGCTCTTAAAACATCAACAATGCAATGCTACCGTGGCTTTAATGCAGACACAGAGACTGAGATGCAATATGAACATGTATACACATAACTGTATGATTTTTCTGATGTGTTTAAGTGTATGGTTGATACACCGGTAAAACACTGCCCCTGTTAAAACAACCCAAGCTCATTACTAGAAAAATCTGAGAGCCATCCTAAACCTTTCAGGAACGCTGAAAAAGTGCATCTAAACAAGTATAACCCTGAAAAAGCAATACCATTAAGCCACATCAAACGCCTTGACGTACTGCAAACCCCAAAGAAAGCACACATTTTGTTCTCCACACATTACTAGGTTAAGAGAGAACCTGACAACATTTTCTGATATAATTTTGGCAGAAAATATTTGTTAATATAACGGATTTAAACAGACCTGAGTGTACCACAGTCTTATTGGTATCTGAACGCATAATCAAATTAGCTAAAATTGTTTTCGTTCATCAGTTTCTTACTCTTGTTTCCCATTAAACATATCTAAATACTCTTAAAACAAGATACTGTATAAGATAATGTATCCACACATACACATTATAAAACCAAAGCACGAATTAAGAATTTGTTCTCTTGTTTTAGAAGCTAAATCGTGGCCTTTATATTTTGTATATTATTATATTGTGTGCACAATTTACTCAAAAGGATAGTACGAATTAGCAAAACGCGCTGAGTACGTCATGTTAATTGATTTAAAATATGGTTCATGGCCACAATACTCATATTTTCCCTGCATGTCATGTATTTTTTCATTAACACAAAATAAAAATTAAAAAATAAAACGTCAGAAGCAAAAGTGCAAGGTGTAATTTTTAATTTAACGTTTATAATATTTAATTAAATATGTATATTACATATATATTCTATAAAATATATATCTCTGTATTTTATGCAATTTTGCGAATAATGTTTCAAGAAAACTTTGATATTTTTTACTAGTAAACAAAGCAAAATATTTATTTTAGCAATTCCATTAATGCATTTGGTAGACTCTTTTATCCAACGCAACCGACAATGCATTCGGGACATACATTATTATTAAGGGATTCACGATATATCGGCCAGCATATTGGTATCGGCCGATATATGTTCATTTTTAATGTTATCGGCCTGGTAAGAAAATGTGGCCGATATATTAAAGCCGATAAATACATTTAAATTTATCGGCCGATATATCGATTATCGGCCGATATATCGATTATCGGCTTTCAAGCATAAAGAATTATCGGTTATCGGTATCGGCCAAAATTTTCATATCGGTGCATCCCTATTATTATTATTATTTTTTTAAATAATTATATGCATTCCCTGGGAATCGAACCTGTTTCTAGTGCCATGCTCCACCTGTATGTACTGAACAAACATAGTGGGGAATGAGTAGAACTTCTGAATGACGGTAGTTCCAATTCTGTGGAAATCTGTGCAACTTTCTGTGGCGTTTCAATATTTCACATGGGCGTGTTCATTACAAACCACTTCAGAAAAAGCATTAGACATGGTAAGATTGCACAATTAAATAGCAGAACAGATTCGAAATGATCAAAACTATGAGTCAGGCTCATGGATTTTTGAAGCTGACGACTATGAATTTAATTATGGTCTACAACGAACACTCCTTCCTCAGCCTCCCACCATCCCCTAAACCAGAGAAGAACTCTGGCAAGAGCAGACATAAATAGTCTCCGGAGTGGATGCTGTAACCCTCCCTCCACAGAGGTGTAATGAGTTGCCAATTACTTTTGCCTTCCAACATCGACAGCAGACCCGAATCCAGCAGAAGCTCATCAACGAATCCCGGCTGAAATATCTGGAGACACGGAGGAGACGGCGTTGCAGGAGAGGTGCTTATGAACTCCTGCGTGTTATTGCATTAGGGAACAGAGGTGGCACGAAACAAGCAGAAAGTCAGCCCTTTAAAGTCCTTGCCTGAGAGATGAGGCCCCGTGTAACATGCTGGCTTGGCTCGCCGTACACTTCCTGCGTCACTTAGTCCGTGTGGAAAAGTAACAGGAGGATACATATAAAAAAAAAGAATAAAAAGCTCCTCTTTTCAGTAGTGAGGTGTTTGGTTTTGTTTCTCGAGTGTTTATTTGTTAGTTTCAACATCTTCATCGACAGACATGCACATGCAGGCTCGGCCCCGCTCACAGTGGTGTCGCTACTCCATGCCGTTGCGCAGCATCTGATTGGCCGCGATGAGCATGACGCTGATGATGAAGGCCATGGCGAAAGCGCATATCAGGCTCTTGCGCACGCACGTCTGTCGATTCTTCTTTTTAGGATGAACTGCAATGACACAAAAACAACGTTTTAGTCCTCAGATCCTTAGGAAACATCTGATCTGAATCGGAATTCATTTTCTACTTCTGTCTGAATGTGTAGGTGTCAATTTGCATTCTCAGCCGACCGCCTTTCATCTGCCAATCTGACTGGTCTAAATAAAGCAGCGTTTCTTGCGCAGCTGCGAGGTGGTGGATACAGTTCACCTGAGCACATGTGGCTGCTCGGCTCACAAGCGTGGGGTGACAGTGGGATCTGGGTTGAGAATAGAGAGTTATTTGGTGCTTCTGGAACACACAGCCAGCCTCATCCTGTGATACCATTTTCTGCACAGTCCCGCCCCTCTCCCCCTGCAGCCAATCCCTAGCCTGGTAACGGCAGAGTGGAGGCACGATAATGAGCAAACATAGGTACTCTTCTGCCTGAGTGTGTTTTGCTTTGAGAATTTGATTTTGCCCCACTCTTGCATTTCCAAATGGCAGCAGATAGAAGTCGAGATAAAATGTCTCGCAGCATGCTCAGCATGTTTTGAACTTCAAAAACTTGTGAGAGTACTGGAAAAGAAGTGCGCTTAATTGCATTGAATGGGCACTTGTGTACTTCAAATCTTAAAAGCATATTTAAAAAAAACGTACTTGCAGTAAAACTGATGAAATAAAAAGCATTTTCACACTATGTAATTTTTCGCCACTAGAGGTCGTTTATTCAAAACAGAGGCGGTAGCTTTAAAGGGGTCATGAACTGGCTTTTTAAATTTTATTATATTGTTGTCTGAGGTGAATTTATGGCGTTCGCTTGGTTTTTGCATTCAAAAACATCAAAATGAATAAGTAATATGCTATTTTGTACCCAAGTTGTGAGCCTACCTGAAACACGGTCGGTTTTTATGGGCGTGTCGCACTGAAGACTTGGAAATAAACACCAAAACAATCCTCATTGAAATGAAGCGAACAGACGACGATGTTTTACCTCATCAGCTGGAATGTCATTAAAAATAAAGTTTATCCATGCAGTCCTATTGGAATCCAGAGGAAGCTTATGCAGCGACTGTCTTCCACAACCAGGCACTGCACAATATTCTGCTCGATACGGTTTTCATCATGAGGTAGGCATGTATGTTATGCTACTTAGCTATGTGTGTAATGTGCGAATCGGTGGGCGGGGCTAAACCAGCCGTGTTGAAGCAGGCGTTGATCTTCTTCTGCGGGGTGGTGTTTTAACAACTCTGACGTCATTATTTCCCACTTTTAAAAACGAGCCGTTTGCAGAGGCTGGTGTCAATAAAAGCTTTTATTGGACTAACAAGGACGTTTTCAGTTCTGAAACTTTCAGGATATTCTTATAATATGATGACCTTTTAGATGTCAAAAGCTCAAGGAAAATTAGATTTCTCAGCTCATCACCCCTTTAATGATGCCTTGATTTCGCAGAATTACGGGAGTTACAGTCGGTGTACAGTTATAGTTACTCTACAGTCAGTGGAGAATGAAACAGGACTCACGCCCTGTCCACACTACTGCATTTTCGTTTAAAAACGGAGACCTTTTGCTACGTTTGCACTTCCCGTCCAGACTTGAAACGGGAAAAATGAAGACCTTAACAGAGAAGTTTAGAAACGCTGCAGCTCCGGTTTGGGTTTTGAATCTCTGCAGGGCGTCTTAGTGAAGACGAGACGAAACGGAGGAGTTTGAGAAGCGCTGACGCAGAGGCTCACGCTCGGCTCTATGATTGGGTGTTATCAGTCATGACGTGTCCTTCCCTGATTCGTCAACCACTGTTTACACCGGCACGTGCATGCCCAGTGTTGGTGAATGGTCACGTGATCCGCATTTTCAGTCGTTTTAATGTGGACGGAGATCATTTCTAAAACGCAGATAAAATGTTGGTGTAGACGAAGATCGTATTTGTTTTAATTCTCCGTTTTTAAACGAAAATGCATTAGTGTGGACGGGCCTTAAACAAAAAGACTAATTGTGTTGAGCTGTATAACAATGATTAGTTTTTGTTGATGAATATGTCCAAACAGTTTCTCACCTGTCTAATGAAACACACAATATTTTAAAGCATCTTTGGTGTTTCCATGGAAATCAAGAGTAACAGTGGGATGGATGGCAGCACGGACTGTTAATTTCTCTGGATTTAAACATTCCTAGAAACATTTGGTATAACGTAAGTAAAGAAATCAACAAAATTCACTTACATTGTACTCTCTCTTAATTGACTTGGACTCTCTCATTGACTGTTTCTTAATACACTTAAGTACATTTTAAAATAATGCTCTCTGAAATAATGTAAAATTGAAAGTCACTTTAAGTACATTTTATATAGTTAATTTTACTTATTTTACTTTAACTTCACTTTAATTGTAGTGTTTTGTTCGATAATTACATTACCTTATTGGTTGCTGTGATTTTGACAAATAAGACTTTTAGAATTTTGTAGATCCTGGAACAACAATCCTGTCTGAAAATGTATTCCTAAACCTAACCATGCCAATAACTTTTGGCAAATTTTGCCAAATAACTTTTGGAAATTATTGGTGAAAAAGAATGGTGTAGAAGCGCCTAACCCATGTTTTAACCCAGACATTAATTGTAAACCTCTATTACTATTTATATATTACTATTAATTGTTAATCTCTCAAATTTGATTGGTTAATTGGAATGTTGTTCCAGGATCAACAAGGATGTGAATTTAGGAACATGTTCAACTTGGTAAAACCACAATATTACAGATAATACATTTCAAATATTTTTCTAAACAGCAACTTCATTATTACAAATCTAATTTCAAATATATTTAAACACGACAAGTTTCAATAGAGATTACATTAAAGTTTATTTTAGTTCGCCATAAATTATGATCAGTGCATTCAGCAGTACGGTCTAACTAACCATATTTATAAAAACAATAAAAGAAATTATGGAATTAATTGAGTCCTACTTAGGTGGGTGAAAAAAGCACTTTAAAGTTCAGATATAACTGCATTTAATAAAAATTTGACTCTATAATATATTTGAATATATTTGCAATTAGCATGCAATTGTGTGTTCATACTTTGGTATATTCTTTTAAAGAATATTATTCCATATTAAGTAGGCCACCACATACACTCACCGGCCACTTTATTAGGTACCCCATGCTAGTAACGGGTTGGAACCCCTTTTGCCTTCAGAACTGCCTCAATTCTTCGTGGCATAGATTCAACAAGGTGCTGGAAGCATTCCTCAGGGAGTTTGGTCCATATTGACATGATGACATCACACAGTTGCCGCAGATTTGTCGGCTGCACATCCATGATGCGAATCTCCCGTTCCACCACATCCCAAAGATGCTCTATTGGATTGAGATCTGGTGACTGTGGAGGCCATTTGAGTACAGCGAACTCATTGTCATGTTCAAGAAACCAGCCTGAGATGATTCCAGCTTCATGACATGGCGCATTATCCTGCTGAAAGTAGCCATCAGAAGTTGGGTACATTGTGGTCATAAAGGGATGGACATGGTCGGCAACGAATACTCAGGTAGGCTGTGGCGTTGCAACGATGCTCAATTGGTACCAAGGGGCCCAAAGAGTGCCAAGAAAATATTCCCCACACCATGACACCACCACCACCAGCCTGAACCGTTGATACAAGGCAGGATGGATCCATGCTTTCATGTTGTAGACGCCAAATTCTGACCCTACCATCCGAATGTCGCAGCAGAAATCGAGACTCATCAGACCAGGCAATGTTTTTCCAATCTTCTATTGTCCAATTTCGATGAGCTTGTGCAGATTGTAGCCTCAGTTTCCTGTTCTTAGCTGAAAGGAGTGGCACCCGGTGTGGTCTTCTGCTGCTGTAGCCCATCTGCCTCAAAGTTCGACGTACTGTGCGTTCAGAGATGCTCTTCTGCCCACCTTGGTTGTAACGGGTGGTTATTTGAGTCACTGTGGCCCTTCTATCAGCTCGAACCAGTCTGGCCATTCTCCTATGACCTCTGGCATCAACAAGGCATTTCCGCCCACAGAACTGCCGCTCACTGGATGTTTTTTTCTTTTTCTGACCATTCTCTGTAAACCCTAGAGATGGTTGTGCGTGAAAATCCCAGTAGATTAGCAGTTTCTGAAATACTCAGACCAGCCCTTCTGGCACCAACAATCATGCCACGTTCAAAGTCACTCAAATCACCTTTCTTCCCCATACTGATGCTCGGTTTGAACTGCAGGAGATTGTCTTGACCATGTCTACATGCCTAAATGCACTGAGTTGCCGCCATGTGATTGGCTGCTTAGAAATTAAGTGTTAACGAGCAGTTGGACAGGTGTACCTAATAAAGTGGCCGGTGAGTGTATTTCCAGAAGTATGCTAAAGTGTTTCACAAGAACAAAAACCCTCTCAACAAAAAGAAATCAAGCTTAAGTATGCCATTTGTGCATTACTAGCATCACCATATAATACGCTAAAAATGTGTTAAAGAATTTGTGTCTCTGGATACATAGTCTCAGTGTGTGGTCTGTTAACAACACATGAGCTCGGCCCAGGTGCCTCCATGAATGATTCATAAAAACACAGAGTGTGTGGATCATAAGTGTTGCTTTAGCGCTGTGGACATCTGTTACTGCTGGTAGGACAGAGACTCGAGGCATTGGCATAAGGGATGTGCTTGACCCCTACAATGGTAACAATGTCCAAGTGTCCTATTTATACACTGGAATCATAACACTTATAAGCAGTGTTGGGGAAAGTTCCTTTTAAAAGAAATGCATTACAATATAGCGTTGCTTGCGTAAAATGCAACTAATTGCATATTTATGGAAAGCAATGTGCCAGTATGGGGGGAAAAAGTGGTCAAAAAGGTCACTGACATTCTTCAAAATATCTCCTTTTGTGTTCAGCAGAAGATAGAAATTAATGCAGGTTTGGAACAACTTAAGGGTGAGTAAATGATGACAGAATTTAGATTTTTGGATGAACAATCCCTTTAATCGGACAATGCAATGTGCTCAACTAAGACCTTCTTAATTTATAATTCGTGACAAAAATATTTTTTTATGTGTGGGGCTCTATACAAGATAGAACTGGTCATATGGCCTTAATGGCCACTATTTAAACACATATGTTCATGGTACTATTCGTTCACTAGGTTTAAAGTCTTTTTAAGATGAAAAAATCATTTTAAATGTTCTGAGGCACTCAAAGAGTTACATACTGTAGGCTTAAAATAGTGTGTTTGCGTCATAATTTCAAAAGTCATTTTCACAAGTTTCATAAGATGATTAGTTTGTTTCTGGAGATCTCATAATGTCAGCGTAGCATATGCGACAGTGAGCTCTTGTGACCCTGTAGATGCTGTGACGACACCCACTCATGAATCTGGAAATGAGCTGCCAACTCAAAATCCAAACTAGCATTTTCAATTCACTCCTCTGATTTAATAACCAAGAAATAAGCTTCTAAAAATTGCACCTCATGTCAATAGGCTGTGAATATCACATACTGTAAAAGAGCATTAAGAGTATTACTATGGGGAACATTGTGCTATTCTTCAAGGATGAGATGAGGTGCAGTAAGATGAGTTATATTATGCATGAAACAGCAACATTAACATCAGCCCATATTAGTTTGGAAGAACAAACAGACTAAAGCCAACAACCCTATAATGAACTCACGAGAAGCACCAACACATCATAACAAACACTGTTTTTAAAGTTAGATACATACTGTAATAGGAGTTAAAGGGTGCTCAGAATTATTTTATAGCTTTCAAAATAAATAAATCTTTTTTTGTGTCATTTGGTTCATTCAACGAACGAAATGAACAAATTGACTCTGAAAAAGATTTATTTATTTTGATGAACAGGAGAGTCACGAATGCGCATCACAGAACAGAGCAAGGCAAGCATTTGAGCTAATAAAACTTAAACTTTGTTATTTTATTTTTTTTAATGAGCGATCGTTTCGCTAAGGATAAGACCCTTAAGGATAAGACCCTTAATCATCGTCTGGAATCGTTTAAAGCCCTTTGAACAGTTTGCAGTTTGTACTGAAACTGTCTTTTGGACCTTTTTTACCAGTAAAGTGCATTACTGTATATGGAGAAAATCCTGAAATGTTTTCATCAAAAACCTTATTTTCTTTTTCGACTGAAGAAAGAAAGACATGGATATCTTGGATGACATGGGGGTGGGTAAATTATCAGCAAAAGTTTTTTTAAAAGTGATCTACTCCTTTAAGTGTGCAGACGTCCACGGACCCTCGTGATAACGAAAATGACATCAAGGGTATGGTGCGGCTGAAGTATACTTTTGGGCTTAAAGGGGACATATCATGCAAAATCCACTTTTTTAGCCCTTAAATGCATTTTGTTGTAGATTTGGAGTGTTTATAAGTACAGAAAAGATGAAATTATTCTCTTCAGGTGCTTCGTTTATATCTTTATATTCTGTTTTGGTCATATTTTTCAACCTGTTCAGATTTTTCTGTTGTCTATGATGTTTTTTGAACAAGTACATCACAGTATTTGCAGTGGAACTGACATATAAGGACATTGACTACCGGTCCAACACTTCCAGCAATCCGCCATTATTATTTTTCGCTCCGATTTTGTAGTCCAAGCTCAATGATGCAGAAGTTACGAGAGGGCTAGTCAAAATGTTCGGTTGTTGGATGTAGTGACCTGAAGCACTTCAAGGATCCCCACTTCAACAACCTCAGCCAGTATACAGAAGGGTTTGCCGATCGGGTAAATTCCTTCTATCATTTAGCTGCTGTGTTTCCTGATGCTTTCTAAACGTAAGTTATCATTTTATTATCAATACAGATTTTTAGTGGTAAGATCAGACCGCAGTCATTTATCTTGTCAGTGTGCTTGTTTTAACAAGAGAAAGAGTCGACTTTCACTAATAACACAACATAGTTAACTTGCATAACGTTACCTGCCTCCATATGAAGACGGTCGTCGTCGTCATCTTTTTCAAATCGCTCGCTCTGGCTTGAATATGTAAGGCTTGGTGGACAAGTCTTCCGTTGTTGACATTTTGTTAACGTGTGAATAAAAATGTTCTTTGAAGCTATAGTAATCGTATCTCTTATCAAACTACAATAATGGCGGAACGCGGAGAGTTGAACCTGAGTTGAGCTGACCGTGAACTCAGCGACCTGGAGAACGGGCGGGGTAAGACGGTACGCCTTTTTATTTAAAGGGGCCGCATTGAAACGACTTGCTCACAGAAGCACATCAGAAAAGGGGTAGAAAGGGGCCTGTGGAGCTATAATAATGAGTAATTCAGACCCAAGCATTGCAGTTATGCTTTATATAGACCACAAATGTATGATTTATAAGTAAAAATGAATGATTTAAAAGCATGATATGTACCCTTTAATCTGTTAATTCTCTGCATTGTCCTGCATCTGCCGGTGCAGTGTGAATTGGCCTTAAAATCCATTTCGGGACCACTGACACACACACAATGTTTTCACTTACCTCCTTCAAACTCTGTTTGACAGTTCCCCGAGTTCTCGTTCAAGCTCTCCTCCTCATTGATGATGATGTTCTCAATGTCCTTCATCGCTCAGGTGGTCCCGGAAGGCATGAAAAAGGATGTGTTTCAGCTCCTCCAGTGTTATCCGCTGCATGTCAAACTACAAAGACAAATAACACAGAAGCAGTTACTCAACCAAACTCAAGCTTGTATGTTTGTTTCATTTTTGCAAAAGGGATAGTTCACCCCAAGGGCTCTATCTTGCACCCGGCGCAAATGACTTTATACACTGATGCATTTATCATTCCTATTTTGCACTCGCGCAAAGCGGGCTTTTTCCCTCCACAGAAGCACGTCGGTAAACTAGGAAATGAACTTGCGCTCCCTGGGCGGGTCGACGCAAACAATCCCTGGTGCTATTTTGCAGTTCCAGAAAACAATTGCGCCAATGACCAGAAAAAAACTGGTCTAAAGTCAGTGGTGCATTGTGCATACATTCAGATGCTATTTTAAGCGCGATCCGCATGCTTGGATCCGCCCACAAAGTTACTTGCGCTTTGCGCTTTGACACTTGCGTTTCAGATCGTTAAAATAGGGCCCCAAAGGTTTTAAGTGAGTTTTTTATTTGAATTAAACTACTATTTTATTGTATAGTTTTATTTGTAAATTTTCAGGTCAGCTCTTAGATAGATAAAACAGCAAAGAAGAAAAAAAAAGCAAAAGACTTTGTAATCGAGGAGAAAAAATGCATTGATCAGGACTGAACCCTTTCATATGGCACTCGATAAAGGGACATAACGCAATTACCTGCAAGAAATTCAAAGGACATCTGAGGAAAACTGTCATGGGGACTCTAAGTTGATTTTTATTACTCCTATCCAGAGGGCGTTTATGAGCTCTATCCCTTTAATTACCCGAGCAACATTAGCCCAGCAGATCGATTTTTCAGGAGGATGTAAATGAAACTGTGGCACACCAGCTTAATGCCTTATTTGCAAAGCTGTCAGGTTAGAGAACAAATAGTCATTAGGAACACTGGGAGAACCGCTATACAGTCGGCTACATGTTAATACACCACTACATCATTCTGCCTTCCCAACCAAAACAGTACAGGGATAACCTGGTTGGCATTATATGATGATATAACCTATTCATGATAACAGTATGGTAAATGCCCAAAATGCATGCTATTATAAGAGTTTAAATCTAACTTCACTTTTTTATTTAAACATTCATAAGCACAGTGATACAATACAGCATGGAAAGCTCCAAATTTGTGACAGGAAGCTCACAGTGCAGTTCTGTGGCTCTGGAGAAAGGCGCTTGACAGGCCATTGCAGCTCGTGAGGAGAGACAGCAGGATATTACAATAGCTGGCAAGCTAATAAATCTGACAAGCCATTAAGTATTCCAGCCTTACTATGCTCTCCTCCACAGTAACTTGTCATTTCACTCCACTTTAGCAAGTCAGAAGGAATGAGTGCAAATTTTTGTTTTGTAATACTTGTTGTATTTGTAATGCAAGCTGAGGTAAACACTGCAGAACAGGCCTAGAAATCAGATTATTGTAAAGCCTTAGGAACACACAGGCTGAAAATATTAGCGGGATATTACTTTATGCCCATGAATGTTGACCTAGTGGTCTAATTTGTGTTCTGAGTTGGGCCGGCAATCATTAATCATCGATTAATCGCATCCAAAATAAAAGTTTGTGTTTACATAATATATGTGTGTGTAGTGTGTATAATTATATTATATACTGTATATAAATACACACACATGCGCGTATATATTTAAGAAATATTTGCATGTATATACTGTATATATATTTATACATAATTTATATTAAATATAAATATAAATATTTGATATATTCATAACAAATTTTTCTTAAATATATACTGGCGTGTGTATGAATGTTTTATATACAAAATAATTATACACAGTACACACACACACATATTATGTAAACACAAACTTTTATTTTGGATGCGATTAATCGCAATTAATTGTTACCCAGCCCGACTTCCGAATTGATTAGCTATAGGTAAATAACTTGGACAATGTGTGCTGCAAACCAGTGTGTTTCCAGATTTTTTGTATCCCTAGGACACATCCAAGTATACATCAGTACTTTGTAGGGTTGGGCAATCATTAATCAGATTAATTCGATTCGAAATAAAAGTTTGTGTTTACATAATATATGTGTGTATAATTAATTTTTATATATAAATACCCACACATGCATGTATATATTTAAGAAAAATCTGTTATTAATATATCAAATATTTATATATAATATTAATTATGTATAAATATATATAAAGTATATACATGCAAATATTTCTTAAATATATACATGCATGTGTGTGTATTTATATATACAGATTAATTATACACACACATATATTATGTAAACACAAACTATTATTTTGGATGCGATTAATCGTGATTAATCGTTGCCCATCCCTGTTTAGTTTTTCAAAACTCTTTTCAAAAGTGAGCACAAAATCATAAACTGTGGATCATTTATCACTGCTTTTGATCAAAAAACATGCAATGACTAAATCTTTCAAATGACATAAATACATTTCTCACTTAGACACAAACACCACCAAAACAATGAACCTACAGGCCAATTGCACGTTTACTGTACATACTCATTTCAAAACGATTCAACTTAAGTTCAAAATTGCTATTTGCTACATTTCTACAGTAATATCATAATTAATATATATTCCAAATCTAAAAAAAGAACTACTATCAAAAGAATTTGATGTAGCTGAACATCTAAACATCTTTCAACTTCATAAGCATAAAAGGGGAAAACATAGGAATAGGAATCATTTGTACTATAATGTAAACATGGACTAGAAAACATTGTATAATGCTGCCTGTTGTTAGTGTTTTTAGGTCATTGTTTTATGAGTTACAACATGTATTTGTTGGGTCAAATCTTTGCCAGTGTTATGGAAGAATGACTTGATTTGAGAGATGTATGAATTAACTAATGTGCCAAGCTGAGAATAAGGTACTGTAGGAGAACTGTGTGAAGAGCTTTGGAAAAGTGTACTACGATAAGTATTGGGAAATGTGCTGAGTGTTAGCAATATTTGCATTTTCTGAAGAAAGCCTCAATGTGCCTGTGAAAAATCTAGAATAAACTTTGCAGGGTAAGTTATATTACTTTTTAAGAGCAATAATAATGCACATGCAAAGCTTGGATTCCTGATTCCATCTGATTGAATGGGAAGTAATCCAGGGACATTGATGCAAACGACCAGCCCTTTAGCATCCAGACAGTAAAGCTGGGATGTTTCTGGGCTTACCGAGAAGAATGAGTGGGCACTAACTGCATTGATGTAACCTTCGGAACAACCCACAGACACAGAGACGGAGTCGCCTGAGGGCATCAGATCCATCTGTTTTCATTGGAGGCCATGAGGAGTGGGCAGCAGAGCAGCTCATTAAGAGCTCTTGTGATAGATAACAAATTCCATTTTCTTTCTTCTGAACACTCTTTCTTGACTGTGAGTATCTATATACGAGCACTGGTGGCTGGAATGACCTTCAAGGTCATGACTGGCTGTGCTGAAGTCAGGGGTCATCTTTGTTGGGATGGTAGGTGTGTGTGTGTGTGTGTGATGGCAATCTCCAAACAGGCTGATACTTGCTGACCTATAGGTCACCTGAGATCTTTTTTTAAAGAAAGACATAGGTGAAGAGAACCATCCACATCTTGAAAAAATGAGGGCCGCTATTATGGGCAGGGGAGGGCTGAGCCCACCCAAATGTCTGCCTTGCCCAGCCAATTATTATTTAGGAACAGATCTTGAAATCTGTTTGTAAGATTTGAGCATTGATTAAAAGGTGGGTTGTTCTGTATTGAAATGTTTAATGAAGAACATTTCTGTAGAATGCCCCAAACAGTCCACAAAAATGACTGTGGTCAGGAAACCGCTAGTGTGTTAACTTAAAGTAAATTACGCATCATGCCTCATGCTTCAGTCTGTAGTGAAAAAGCAGAGGCTGACAATAATGCGAAGCATGGCAGCGTGCATGCCATTAAGCTGTGAATTACGAGGAGTTGGATCTTCATGAACATGTATCTACATATTTACTTCTAGCCTAAATATGAATATACAGCTCTGATTTGATTTTTCCAGATACATACCAAGACGTAAAACCTTAACGTGCAGTTCATTACATGGACAGAGCAAGAACATAATGTACAACATAATGTACAACAATGTTTCCAACATAATGGATACTAGAGATTGTAAGCTTTCAAATGATATATCATTTGTCAACATTAGCTTAGGTTTAGCATGGGATATTACGGTTTTAAAAATGCACGATACCTTACACAAATATATGGAACCAAGATGCGAGCGTAACAGTCAACCTTAAAGGAGCTGTATGCAAGATTGTGGACAAAACTGGTACTGCAATCACTTTCAAATTAGAGTGTATCCCCCTTCACCCTTGACTCGAGGTTGCCAGATATGCTGCACGATCCAGCAGGAATGTAGGCTGCTACAAGAAGCTTCCAATGGCAAGTGATGAGTCCTACATAGAGAGTTTTCTGTTAGTTATTTATTTTGGACTTTGTCACGAAGTATGTTGGATTCATATTGAGTTTTTTTTGGTTTCGTAACGTTAGACATTTTTTTATACTATTACTGCCACATTTGTATCCTGCAGCTGTGGTAACTAGAGAAGAGCTGGCAACCCGAATGCCGCAACACTACTGACTCAAGGCCTAAATGACAATAGGCCTATCCTGGCTGGACTGACTTTTGTCAGTGATATAAGTATTTGAAATGAACATTATCTTCTTAATGTCTAGTGACATAATCAGGGAAAAATTTATGATTAATTGAAATAAATTTCTTGCATACAGCTCCTTTAAAAACGATAGAAAAGTAGCACAATGAATAGAAAAAACACATTCTGTGTGGCATTTAATTGTAGAAAAGTGAAAATGTTCGCTATTATATTTAAAATGTATTTAATTAAAAAATGTATTTATTTAAAATAAGTATAAACATGGTCATGTCATGGAGAAGTGTGTTAGCAAAACGTTATAAAAAATATAGCCTATAGTTATTACTGAATATCTAGAATAGATACAGATAGATAATATATATATAGATAGATAGATAGATAGATAGATAGATAGATAGATATAGATAGATAGATAGATAGATAGATGATAGATAGATAGATAGATAGATAGATGATACAGATATATAGATATATAGATAGATATATAGATAGATAGATATAGATATAGATAGATAGATAGATAGATAGATAGATAGATAGATAGATATAGATAGATACAGATATATATAGATATATATATATATAGATAGATAGATAGATAGATCAGATAGATAGATAGATAGATATAGATAGATAGATAGATATATAGATATAGATAGATAGATAGATAGATAGATAGATAGATAGATAGATATAGAATAGATAGATAGATAGATAGATAGATAGATAGATAGATAGATAGAGCTGTAAACAATCAAATGTATGGTATGAATGTGTGTCCTGTGGTGGGACAGAGTGTCTGCCTATATTGAGTTGTCCCCAGAGCAGGAGTATCTGACAGAGTCTGTTCACCCCACACATCAGGCCGATTTAACAGCAATTAGTAACACATTAATGTAATCTCCCTGCTGCTGCAGTAAACTGACAGCTGTGGTCATTGATCCTGTGCTCCAGCTCCACTAACACCACATACTGAAGCCTCTCTGGAAAGAAAGCCAACAAGGGTGTGTGAACCGTGTGAGAGGAGAAAGGAAGCATCTAGAGATGCTTATAAGAAATGGATGAAAGACAATCCCATGGTGTGCTAATGTTTGACTTGTTTGATGGTTTAATAAGGAGTTACTGACTTTGATAGATTATCCAGCATTTCTCATATATATATATATATATATATATATATATATGCCAACGCATTCTCATCCTTTAGCGTCACATAGAACGCTATATGACAAAACGGTGTTATACTACGCACATGGCACCCGTTATGGTTAATATAACACGTGCTGTGAGGGGTAGGTTTAGGTGTGGGGTAGGGTAAGGTAGTCTCATATTACGCTAAAGGATTTATAACGCCTTGGGTTCGCATGTTATATTAACGATAAATGGTGCCATGTGCGTAGTATAGCGCCATTTTGTCATATAGAGTTCTATGTGACGCTAAAGGATGAGAACGGGCCGATTCTGGAACTTCATGACTGTTCAAAGAGAGATTGGCATGGATATCTGATGGTAATGGATATGGCAATGTGTATGTATGCCTGCTATGCCATGTGATTGGCTGATTAGATATTTGCGTTAACGAGCAGTTCTACATCATAAAGTAACCAGTGAGAGTATATACACACACATATAGGCTATATAGATTAAACAAGTCTGTAAATTTTTCTGTAGTCTATTTTAGCCACACCACAGCCTTCTACATTTGGACTCAGCTCAGCACAGTGACCTTGTCTGACTGCTCAGCCATTTAATTTCCACACATCCTCAAGTCCCACTTCAGGGAATTCCAGTAAATATTAATGACGAACGCGTTCTTAAGCTAGAGGGAATTTTTGATCATTTATCGAAGAGCGGTACACTTTGTCCAGCCTATAACCTGGTTTCTATCTGCCCCACTGAGACTGTCAATGTTTCAGCTCTGGCATCGCACACACTTTTCCATGAAAGTCACATGATGGCTGTCTTCTTCAAGACATGGTGACGGGAATAAAGAAAATTCAGCTTTACCATTCTTGATTTGGACAAGTGGCGTTACTCAATGCATCAATGCACATGACAGCATGGTTGTCTTCCACTTTTTAATATAATCAATGTGTTGTGTCCTTTGAAAGTCAGTGGGTTCCAAAACAACACATGGATCCAATTGACTTTCACGGTATGGACAAAAATGTTCTTTTGTGTTCAGCAGTAGAAAAAAATGTATACCATTATGGAAACTGTTGATTGGTTGAATTCATGCAGCATTTTATTTCAAGACGTCAACGTTCACTCTTAGAAGAAATGGTTCTATTTAGAACCAGAAATGGTTCCATCCCCCGCTTCATATATGGAACTCCAAAATGGTTCTATTTAGAACCATTTTTTTGGTAAAAGGTTCTATTGGCCAAGTATGGAACCCCAGGGTTCTATATTGAACCCAGAGGAACCCTTTTTTTAGAGTGTATAGAACTTTCTAGGGGTTCCAAATACGTAGCGCTGATAGAACCTTTGAAGGTTCTATATAGAACCTTTTCTTCTAAGAGTGTAATTTCAAATACCTTCGTCACTGGCCTAATTTGCCTAATCTTCACAGTATTTTAGACGCGATGGAAACGCAGAAAGCAACAGGTCTGGGGGAGAAAAACAAGTTCCTGAGACAAATTGTAATTTCGGTGGAAACGAAGCTTATATTTATAGCAAAGGGGCCGTTTAATCTGATGTAACAAGTCTTGAAAGCAGATACTTTCAAGCCATAGATACAAAAGCGATAAAATCTGCCATGCAGTTTGAATTGACTGACTAGCATTGGGTGAAAGAGATCAGATCGTCCTTGTTGAAACAACTGCTGAATTGATCTCAGAAGTCAGACCATGAAAAAGGAGCGATCACTTTGGTTATTTAGCTTTCTATTAAGCACATCCTATTGACATATTAAAGCTAAAAGCCCTAATATACTAAAAGACACACCATGTGCAAATAAAACTGAAGCGCCAATACGTCGCCTGTTTTCGACAGTTGGATGGTTACTGACCAAGCCCCAGGCAGGGTGACAGCAAATGATGTGACCACATTCGATGTGTACACTTGGGCAAGCAGGACGAGTTCCAGGGCCGTGGGAGAACGCAATGCACCGGTCTCGTATCTCTCTTTCCACATTAGATAACTCTTTCCACTGACTGGCAGGCGTACGAGTCCTCAGTCTGTCTCTCTCTCTCTCGTCTCGCACTCCACAGCGGCTTATATCCGGTCTCTCGACGCCAACTTACTGCAACAAGACACAGGTGTTCGTCATTTGCACTTGACCTACCTCCGCTCATCTCCTTCTCTCTCTCTCGCTACAGACCTCGCTGAACCATGCCCCCCTCACCACAATACTGTTCAGCCATTTGTCAAGACCTCTCCCAGAATCCCTACTTTAGCCAAAAGCTCTGGTTCTGCTGTTGCATACGGTGCGGATATTGACTGGACATATGGTTTGTGTCAGTAATGACAAAAGGATGACAAAACCATCACATTTAAAGTCTCTAGATGTAATAATCAATGTTTTAAGAATATCCTCTAGCTTTCCTCTTGGCCACCGGACCTTTTCCCAGTCAGATATCCAGTCTTTTATGCCTGCCCCATGAGTCTGTGCTGACCAGAATTCATATGATTGTGACCTTTGTCTGGTATTATTGTCTGAAATGGCGAGCAATGCTGAAGGTGGGAAGTTTCTATAGTGTTCATATTAGTGCCTTCCACAAGTACCATACAATGAAGTGATTGAATCATTATCTTCTCATTCAGTTTCATTATGTCTGCTGTCAGTGAGACCATTATAAAGAAGAAAAGCTTTGTCACAAAAGCCACTTACAAGGCATATCATGGCTCTAAACTGCTGTTTCTTTATGCTGTGCAACTATTCGAAGTGGTTATGAGCCATAGAACGGCTTTCAAAATGGCAACCTACATAAAAGCAAAATCATAAATGCTATCTGATAGAAGCAATTATGATGTTAAATTGATCTCAGTGAGATACAGAGCAAACTGAGAGCTTATAGGGACACAAAAAATGAACACTGAAAATGATAACCAAACAGATGACGGTAGCCAATGACTTCCACAGTACGGAAAAAACCCTCAATGGAGTCAATGGCTGCCGTTCAACTTTTTGGTTATTCACATTCTTTCAAAATATATTCTTCTATGTTTTCACCAAAAGAAAGAAATTCATACAGGTTTGGAACAACTTGAAGGTGAGTCAATAATGATAGAATTTTCATTTTTGGGTGAACTATCCAACACATATTTGTCTCTTATTGAATTTCAAAAAAGACCTCAACAGGTCTCAAACTGCTCAAAATACCAACTGCAATGAAAAATAAGGATTATTCCGGCAAACACAGAAAGTTCCCCTAACATTCCTGAATGGTCCCATGAGGTTATTTATTTGGGAACCACAGACTGTAAAAAATATGGACAAAGTGTCTGTGACATCACCCATAGACTAGGTTTGAGGCTGTTTATGGGGGTATGGGCGGCGCCCATACTGGAAAATCTTGGGAAATACAAAATACAAATGTTTTGAAAGGATACAGATGTGGTATGATGTGTTGTGTCAGATCATGGCCGAGACGTCAAATTCCACTCGTGTCTCAGCTGTCAATCAAAGTTAACCACCCTTATTTGTCAAACATTTTATTTCTAAATACGATCTTGTTAAACTCATATGAGGAGAAGTGTAAAAACATGAATTTAAGCTGTGAAAACGGACATTTTAACATGGGGTATATGGACATTTGCTCACTTTTGGGACCGTCCTCTCAGCGGATTTTCGATGTATTGCAGTTTTTCGTACTTTTAGGGTAGGCTTCATGTTTCAGATTAAGAATGTTGATGCTTGTTGGGTTTCATCTTTATAACGTAAGGAGAATATTTTGGGAACGTTCTGGGAACCAAAAACTAATGTTCCTAGAATGTTCCCACAACCTAAATTTGTTTGCTGGGATCATATAATGAGGTCCTCAGCAATAAAATAAACCAGACAGAAAAGTCCACAAAGTGTCAAAGACACGAACCAACACTGTGTAAGCAGATGAAAACAGCACGCAAATGTCACTTCTCTTGTTTTCCAACTGAATCTTTCAGTGGAGAATTACAAATGGATCCAGGTCTCAGCACGTTTCTCCAGCAGCAGAGAAGCATTTGTCAGAGTGCCAAGAATCGTCCCATTTCCATATCTGAAATTAAAATGGGCTCCACGAAAACACCCGGTGTTCCTTTGACACACTGCTTTAATATGCACACACTGCTACATGCTGCCTGTGGCAATACATTTTACAAGTACAAGGCTCAAATTAATATGACACTCGCAGGCTGTCCAACTCTTGTGTACCGAACAGCATAAACAGCTTTTCAAAAAGAATAAACTGTGTGATAAATAAACTAACCTGAACAGGGCTAGATTATTTATTGCATATTCTATGGTTCTGTCATGACATGAAAGTTAATCAGTTGCACGTATTAAAGGAATATTTCATCCACCAATGAAAATTCATCATTTACTCACCCTCATGCAATTTAAAATATGACTTTTTTGTTGAAAAAAGTCTCTCATGCTCACTAAGGGGCATTATTTGATCAACAATATCGACAATTTTAATATATTTAAAATGTGAGTTATTCCTGTCTTCAGATTTCATATATACTGATTTGCTGCTCAAGAAACATTTATTATTATTTTCATGTATCTTATCATTGGCCTATATTATTATGTTGAAAACAGTTGTGCTGCATAATAATTTGAAGAAACAGTGATAAGTTTTTTTCAGGATTCTTTGATGAATAGAAATTTCCAACAAACAACATTTATTTGAAATAGAAAGATTTTGTAACATGTATAATGTCTTTACAGTGAATTTTGATCATTTTAATGCAACTTTGTTTAACAGAATAACTCATTTGTTTTGTTTTTAAACTTAATAACTCAAAACTATTGAACGGTAGTACATTTTTGCCGCTACATCCAGATTGGATTCAGAACAATGATCAAAACATAGGTGAAATAGATCGAAGTTGAACCCCTCAACATCCCCGAAGCGTGCACAGTCTTATAGCTCAGTCCTGGGTCGACATTTTCATTCGAGTAACTTTAGGTAGTTTTGATTTATATGCTGCTTAATATTGATGATCGCGTTATTTTAAATATGCACATGCTTACATTTGCTAATTGCTATCGCTTGTTTCTGCTTCTTCTTCGCCTGTGTTTTAAAGCTACACTGTGTAACTCTTTTAGCTAAAAACACTTAGTTCTTTCAAAAATATATGTGCTCATTAATGTATATTTACTTCTGTTCAAGTAATCAAGTATTCTCGTGAGTGTATAATATGCCATTGAAAATACATACGGGTAAGGGGTTCTAATGTCGGTCGCCATGTTGCCCCTCCATCTTGGAAGTACATTAGCCAAAGAGGACATACCCGTTAATTCAAGCTTCGCCTTTCGCGTTTACGTTCTGAGTTAACACTCATGGACGAGGTCGAACTGGAAGCCATGTTAATCTTAGACTACATTGGCGTTAAAACGAAATCGGAATTGAGAGGAACAATAACTTATATTCACTGGATGGTCATATACCTTTTCACCACTAGATGGGGGTAAAAATCACACAGTGTAGCTTTAATGAGGAGAGTCTGTACTCTTTCAGGAGATGTGAAATAGCGCCCCTACTGTTTAACAGTGGAAACACGGTAAAGCAGGAAATTTTCATCAATGGTCAGGGATGCGATTCTTATATAAATCCTGAAAATTTTCGCCACTGGTGGGGAAAGAGTTAATGAATATTATAATCTCTGGACCAGATTATCACAAATGTACTGGAAAATCATTCATACAGTACATTGGTAATGAAATCGCTCAATCTGATAAATTACACTCCATGTTTACGAAAAAACTCTTAAATTCTCCTTACTTGTCTGGCACACTCTTCCCAGCACTCAACATGCCCAGGCTTTGTTAAGCTTGTAGAGATACTGAAATGTTCAAATGAGAACATTCTCCAACTTAAGGAGATAATTGTATCTAAAAATAACCAATCAAAATTGTGATTATTTCCGCCATGCACTCTGTCCTGCTGAGGAAGGCAGTGTGTCGGTCTGTGTTTGTGCGTACCTGATTGTGTGTGTAAGAGGTGCAGTGCTGTAATTTTCTCTGTGTATGTGAGTGACAGCTGCCGCACTGGGGTTGTGGAAACAGGCAGAGGTAGGAGAGGTTTGCTGATTGCAGAAGGAAAAGCTCTCAGGCCATTCTCAACACTTGCCTCTGTTTCAGAGAACGAAGGAATGAAAAAGAAAATACTGAAGAGGTGACGTGGACGTATTTTAAATAAAAACAATAAGGCGAGCAAAAGTGCACCACAGAAACAAAGAAAGAGAGAGACTGTGAGTGAGGAAGCCTCTATTGATTTGGAGTTTGTTTTATTCGGATATTCAATATGGCATTTAGCATCAGACCGTAAGACTAATCAGACTTTTCTGAGGTGAATTTATGCATTAAAAAAAACTGCCTGGTTACCATTTAGCAGCCCTGAAATATGAACCTACTTGTCAGAAATTCTCATCATCAATGATCATTTACCTACCCTTGTGTGGTTCCAAACCCATACAACTTTCTGTCTTCTTTGGAAGACAAAAGAATTATGCAGGTTTCTGTGCTGCTCTTTTCCATAGAAGAAAATGAATCGGGGGATAATCGTGATCCAAAAAGATCAGACAGGAATTTCAGTCTAAGTCCTTAGTTTTGAATGTGCTCATTCATTTTTACTGAATAGAAAAAAGCAGCTTTATCAATTTTTGTGTTTCACAAGTCATACAGGTTTGGAACATTCATTTGAATGAGGCCCTGTTTACACGATGGGAAAAACGCAGATATTTCTCTAGCGTTTTGCCCTCTCATTTGCACGAAACGCCATTTTTATCACTGAAAACGATTATTTCTAAAAACTCCGGGCAATTTTCTAAAATACTGCGTTTTAGGTTCTCTCTTGTCGATTCCAGGATTCTGATTGGCTTGCATGGCTTTATCCTTTACCCCTACACTGCCGCCTTTGGCATAGTTATGATGGCACTCGACGGCGTATTTATGCGGGTGTGTAAACGATGTTATTTTTGAAAAACGGAGAGGGGGAAAATATTTGTTTTGCTAAATACCCGGCTTTGTGTAAACGTGGCCTGAATGTCGACAAAATTCATATTTAGGTGAACTATCTCTTTAACATATGTAGCATGGATTATTCCTTATCTCTTCCTTCTTCAGGCTTCCAGAGAAAGACAAATAAACAATGGCAGTTGTCAATTTTCCCATGCAAAAAGCTCTATGACAAGCCCATCACACAATCCTCAATAAAGCATCATGGATTGAGCCAAACAAAACTGTTGCATAGTAACATCATATTTCCTGAGATGTTACTATGTTCTTAAGGCCATTGCACACTGAGTCCGAAATTTCCGTAAGCGTTTTTCGTATTCGTGATTCGGTGGCTCTGAATTGTCAAAACACCATTCAAACTGCTTGCTACGGAAGCGAAAACGCAGAAAATCAAACCCTATACGTTTTTTTTAATGACGGGCGAAGTTTCGGAGGCAGTGTGCAAGCGTGAAAGTTCTTAAGGCCATTGCACACTGAGTCCGAAATCTTTCGTATGCATTTTTTGATATTCGTGATACGGTGGCTCTGAATTGTCAAAACGCCATTCAAACACCTTCCTACAGATGCGAAAACGCAGAAAATCGAACCTGATTCTATTTTTTATGACGTGACGAAAATACGGAGGCAGCGTGCAACCGTCATTGACATAACGTGAGGTTTAACGTGAAATGTATTTTTTAACGTGCAAAAATTTCAGACGCGAATTTCGGACTCAGTGTGCAAGGGCCTTCAGAATGAGATGTTGCAGTTCAAAGAGAACCATGTGGCTTTGATTCCAGGTCACTTCTCTCATCTGACACCATTGAGAAAGAAGAATAGAACCATTCACTCCACTTTCAATGCCACTTTTTTCTAGTAATCAGCCCTTCCGAAATTATGCAAATGATATAATTTTTATATACTGCAGCATGTGCATTACATCATCTCATGCAGAGCTGAAAGACTAAAAGCTTGTCACTGCTGACATTTTACATTCATATGTGCGTTAGACACAAGATTATTCCTAAGACCTTTCTTTTTCACGTCTTGCCGCATGAGTCACTGGGGGCCATTGTCAAGTTTCAAACTTATAGTTATAACCTCAATTCTCTTACAGAGCAAACCTGCATTATTACTAAAGAAACAAGAAAGAATGAACCCTGTTTAAAATGTCATATTAGTGAAGTAAAACAGGTTTCAAATGTTGAGTTGTTTTTAAAATAAAATGAATACTTTTAATGCCAAGAACGATAACAATATATTTTACTATACAAGTGTCCACACTAGCATAAGATATCTTCCTGTTTATTCTAAGCCCACACTGTCGTTTTGTCATCTGCCACTTTAAATGCTTGAGATCTTCAAAGCAGTGGGTTCTGATTGGCTGTCAATGTTTTCATCATTCATCAGCCGGAAAAATCATTCTGAAAGCAATATCATTTCTTTCTTCCATTTTTATTATAGTCCTGGAGCTATTCTTTTATTCAAACAATTTTTAGGACTTTATCTTTATCATTATAGTTATTGTCTTCAGTATGAACAGGCTTTTACTCAGCAAGGACACATTAAATTGATCAAAAGGGACAGTATCGGTTTTTGCATTGTTATAAAAAATCGTTTTAAATGCAATGCTATTCTGAGGGATCATGTGACACTGAAGACTGGAGTAACAATGCTGAAAATTCAGCTTTTACATTACATTTAAAAATATTCTCAAATAGTAAACAGCTCTTTTATATTATAATAACATTTCATTATATTACAGTTGTACTGTGTTCTTGGTGAGCAGAGGAGACTTCTATCAAAAAACATGAAAAAAATCATACTGACCTCAAAAACGTTTGTATGGTTTACAAATATGTGCAAATATCCTTTTAAATAAAAACATAATATAGTCCCAAGAATAAAGAGGAAGAGGCGCCATATCAGTATCTTGATGTAGGTACACTGTCTTGCTTTACTGTCACAGCTTATGTTGTTCTTAAAGACTGTCACAACAAGAAGATGATGTTGAGCATCATGAAGGTATAAAGCTCCATCTTTGAGTTTGCTGCCTTTGTTCATAGCGATTCACCGGTGGATCAGACCTTTTAAGGGTTTGTTTAGTTAGCCAAAAGCAAATATAGTACAAGAGGCAGTTATCTCTAAGTATTTTGTAGTGTATAATGCAGCACTCAGACTATGGTAATCTTTTTTCTTTTCTTTTACTTGATGGCGGGGTCAAGCTCAGTCTTTCTGTAAGCTACACTTAACTGTTATCAAAGTCAGCGCTTAACAGCCAAGTATGGGTCTGAATGAGGGCTGAACGCTACAGGCATACAGAAACAAAGAACTTTCCATTTAAAGGCAAAATAGGTAAGATTTTTAGATTAAAATATCCAAAAACACTAAAACGATGTTACATATTTTGACTTGTGTACTTCACATTATACCAAATGTTTCCAACAATGTTTAAATCCAAAGAAATTAGCTGTTTTAACCAGTATAATGGCACGCATGTGGCAAAGCATTGTTGATGTTTAACAAAATCCAACAACACACCTTCTCTGGTTCACCTTAAAGCTGCAGTCCGCAGTCTGTCCTCTTTGTCGCCATCTCTGTTCGAAATCTGCAATTGCAGTCATTCGCGGAATTATCAACTTTACGTGAGTTGTACTTCGACACCCTCAACACTGCACAGTGAGGATGAACACAATGTTTGAGGAGAGTGTTCAACTGTCAATCACCGCGCCGGTGTGGATACTGGCATTCAGAATCACAGATTATTATTTTTGGAAGTCAAGTCAAGTCAAGTCACATTTATTTATATAGCGCTTTTCACAATACAGATTGTATCAAAGCAGCTTCACAGTGATAACATGACAGAAGTACAACACAGATAAGTAATATTGTTAAATGGTAGAAACCCGACTAAGCAAGCCAAAAGCAAGGCAAAGCAAGGCGACATATGTTGGAAGTATGACCAACATAAGATGAAATATTTGATATGTTGATCTTATGTTGGAAGTATGACCAGTATGACCAACATAAGAATTTTAACCAGAATATATCATCTGAAATAGTAAGAAACATCCACTTTTGTTCTGATTCTGACATTGCTGTAAATCGCGCTGATTAAATCTAACAATCACCATCATATCACGCAAAACCGTGCAGATGATACTTTATTCTCAAATTGTTAATGTTAAAAACGTCACCATTGCGTGACATGTAAGTTAATGTCCTTCCGATATGGATCCTTGTTTTTGTATGGGTCCGTTGCAGTCTCTTTTTCTGTAGCCATTCCAAAGTCTGAACAAAGTCGTTTGGATTTTACAGCGGGTGAATCTGTTGTCATTTGGTGTTTTTTTAACCCAAAAAATGCTACGGACTGCAGCTTTAAGGTAAAACATGAAACTACAGAAAGGTCATTTCTGGTATGCAGTCCATATTCAATCTCTTGTCATACGTATTTGATTACAAGATAAATCACACTTTTGGAAATTTTTGGAACAAGTTGGAAATGTCATTAGTTATAGTTTTCGCATCACAATATCACAATTAAGTAAAAATAAGAAAAAATAGCAATTTTAAATCATTTCAAAACTTGAATGTAATTTTATATATATATTTTTATATACTTTAATATTTAAACAATGCAAATAAAAAACAGAAAAATATTTTATTTGTTTACCAGCATATCATCATGTGACCAATAACTGACATCAGAGAACGATGAACATGCAAATACACTGTTAAATTATTAAAATATAAGCCAAAAATAAATCACAGGGAATAATTTAAATTAATATTTAAGCTCAAAGGGGATGTCTGTCAGAAAATGTTTTGGGAATTTCAGCTCTTATCAAATATTTCAAACTAAATGCTCTCTTGGGGATATAATTTTTAATTTTAGTAATTCAAGGGTTTTCCCAGTGTCCTCAATAATACTTTGAATTGTGCCAGTCTTTTCTAAAATTCAGTTAACTAACAAAATCTTCAATTTAATCATCCTCCAGGAAGTGAAATCATTATGAAAGGTTAACAGTAGCAAAAAATAAATAAATAAATAAATAAATCTGTATTTGATCTCCAAGTCAACAGCCTCTTGTAACCTAACTCTTACAATGACTATTAGGCACCTTATTAATTTTCCTAACACTGGGTAAATCATTAAGCTTTAATGAATAAGGTTTAAGTGGCTCAGATAGAGCATATTCCTTAAAAATCTGCTATATACACCATTGAATACTTTACATTTACAATTACTGTGTTGAAACTAATTCATCATAATAAAGTTCTAACGAATACCTGTTTCCTGTAGCCTGCACTTATGAGGCGGCAGTGAAAGAGTGGGCTTAAAACACCCAGAAGAGTTCTCCAATCACTACCTAAACAAATCAATGTGCTTTGTGCATTATTCATTTCCTTCGATTAGTCAAGGGAACAAATAACAAAAAAAAACCTAAAAAAAAAATCCTAAAACTAAAACAAAGAGTTAACACACATTAGAAAAAAAATCATGAAAAATTAAAGGGTGTTCATTTATGAAAAACAATCAAAGGGCATCAGAAATCTCTGGAGTTATGAAGCAGCAGAACAGCAGGTCAATATGACATTTTTTATATGAGCAAAGTGTTGCAGAAGTGTTGTGCTCGACTGCAACTAATGGCCTGTGACCTTAATTTTACAGGAAGAGTACGAAACAATTACATTGGCAAATGAACGTTCACACGCTTCCAACTCCAGTGCAAAAAGATCAGCACTTTTAGATGGGACAAGAGAAGCAAAATGCACTAAATAGGGACAAGTACAGTAGCTGCCATCAAAGTTAATTATATTCATTCAAAAGATTTATGGAAATTGTCGTAATCATTTCTGTACAGTATAGGCCCCAACTGTACATATATGGTCTCTTTAGTCACAGCAAAGGTCTGGTATCATTAGTTTGCAGATGCCACTTAGTTTGATATTGTGTTATTTATAGAATGGCATTCTGTACCTTGGGTCTTTAGTGACCCGGACGTCATTCACTCCTCATTATTTTCAACCCTTTAAGTATTCCTCAATCAATTCATTCTAAACAATATGTATGTATACATATTGTCATGTATACATAAAGTTTTGAATGGTTATATCTCCTAAATGCTAATTTTTGTAATTGTTTTGGAACACACCAGCGTATTCATAACCTTAAGGCTTACATTTTCATACTAAAAGCTAAAAAACTTACATTTTGGTTTAGGTTAAGTGGCGGATGCAGAACGTGACAGATGGGTGGGCCTGGATTAAGTCGGGGTGGGCCAGAATCGAGGGTTTCTAGATTTTGTTTTCTAGATTTCGAAAGTTGTTACGGAAAGGCCGAAGCTGATCAGTTGTTTTTTGTCACATGACCTGCGGTGCACTTGCGGCACTCTCTGAAAAGTTGAGATGTTTTCATCTCGCCGCGGCATATATGCGCGCCTGGACAATCGCTTTGTGGTCGTGTGAAAACGCGCGTCAAAAACTCGTGGTTTATGCATAAGTAAAAAAAAATAATAATCATAATGCATGAAACCTTATTGTAAAGTGTTACCGAAAATACAACTAGAAAATTTGCGAGATGTGTCTTTTGTAACAAGAAAAGAAAAACAACTCTCGGTTTCACGTTCACTGTTTTTTATTTCAGCACCTCGGACAGTCTTCTGAGGCATAAAACACCTGCAGACAGAAACAATCTTGTTTAAAATGCAGATCACACATCGAGGACGCACGTTTTGATGCAAAACCGGGAGTTTCTGATGCGCGTTTTGCCATGACCACAAAGCGCACGTTAAGAACGTGAGCTTTAATGGCAAATTGCGCGTCCCTTGGCAGTCGAAACGCACGCGTTTGCTTCCATTATGAGCGCGTACATTTGAAATGACAAACTTGAGCGCGCAAAGAGGCGATCTGTGAACGGGCCCTATTCTTTGTCTTTCCAAGACGTGTTCAGGTGAACAATGAGCCTCGTCCGTTCTCCTTGCAAGGGCGTCGAAGTCTGGACAAAATATGTATAGTGATGACATCACTGCCAGATTCAAACTGTGCGTTCGCTGGCGCTGAGCCAGAGATGGACGCGCTCAGCGCTTGTCATTTCATATAAAGTGTTCGGCGGGCCGTATGGCCAAACTTAATTCATTATTATTATTAAAATAAAAAAATTCAATTGTTTTTATTAATCTGTTTGGGTGGGCCACTTGTCAATCTGGGTGGGCACGTGCCCACCCAGGCCCACCCGTAAATACGCGCCTAAGGGTCAAAGACATCATGAAATCAAAATTAAAAAATGTTATGGAATATTGCTGTATGTATTATAAAGGATCTATCTGCGCATATTATTATTTTGTAAAAATTGTAGTGCCTTTGTAATCAAAATAACTTCTCCCTCTTACACTGACATCTCTTCTCTGATGATGCGTTCACTGGCGTGAGGGCGGGAGAACCTGTCACTCATATGAGATCAACCAATAGCAAACCAGCCAATGATCCAATCATTTCCCAATGAAGAAAATCAAGTCCAGCCCTACATTATTTCTTGTTCAAGGAGCTGTTTGTTTCACGCAGATATACGTCACATAGGGACAAAAAGACAATCGCAACTTGTTTCATGCCAACTTAAACTGTGACCTAAAACTCCAAAAGTGTCCAAAAAAGGTTGCCTGAGTGAGAAATGTAACACTGATAGTGAAGAAATCCCACTTATCCTCCCAGATCACACTTTTGAAAGCACCACAATGCATCTTCTGACGTCATGTCACATTAGTAAGGTGAAGAAACAGCCTTTAGAGCCAATCGTCATCTCGTCATCTTAGTCAAGCCTGGAACTCTTATATTTATCACATTCCTTCAAGGACAACCTTTCCCACTGAACCGAAACCATGGTAACATGACAGACAGGTTTATAACATTCGCCAATAAACCAAGCGCACATGAAATGGCACTCATAAGGCAGGACTCACTTGAGGTTATTGATATCCAACATTTCAGCATTTCATAATCGTTTGTGATAATAGCTGTCCGTAATAAACACAGGCACATTACACTAAGGCGAGCACATTCAGACAATTGGTTGTGCCTGAAAGGTAAGTGTGTCATAAGTCTCGAGTTAAAAATGGTGACTGTAATCACCTACCACCTGCTGCATCTCCTCTCATATTTTATTCCACAGATTCTCATAATTCATTCCACCTACACGGCAATCTCATGTATAAGTTCATGCACTGAACAGCAAAAAATAAAGTGACAGTAAAGGCCAAGTATGGTATACTAAGAATATGTCCTTTGCATTTAACCCATTCAAATTAGTGCACACATATTAGGAGCAGCGAGTATGTGAACACACACTGCCAAATGTAGAGACATCCACACACAGAGGGAGTGAATGCTGATTAGGTGCATTGTTCAAGGGCACCTCAGTCTTGGGTATTGAGGGTGGAAAAGAGCACTGTTTGGTATTGAGAATCGAACCCACGACCTTTGTTTCACAAGTCTGACGCTCTAACCATCCGGCCATGACTGCCTCAAATAATGTTCCTGTTTGTTACAGGCGTTCCTGCTTCAGTCTCTCCCGCTCTGTAAAGTTTTCTAATATTAACGCCGACGCTAAAGCTCTTGCCTGATCATAACATTTTTTTTGCCAGTGATATTCCTCTGAGCTTTTTTCTTTTGTAATGTCTCTCAGCCATCTCTCTTTCTACAGTCTTTCTTCAAATCTCCCTCTTGCTCAGTCTCTCTCCTCCCCCATCATGAAAGGCCACACCTCCTACTGCTGATTGGCTACAAGTGTGTTTTGGCGCTCGGTCCGATCCACTTTTAAAAGCATTTCTCAGAAATCGCCAAGGGGGTAATCCACCTGCCGGAAACTGAAGTCTCCCGGGGCTGCCATTGGCTAACAAGCCTTTACCTGCTATTAGGATTCCATTGACTCCCATTCATTTTGGCGTCACTTTGACAGCGAATAACTTCACATCCGAGGCGTTTAAGACTCCATTTGTCCATCACAATGAACAAATCTTTTCCCGAGTCAATTCGTTCATTTCGTTCGTTGAATGAACCAAATGACACGAAAAAGTTTCGTTCATTTTGATAAACGAGTTTGAACAGGAGAGTCACGATCGTGCATCACAGAACAGAGCAAGGCGACCATTTGAGCTTATAAAACGTAAACTTTTTTTTAAATGAGCGATCGTTTCGCTTGATAAGACCCTTATTCATCATCTGGAATCGTTTAAAGCCCTTTGAACAGTTTGCGGTTTGCACTGAAAATGTCTTTTGGACCTTGAACCGTTTGGTTCCCATTGAAGTCCATTATATGGAGAAAAATCTTGGAATGTTTTCATCAAAAACCTTAATTTCTTTTAGACTGAAGAAAGAATGACATGGACATCTTGGATGACATGGGGGTGAGTAAATTATCAGCAAAAGTTTTTTTTTAAGTGAACTACTCCTTTAAGAGTCTCATAATGTGAAAGTAGATAATAATATAGAATGAATATTTAAACAGTTTTTGCAACTTTGTGTCATTCATCAATGTCCTTCATCATTCATCAAAGTAAAAAAAATAAATAAAAAGCTCTAAATGCCAACAACCAACTGGTCCTGTCTAGACTGCTTTTCAAAGCTGTTGCCAAAATCTAACACACAAATATTGAGCAAGATGAATCTCCTTAATATTTAATAGGATCAACAAATCTAAATCAAAAGCATACTCTACTTCTGCCGAAAGACTGATGGAAAAAATCAGCTCCATAATAAGCTATTTTTCTTATGTGAAACCCTTTTTTTCCTTTCATTTACAAATCATGTCGTCTACTAAATCAAAGTGTCTGCGGTTACAGCTATAGATCATTTATTTTAATATTTCAGAATAGATTAGGGTTCAGAAAGCACCTCATGCATAAACAATAAGATTATTTACATGTTCTGATTATTACAGCAATATGAAAGCAGGCATAATTCAACGTGGACGCTTGGTAGGGGTTTAGCCCTCAAAAAAATTAGTTATGCTTCCCAGAAACACTCAAAGACCTCTGAGCGCATATCAGTCTCATCCGCTCAGATCTCTGCATTTGCATTTAATATGTGTTGTCTGCATTTGATTATAAAGCATTATATATAGTGAATAAATGTTGTCATGCAGTTCAGGAAAATAATAAATAAAATAAAATATCAAATACATATAAAATATTCATATTAATAATAAAAAAATAACATACAAATAATATTTTTATATGATATAATCATATAAGTAGGAATGTCAAGCACTTGTATATTTTAACACTTCGATATTTACAATCGACAAAAAATGCTCAAAAAAGTCAGTGTATAATTGTATTTTAATTTTATTCAGCATAAGTCTATCATTGGCTTACAGTTAACAGCATTTTTGACAGCCCTAGATATAAGATGATCGCCTTTGAAGATTGCAGTTGGAGTGCCGTCAACAGGAATTGAACGTCTCAGTCTTTGAAATGGGACATTAGTTGCGACACACTGAGCAATTGTGTATTTATGATTTGAACAGATTTTTTCATGCGTCTAATTTTCTCATCATTTCTCATTGAGTGCTCACAATGTTCGATCCGTCATTATCCTTCGCCATATCTTAAACAAAATCCTCGTCTCATTAGCAAGACGCAGTGTGGTCTCCCGCCCGAGGCAGATTAACAAATCTGACACACGGTGGAAATTAAAAGCCAGACATGGGCATTAATTCGCTAATCTGAGCTCAATTTTTGGACTTTTAATGTGTGCCGGTTTATGGGAGAACCCTGAGTGAATATCAGTTTCATCCTCTCAGATCTGTGGGGAATAATAACGGGTTTGAGTTTAGCCTCTCGTCCCGATAGATGTCCTCAACTTCTGAGGCTTCAAGCTGTGTCACACAGCAGAGTCTGCATTCATGCTTCCAAAGCAAAGGTTTCTTATGCTATTGAAAAGAGAAGTACAGCTAGAGAACATAAAAACAGAGGGGTTTTGGCTTTAAAGGTGAAGTAGGTCCTGAAATGTCCATTAGCTGAGGAAATTGCCCAAGTTCGATTCAATGACAATGTTGTTCAATGCAGTGTTTTAAGTAAAAAGAGTCTGCTAAGAGCAAAGTTGTCAAATCTTATGTAGATAATCTTCAGAATATCCTCACTGTGCAATAGAGAATGAAAAAGTTGTAACTTTCTGTGTATGTATATTATAAAATGAAATATATATATTTTTAAGAACCTCTTTTCACTGACAAAAAATGGCCAAATATATATACGTATATATATATACATATATATATATATATATATATATATATATATATATATATATATATATATATATATATATATATATTGTACCCTATAGAAAGGACATCAGAAAGTACATTCCAAACATGAAAATCCATACAATAAAATAAAGAACTGCATGCACAAAAGCTGCTAAAAAGAGACAAGTCTAACCCAGGTTTGACTGGAAAGCCAATGAGTGCATGAGAGTGCTGAAGTGATGTAGCATTGATGAAATAAGCCTGACGCAGCAGTGCAGCAGAAAATAAATACTTTAGAGCAGAGTCGTCTATGAAGTCTGGGGAATGATTCATAAAATATAATTAAAGCACTGACAGCAACAGAACGCTCCAAAATAACCCATTCGAAAGCCACAGGAAGAGATCTGGATTCTCAGAACAGTATATTGAGATCATCTCTACAGAAGTGGATCTCAACTAGTGGGTCAAGGCCCAAAAATGCACTATAGGTCAGTTCTAAAAGGGTGAATAACAAATGGAAGTACAATGAGAAAAGCAAATAACAGGAGGCAGCTAATCATGAAAAGCTAAGATGGCTGAATAAAGGTTTTGGAGAAAAACATTTATTTCATAATTATGATTTCCCCCCACTTTCAATTCTTTTACTTCAATTTAAGGTTCGATTTTTGGATTTTTTTAAATGAAAGATCAAAAGGATAAACGATGCAGATTTTTTTTCAGCCAGTTTTGATCATATTTACCAGGGGTACCATTAATTCTGTAGCCAATGGATTAGTTTTATAATCTCTTGTCTTTACACTCTAAAAATGCTGGTTTGTTTCAACCCAAATTTGGGTCAAATATGGACAAACCCAAATGTTGGGTTAAAAATGCAATTAACAAATGTAAAGTTGAAAGTGAAAATGAAGTTGGGTTAAAATTTTAAATTACATTTTTAACCCAACATTTGGGTTTGTCCAAATTTACCCAAATTTAGGTAAAAACAACCCAGCATTATTTAGAGTGTATGAATGATTTGAAGCGTTGAAGTGGTAGTTGTGTGGCTGTAAACTGAGCAACAGAAAGCGTTCAGATTTCATCCAAAATATTTTCATTTGTGTTCTGAAGGTGAATGAATGTCTTACGGGTTTGAAATGACATGAGGGTAAGAAATGACAGATTTTTCATATTTGAGTGAACTTAACCCTATAATATTTTTGTGGAAACCATTTTTTAGGATTTGTTGATGAATAGAAAGTTCAAAAGAACAGCACTTATTTAAAATGTAAATCTTTTCTATTATAAATATCTAGTGTGACACTTTTGATCAATTTAAAACATCATTGTTGAATAAAAGTATTAATTCCTTTTTTCTTTTTCTTTTAAATCTTACTGAACCCAAACTTTTGAACAGTATAGTTTATCTAGAATATATAGAAAAAACACTTCCCATATAGTTAGTCACTGCATGTCCAATGTAAAATGTTGGTCCTAGAGCAAAACCATTTGAGGAGCACTGCTGTGGGACAACTGTCCCGTCCTCTAGTGACATACACCAGGAATAGTGAAGTCACTCAGGATGTCACTCTCTACCACAAGCATTGGCTGGAACTGGATATATATCACAGGGAAAATGTCCTTCATAACAGGAAGGCTGATTCCTACTATTTCACACACACAGATGATGGATGGGAAGTCTCAATGATTCTTTCCCCTCACAGCGGGAATGAGCCACTCTTGGGACTAGATTAATTTAGACAGATAACACTGCAAGATCAAACCAAACAACAGAAGAACATTTATCACCTAAATCAGCAGTGAAAGGTTCCATCACACTGAGCATGTGTTAACAGGCCAACAGGGAATCATGCACTGTATATACAATAAGAAAATAGCTAGATTCCTTTTAATTTTACTTAATCACTTTTGGTTTTTCATGTCCTCAAAGTATTTTAAAATGTCAGTACAGAAATAGTACAACATTCTTACAGATTCCAAACTTCTGAAGGGTGGTGTACACTGTTGGAAGAAAAGGTTCTATACAGAATCTTACAAGGTTCTAAAGCGCTGCGTATTTGGAACCCCTAAAATGCAATGAATGTGAATGATCACAAAATTCAAGATATGGTGGTTAAAAATGTAATTAATCAATATCACACGAAGAGTGCCATTTCATTTTTTATCCTCCAAAAATCTGCATGATTAAAATGTGATATTAAGTTACTCCAACAGTTTAATAAACAATAATTTAATAACAACTACAAAATGTTGCAGAATAATGTAATATATGAATGAATAATAGCCTTTAAAGAACCTTTGTGCCAAAAGTGTTCTTTCTTGTCATTATTGAACCTTTTTTAGCATAAAATGTCCTTTGGAGTTGAGTAAAGAACCCTATGCTACATATATAGAACCCTTTTTTCTAAGAGTGTATGTGATCATGCCAACTCACTAAATCAGAAGCATTTTAATATCATAATATTAAATATAGTATGTATAATGACAAACTTGTGATGCAATGGAAGTGTTCATTGCTATTTAATGTTTCTGAAAACATACCCAAAAGATGCCTGTCATCTTCACACAGACATTTATAACAGCTTTTAAAAAGTCAGGGTTAGGGTTAATGACTATTACAAAATGCCCTGATCATTCAAAGAGTGAGTGACTTGGCCTCTGTGAACATTCAGCTGTCAAACTCCTCAGAGATGTCAGCCAAGGTCGCAAGCACTTGTCTTAACCAAGTATAGCTGGCATGGCCTCTGCTTCATCTTCATCTTCATCACACAGCACTTCTAAACCACTCCTATCAACTCAGCCAGATCATGGCCATGCCAAACACCGCTATCACTCACCTCTAATCAGCTGAATGAGATTCTTTACAAATCTGAATCCTGAATACAAACCTGAACACATAAATCTCACTAATGCAACATTATCCACACAATGCACCCCTACATAAACCACCATTCAGACACTCAGTGATGTCTCCCATTCCTGTTATTCAGCCTGACAGAATAACAAGTGTCATACAAATAAAACGTCTTATGTAATATTGCAATTTTCAGACTCTTTGAAGCTTCAGTCCTGCACAACTACCGGTAAATTGTCCTCCACGGCTTCTTACCTGCCAGAATATGCTGTCTATTGTGTTTCCAAGGAAGCCTTCCCGCGTTTCTGAGGACAGGAGCTTAGGTCCAGTATCGTCATGAACTCATCAAAGTCCACCTGTCCATCACCTGTAAAACACATTAAAGTCAGAATTCTGCACACAAATCCCTAACTATGAACTAAATGGTACTTTTAATGTTTTTACTATTACTGTACTATTGTAATTTTGTAAAAACTTCTGATAATAAATATGATACAAGCATAATTCTGTTTTAAGAATTAACTATGACATGCTTGTAATTAAAATATATAGTATATTGAATTATTCCTTATTGCTTAATAACAATAACAAAGTCACAAAACAAACCTAAAAATCTTTTTTTTTACAATATACATAATCAGGATAAAAATAAAAAGATTATTACATGAATTAAAGTTTGATTGATTACATTACGAATCGCGAGAACAGCTTTAGATTAGGCATACTATACTGGGGTCCTAAGCCGGGACTCATCACTTTGCTGGGACTCAAGCACTTCACCACACCATAGTAAAGAATTTCCTCCATTATATTTATTTTTAACAGTATAAACCTTTAAAGACAGACCTACTGAGAGCTACGAGGTTGTTAATCCATTGTATTTGCTTCAAAAATAAATTAAATTTTTTGATTCGAACTGAATTTATGTAGTTTATTTCGCATTATTTCAGCTTATTTTTAAAGTAATCGTGCTAGACAGCAGAATTACTGATAAAAAACTACATTACCCATGATGCTGTACAGAAAATTACATTAAGCAGAGTTGAAATAAAGTGACACAGCAGCAAAAGAAGCACTGCAAATGTAATTGAGTCAATCTCTCTACGATCCCCAAATACTTAAATGTTCAATTCAAAGTCCAATAGCTGATTGTCTCAAATAGCTGATTGTCTTGGTTCATGGCTTATAACTCTTTAACATTCTATGTTTAGAGTAATTCTTATGACAGAGTAAATATATAACACACCAGATTTGAACCCATTAACAAACAAATCATCTGTTATGATCAATCCGTCTATAAATGAACAAACGAATGTATTTTCAGTGAGTGAGCTGTGGCCTTTGCTTGCAAAACTACTTATTGGTTTCTTTGGACAATGTAGCACTCCTGAAGATGACTCAGTCTACAGTCTGACAAAGCTCTGCTGAACTCTGAACTTTAATGTGAATCATGAAATGCTGCTGCTCATCTGATTATATCAGCTGGCAAAATCCATCTGCTGTCAGGCAGCTTGGCTCAATGGCCAGGTGTCATGCTTGAATGTACAGATGTGTAGAATGACAGTCCATCACACTATGTAATGAGCTTCAGAAGCAGCCTTTATGCATACTAAAGAAGGTTAAAACCATAATAAACAATAATGGATAGTAAAATACTTTGACATCCGAACAGCAGTGGATCAAAATAACACTGGCTACAATTCCACTTCTTTTTGGCAAATCACCAATCACTCCAATTACTGATGATACTGTTACTTAGTCACTTTGATTTTATGTAGGGTCACATTTAAAAAAAATGTTTTATTTTGAATGACTTTAGAATTACTGTTTATGTAATAGAAAATAATTTAAAATAAAACACACATTTTGGTTTAATGTTCAACAATGTATATGGAATAAGGAAATTAGCTTTCACTGAAATTGACTACTTTATGCAATTTCAGATTATTATTTTTTTTGTCTTTGCATTTTCTATCCTGTTATGCTGTGACATACTCATAACCAAAAGCACATGCATTTTATTTTAATCAACAATCTTTCAAACACCATATAGGTCACTGATGTTTAGCTCGGGTTTATGCTGTTTTAATATTACAATGGTTCACAATAGAAGAGTCTTGTTCTCGGAAGGGGTTGGGGGCGTAATGTAGCCTTATGTTTCTGATGTTTTTATCTGAACAGCATAAAGATGACTAGGCAAATACCCTGACTCACAGAAATTAAAATATAAAACTATAAAAACGATGAAAATTTTATTAAAACTGAATTTTTCAGTCATAAAAAATATGTATGTGGGATCCCTATTCTAAAGTGAACAGCCTGAAATCAAAGGAACTGTCCAGTTAAATTTTTCTATGACTAAATGCTAATGAAGCAAGAAAATATTACTGCTTTATTCATTCATTTCCACTTAAACTCCTCAAGAGATATGCATAAGATGTCAGGCGCAAAAGCCTGTAAATTAGTTCTGCTGGCTTAGAGGAGATGAAACTGAAATTGCTCTGAGAATACAAACCCAGTAAAACAAGAATATTGACAACTAGCAGATTCACAATTGATTGTAAAAGAATTGAAACATTTTGTAAAATGCAATAAAATAAAGAATCTGTAATTTGTTCATTTTTTATTATTTTTTTTATATATATTTAAAAAGTTTATTTTTTAACTTTTTTAACTGACAAAAGTACAAAGAAAAGTTTTCCAATGTTTTCACTGACCAACATAAATGTATTTTGTAAATATGAACAAATGTTGATTTTGATGGCTGCAACACAACCCTGAAAAAGTTGGGACAGACACATGTGTCACAACACATTTCCTTTTAATTAAACTTTTTAATCATTTGGGAGTTGAGGAATATTTATAATAGTGGAATATTTGCCCAATCTTGTCTGATACAAGACAGCCGCTCAATAGTCTAATAGCCTAATTCTCCTTTTCATGATGGGTCATACATTTTCCATAAGAGACAAATCTGGACTGCAGTAAACAAGCAGGCACATCCCTTCTATGGTGCAGAGTGTCTAGAAACCACTCAGGTGTAGCACAGTAGGCCTGGCATTGTCTTGCTTCCCAGGAAAGATGTCATCTTGATGGCAGTTTATGTCTCTGTACAATCCAAATATATGCCTCCATGTCATTGGTACCTTCACAATAATGCAAATTACCCATATCGCTTGCACTGATACACCTCAATACCAGGACATGTTTGCTTTTGCACCTGAAAGTCTGGTTGGTACCTTTCGTCTTTGGGACTAAGAACTCGATTCCATTTTTTCCCTGAAACCAGCTGAAACATGGATGCATCTGACCACAACTGACATTTACACTTTCTTCTAGACCATCTGAGATGAGCTCAGGCCCAGAGAACTCGCTGGCATCTCCACATAGAACTGATGGAAAGCTTTCTCCTTGCGTAACAGAGATTCAAGTGGCATTTCTTGATGCAGCGCCAGACTGTGCTCAGTGAAAATGGTTTTCCAGATTACTCCTGAGCACATGTGGCTGTATTTGAGAGAGTAGCATGATGGTATCTTGTGGAATGCCATCTGAGGGCTCAAAGGTCATGCACATTCAACAGAGGTCTACTGCATTACCCAACACAGACTGACTACAATATTTTGTATGGAAGCTGATGAAAGGCATAAATGCTTTGCAATCTTCCATTGAGAAATGTGATTTTTGGTTTCACTTTATTTTGATGGTCCCTTTAACACATTATGTTGTCTATAAGTAACATTGCACAACAGGTCTACTAACTTTCAGAGTATTAGTAGAGTATTAGTATGAGAACTGGCTGTGGTTGAGGGAAAAAAAGAGTGTTGGTTTATTTGAATAGTTTGCATAGTAATTACAGTTATTACATTCCTGTGAGCCAATTCCATCAGACATCCCACCTATCAATCCACCAGAATACCAAATGGAGGTCTGTGCACTGAAGTGGAAAGAGTCAGAGCAGGCTGTGAGAAAGGCAAGGGCTTCATCATCTCCAGGGCCTAATGGAGTTCCCTGACAGAGTGTACAAGAGTGCTTCAGGAGTTCTGCGAATTCTGTGGAAATTGATAAAAGTGGCATGGGGAAAAACAGGTTGTGCCTAGAGCATGGAGCAGAGCAGGTGGAGTCTTTATACCTGAAGAAAAAGATGCTACAAGCATCAGTCAGTTTCGTCCTATTTCACTATTAAACGTTGAAGGTAAGATTTTCTTCAGCATTATTGCTGAGAGATTGTCCACCTACCTATTAAAGAACGGCTTCATTGACACTTCAGTTAAAAAAGCAGGCATTCCAGGGTTCTCAGGATGCTTAGAATACATCAATGTTATCTGGCAATGAATTCAATCAGCTAACAAGGAGAGGAAGGAGCTCCATGTGACATTCCTTGATTTGGCTAATGGATATGGTTCAGTGCCACATGAGCTTCTTTGGGCAGCATATGATTTTTTCAGAGTACAAATGTCGATAACAAATTTAGTGAAAGCCTATTTTGGAGACTTGCAATTTAGTTTCTGAACTCCAGAATTCAGCACTACATGGCAATGCTTAGAGGTTGGAATAATGGCAGGATGCACCATTTCTCCACTGGCTTTTACCATGGCATTGGAAGTAATCATTAGGGCAACAAGATGGGTAGTAGGAGGAGAGCGCTTGGCTTCTGGGATGCGACTACCACCAATCAGAGCATACATGGATGACATGAGAACCATGACTACAACAGCAGCCTGCACTAATCGGTTATTGGGAAGGTTAACCGGTAATATTGAATGGGCACGAATGCAATTTAAGCCCCCTAAATCAAGGAGCATCAAGGAAAGGTAGTAGATAAAACTTTCTTCATTAATGGTGAGGGAATACCAACAGTTTCTGACAAGCTGGAGAAGAGTCTTGGGAGATGGTACGATGGGGATCTAAAGGACACAGTTCGTCAGCCACTGAACCTACTTTAACAAAGACAGCGGGGCTTGACAGCCTTACTCAAATGGGTTGGTGCGTAAGGTTGGGTTGCGGAGAGATTGTGGTTAGGTCACATGTGAACAACGAGGAACGAGCAACCTCAGCAGCAGGAGGGATGTAAAGGTCAGTAAGCTGGGCTGAGTTGAGTGGGGGACAGAGAGAGGTGACACTGAGTCACTGTCGAGCCCTCTTGAGGTATCGTGGGCTAGTCGACGAAACAGGTGCCCACTTGAAGACCCTAGAGATGCCCCCTACTTGAGATAGCTCAATCCAGACAGTTGTCGTGCTGGTCCACTAGGGAGACCACAATGTAGTTGCAGCCGTCGTGTGTGCTGACACTGCCAAGTACACTGCATCCGTTGAACGCCGGACAGAAGCGAGTAACACCACCATATGGAAAGAAGTGTATGAATGGAGATGGATGGAAAAGCATAGGTTACTATAAAGCTACGTCTCAGTTTGTGCTTATCTTGGTGAAAGCTGAGTACAAATCAGCATGAACTTATAACATCTACTCTCGTGTAATGGAAATCATTAGCGGACTGGTAGGGTAAGACAACAGGGCCAAGTTACAGATAGTCAGTAGATTGTCTGTTGGAGGGACCACCACAATAAAGAGTTAGCAGATATTAAGCAGAGAGTCTACTAGTGCTCTAATGAGAGTTATGTAGTTGACATGTAGTTGCAAAGTTACTTAAAGTCAACAGAATGTTCAAAAGGGACCATCAAAATAAAGTGTTACCTGATTTTTTTATTGTTTGACATTTCTCTCAAGATATCTGGCACAAAGTGATGAGCCATGACCCATCTTTGCTTAAAAAGACTGAGACGCACTTTTACGCCCAAACATGATAACCTTAACTATTACCAATTCACCTGCTCATTGTGGACTGTTTCAAAATAGTTGGATCTAATTTAGATAATCTTTTCACCTTTATTTGGTCTCTTTTTGGGGTGTGTTGCAGCCATCAAAATCAAAATTTGTTCATATTTACAATTTTACATGTTGGTCAGTGAAAACATTGAAAAATGTTTATTTGTACTTTGGTCAGCTAATAAAAGGTTAAACAGAATGAACAAATCACAGATTATTGATTTTATTGCATTTAACAAAATGTCTTTTTCTGATTTGGGGTATATGTGGTATATATATATATATATATATATATATATATATATATATATATATATATATATATATATGTATGTATATATATGTATATATGTATATATGTATATATGTATATATATATATATATATATATATATATATATATATATATATATATATATATATATATATATATATATATATATTAGGGCTGTCAATTTGAACGTGTTATTAACGGCGTGAACGCAAACCCATTTTAACGGCGTTAATTTTTTTATCGCGCGATTAACGGTCTTTTGTCCTAGCAAACTTTGTAGTTTATTCACATGCTTTTGCAACAGGACGCGGCATGCGTCCTGATCCATTTCGGCGTCTCGCGCTCGTCATCCACTCAAAGCCGGCTCGCAAGCCCAAACAAGTGTGTGCGGCGTACCTGTTGTTTTGTTTCCGGTCTAGCTAGATCCGCTTGCGCTTTGGTTGAAGAAGCAACAAAACGTCCTCGCGCAGCGCAAGCCATTGAAATGAATGGGTTTCAGATCGCAGCGCGAGGACGGTTTTGTGCCACACACACTCGTTTCGGCTTGCGAGCCGGCCAAATAGTAACGTTACGTTTTGAGTGGATGACGAGCGCGAGACGCCGAAATGGATGCCCTGAAGATTCTGAATGGAAAGTTTACTTTTAAAAAGTCGCCAAATTGTCCCATTGACAAGACCAAGTGATCTGTGTGTTTTGTCGTTGTGAACTGAGCTATCCATCATCATCGCAGCACGTCCGGTCTGATGATGGCCAAGCAAACACACACACACACATGATGCGATCTCCATCCTCTCGTCAATATAAGGACCTCGTCAGTATTTCTTTCACTCTTTTATTGATAGTGTTACATTGTGTGAGAGATTATTTATGTTAGTGTGAAATTGAACACTATTCCAATGTTATTTTCAATAATAATAATAATAATAATAATAATAAAAACATTTGCACTAAACAAGCCAATCCACTTTTCCATGTTGATACGAGCATTAAAATGAGAAAAATAATAGCCTAATGTAATAAGAAGAAATCAAGAGACATTTAGAACTGATAAATATGTGCGATTAATCGTGAGTTAACTATGACATTAATGCTGATTAATCGCGATTAAATATTTTAATCGTTTGACAGCACTAATATATATATATATATATATATATATATATATACTATATGTGTATGGTATTTTTTTTCAGATGTTTTCTTGTGTGTGGGAAATAATCACAAATGTGACCATATTTTTATGTTTGCAGATCTGATAAGGTCAGTGAGTTGGACGTGAGCATCCATGTGTACAGTATGTGACCTGCTATCAGTTCTCAATGGGAAAACAGCAAAATAAACATGCTAATAATTGTCCTTGAGTTTTAAGGTGAGGGTATAGAAAAGATCTATGCAGTTCAAAACCAATAGAAGTGTGTTGGTGAGTAAGGGGACTCACCATCCATGTCCAATCTCTGCATGATAATTGCCAGCTCCACTTCACTGGGCATGTACCCTGAGTGAGCGCATGGCCATGCCAAGCTCCTGCTTGGAGATGAACCCGTTGCCATCCCCGATCCAGGACCCTGAACGCCTCCCGGATCTCTGCCAAGACAAACAAGTGTACGACTCAACACCTTGAGTGGCTTCTCATTGGTCGTCCTCCACTGAGCAATGATTGCAGTAATTTACCACCTTATCTACACCTGCTATTACACCAGTGGTGACACACACTGCTGCGCTGTTTGTTTCCTCAAAACTGGAGCTTCTTATTTTACTGTTCATTTGGAAAGCTAAAAAGAGCAGTGAATGTCTGAGTTTTAACCAGCCTCAGAAACATGACTTGAGGCCAGGCTTTTTCTTTTGATATCTGCTCTACAGAGGAGGTCTCTGCCACTGAAAAGCACACATATCTCAAATCGCGGAGACGAGCTCCTATCAAATGCATATTTTATAAGCATTCCTTCTGTGCGGAGAAAACTTGTGACAGCAAAGGATTGGTGTTTTAAAATAGAGCTTGAGTGTCACAACTCTGAAGAACACTACAGTTGCACAGCATGTTCGAGCACACAGCAGCACATTGGGTAATTTTGTCAGCGTATGAACGGGAGTTGAAGTCAAGCAACCTGGGAATTAACACTGGAGGAAACAAAAGATAACTGAGATTTGACAACATCGCTGCTCTATTCTCATCCATCTAAATCAAGACTTATGAGCACACAGACTTATGAAACAAGTTCTGCAATTTTGTCAGTTATATATTTCAGATATTTGATAAGAGGAAAAAGCTATTTTGAAAATAATTTTTGCTTTTCAAAAATCAATAATCGATAAATTACTAACAATTATTTGGTCTTTTCTTTTTTGACTTATCTTATTTTATTATTTAATTTTAAAAAATGTATTATTATTTTTATTAAAAATAATTCAAATATTCTTACATTTTTTTAAAAAAATATTTTAATTTAAAATTTGTATTTAATTTTTAATTTAAAAAATATTTATAATTTCCATTAAACAGGGAATTTTTTTAAATAAATTTCCATGATATTTTTCAGACCAAGGAATTTAACATCATTTTATAGAGATTTCTGAGGCAGATTTCCATTTGAATTTCAGGTAGCAATTTTTTGTCAGGGTCACATATTCAATTATTCCTTAGATAATTATTTAAAAAAACATGCACTTTTGATTTTCAATTTTCAAAAAGTGGTGTTAATGAAATGGCCAAAACATAATGTGACTGTTCCTAAAATTTTTAAATGAATTTCCATTATTTTCCCAAGATATTTCCAGTTGTTTTCTGACTATTTTATAGAGATTTTTGTGGAAGCGACCAACTCTTTATATTACTATTGAAATAACTTTCTAGAGTACACATGTGTCCAATAAAACAAAACCCTGAGATTGAATTGCTGCTCATAGACAATTCAGTGCCTTCTTTGTCCTTTTAAAAAATAAAATAAAATTCTCCCATGAAACCCAATTTACTAGTAATATCTGCCACCCAATGAATCCCTAGAAACAGTCATCCTCACAGATTCAATGCTATCGGTTATCAAATTTTACTCTAAACAAGGGCTCATAAAAAGCAATATCTAGTGAGTTATTGAAAGGTTTTAAAGCAGAGCATGACTAGAGAAAACGATACAGATACTGTAATAGAAGCACCCATTATTTTCAATGGCCATTCGAAATTAAATTTTTTGTTTTTTGAATTGTATTCATTTCCAAGACATTTTCAAGTGTGGCAAACATTTCAATTATCTAATATTGACAGGTTTTCCATGACTGTAATAGGATGGATTCTAATCCCATCTAAAAAGATAGGACATCAAACATGGACATGCTACAACTCAAACCAAAATCACCAAGCACAAAGCTACTCACAAAATGTATAGCAATTGTGTTGCTTAAGCGCATTTTAATTTAGCAATTTGAACAAGTAGCAAAAATCGTTTTTTCAGTGATGTTTCAGAGCCAATGTAAGAACATCTGTCCCAGGAAAGGGAGGCTTGTATTTGTTATTCAACACAGACACAAACACTACTACAGACTATTACAAATCCACAGATCCTTTGAAAAACATTTTGCTCATCCAGGAACATAAACTTCTTGAAACTATCTCTGTGATTAAGAATAAAGACGTGACAGAATATTTGCTGACCCCTCCTGATACGATCAATATAACATCAGCAGACTTCCAGCAGCTGTAATTCACAGTTTGGACTATTTCATATCAAAACCAACAAAGTCAATGACTTGTAGCAGCTCCGTATATCTGCAGATGCCCCGCAGTGTTAATATGTCACTTAAACATTCATTTTCAGGCCTCAAGGGTTCAAGTGTATTACTCTCATGAGCTCCATTCTGCTGACAAAGGCATCCGTAATCGATTAACCCTCTGCCTCACTCTCTCCCTAATCATGATGAAGAGTGTCAGGGGGACGTGTGCTGCTTTGATCCTCGCTTTTATTCAAATTTGGATTTTTTGATTCAGTGATTCTTAATGACTGATTTACACATGAAAACCAAAAACACTTCAGGGTTCAGCTTTCATTAAAAAGTTATTAAAAAAATATATAGCCTAATGCTTAAGGGATCAGTAATTTCATCCACATTCAAAAGTGAATATTTTATAAACACGTGCATATAAATCAGTTATACTGACACTATTATCCATTAAATGAATAATATAGTATAAATAAAGTTTTGTTTTTGCCTTTATTTGAGATTAAACTTTAAAAGACGATATGCTAATTTTTCTGAAAAAAATCATGGATGGATGGATGGGAGATACTTTTTGGCCAAAAATGATTTGTTTTTGATGACTAAACCATTAAAATAGGAGGAAAATATTTCATATTTTGTTAACACAAGGGGAAAACACTAAACTTGGTTAAAGTATTCATCTGACAAAATTATTTGGCAAAAACGGCAAATTACAGTAACAGGTTTTGTTTCACTATTCAAAAATATTCATGGAAAAATAAAAAGCATACACTAACTAACATTATCAGTTATTAGTATTTTGTTGGTTCTGGTTTTTGTATGCGTTATAATTTCTTTGTACGATAGCCTGGCCAAAAAATTATGTCCGCACAATTTAGCATGTTTCATTGCATTATCACAAATAAAACAAATGACTACAAGCACAACTAAGAAACATGCTTACAAATGTTTAAAATATTTGAATAAAGGGTGAATATATACATTTACCTATGCCACTTCTGCATAAAAGCTTCTGAAGTCATTTTTCAGCTCTGTTCCTCACAAAATCTATCATTTAGCTTCAGGAGACATAGCACACGATGTGCAGACTCCTTTATATGAAGATGAAAACTAGTTCATTTAATCAAAATAATGATGAAGTACCCCATGGTTAAAAGTTTGGCCTTCATTAGTGCAAATTTGTGTTTTCGTCCGTGAGGGGCTAGTACTCACCATCTAGTTCCTCCACAGAGATGCTGGCGGAGCTGTTTGTGATTGCTGGTGTTCTGACAGTGAGCGACTCAAGAAGTTGCCCTTGAACAGCAACTCTGCCGTCACATGGTGGAACGGGCATCTTCTCCCTGAGAGAGAGCAGAAGAAAATGCTGAAACACCCAGACCAAAAGACGTGTCAATGATTTTCGTATCATATGTTCATACATGCTTAAGTTGAGCAGTAATGTCTCAGGAGATGTCTCCACGGCGGGCTTGCCGTGTCTCTTTGTTCAATAAAAAACCATTGGAATATTTCTAATGTTCTGCGGCACTATTACGTGAAAATGTTGTAAAAGGATATGAATGCTGTTTCAATGCATATGAAGGGTTAAAATGAATGAAGTGGCCATAAAATGCCAAGCTTCTAAAGCTGACAAGCGTGCACTGTCATTCTGAATCAACCATTGAGTGCACAGTTATTGTTCACAGGTGTTTATTGTAGTGTCATTAAAATCTTGCTGACAGTTGCAGTGTTTGAAACAGAATATTTTCCACATACACTGAACGCTAAAGGATTATCTTAGGAACACCATACTAATACTGTGTTTGACCCCCCTTCGCCTTTAGCATTGATTAAACAAGGTGCTGAAAGCATTCTTTAGAAATGTTGGCCCATATCTGATAGGAAAGCATCTTGCAGTTGATGGAGAATTGTGGGACTGCACATCCAGGGCACGAAGCTCCCGTTCCACCACATCCCAAAGATGCTCTATTGGGTTGAGATCTGGTGACTGTGGGACCATTTTAGTACAGTGAACTCATTATCATGTTCAAGTAACCAATTTGAAATGATTCAAGCTTTGTGACATGGTGCATTATCCTGCTGGAAGTAGCCATCAGAGGACGGGTATATGGTGGCTATAAAGGGATGGACATGGTCGGAAACAATGCTCAGGTAGGCCGTGGCATTTAAACAATGCCCAATTGGCACTAAGAGGCCTAAAGTGTGCCAAGAAAACATCCCCCATAACATTACACCACCACCAGCAGCCTGCACAGTGGTAACAAGGCATGATGGATCCATGTTCTCATTCTGTTTACGCCAAATTCTGACTCTACCGATCTGAATGTCTCAACAGAAATCGAGACTCATCAGACCAGGCAACATTTTCCAGTCTTCAACTGTCCAATTTTGTGTGAGCTCTTGCAAATTGTAGCCTCTTTTTCCTATTTGTTAGTGGAGATGAGTGGTACCCAGTGGGGTCTTCTGCTGTTGTAGCCCATCCGCCTCAAGGTTGTGCGTGTTGTAGGCTTCACAAATGCTTTGCTGCATACCTCGGTTGTAACAAGTGGTTATTTCAGTCAAAGTTGCTCTTCTATCAGCTTGAATCAGTCGACCCATTCTCCTCTGACCTCTAGCATCAACAAGGCATTTTCACCCACAGGACTGCCGCATACTGGATGTTTTTCCTTTTTCACACCATTCTTGTAAACCCTAGAAATGGTTGTGCGTGAAAATCCCAGTAACTGAGCAGATTGTGAAATACTCAGACCGGCCCGTCTGGCACCAACAACCATGCCACGCTCAAAATAGCTTAAATCACCTTTCTTTCCCAGTTTGGAGTTGAGGGGATTGTCTCTGACCAGGACCACACCCCTAAATGCATTGAAGCAAGGGCTGTAGTCAACCAAAGAAATCCTTAGTCGACCAAGGTCTTGTCCTGCGCAACGATTAGTCGACTAAAGAACAAAAAAAGGATGTTTTGATTTAACATTTTTTAAACAATTGTCATAGAGCATTTATAAAACAACAAACTGAAAAAACATAAAAAATTCTTTGAAAATTAAGTGATTTTTTAACTGCAAAAGTGAGGAGCACTAGCTCTATGGTGACAGTTCACAATCGCGCACCTGACCACACCACACTCTACAAATAATATAACTGCTATAGAGAGCCTAAGTCCCTCCCCTTCCGGGCGGCTCACCATGGGACCTTATTTTCGGAAAAATATTGTATGGTAGTCGATGGCGAAGAGATAACAAATATTTTGATTTCATTTAATATTGACACATATGATGTTTGTCAATTTAAAAGATACATTTTAAAGTTAAGAAAGTCGCAGTTTGATGTAAAACTGTTGAGATATAAGACTGTGAAAATACGATAATTACAAAGACTACAAATCCCAAAGGCGCACATTTTCTCTCAATGAATGAAGCTAACTTTACTGAGGCTATGTCATTGTTGATATAGTCTTCCATTATAATGATCGAACGTTACCATCATGAGTGTGTTGTTCCAGATTGACACACACACACACACATAGCAGCTGATCTCGCTTGCTGTTTCGCCTCCCGGGAGATGTAGTTCATTGAGCGATTTTCACATAAAACCAAAAGTTACTCTTCTGTTTTATGACGAACTTGCGACTTTCTTGACTTTCATAATTATCTTTTAAATTGACAAACATCATATGTGTAATCCAGGACACAGTTCAGACGGAATAAGTTATCTCTTGCCATCTACTCCCATTCATAATTTTTCCGAAATAAGGTCCCCTTAACGGAAGCGGAGGGTGGGACTTAGGCTCTCTATCTGCCACATAATGAAAAATCCTAACAAAAGCTCTCGTTTATACAGGCTGTACCGCTGTATTCTTCTTTACTTACAAAGCTATGGGTTAACTTTTGTCCAGCCGATCTGTTAGCTGCGACTGGCGTTTTAAAACAACAGACAAAACAGCCTGAAAAACAATCTGAAATCTAGGCTGTGTTGTAAGATAGCATATAAGTTTATTTTCGTTTTGTTACATTATTTAGACTACTTTCAAATGAGTCAAGTGTACAAATAAAAACCTATTAAGAAAACAATCTATTGAGTCAGTATGATAAAGCCGTTAAAAGAGCTGCTCACGTCTTTTGCGCTGCTCAAGTTCGATTTCGAATAGGCACGCGCTCATAATGGAGCAACGCTTTCGCCATTGTCGCCTACCTCCACAAAAAATGTAGCCAGACAAAAGATTTAGATTTCTTGGACATTCTGTCGACTAAAGTAGCGTGAACTGAATAAATACAGCAAAACTACCTACCGGTACATCCCTTACTGAGCGCGAGCAGCAGCGCAGCCAGTAAGTGCGGTTCCCAGAGTGTGTTATGTGTGTGCGCTAAACTGTGGCGCATTTAAAGTTGGGATAAAACATAGGCTAATTATATTTAGAATACAGTAATAAATAACTGCTTTATAAAGGAATAAATATCAAGGAGTAAATCATTGAAAATGTATTTCTATTGGCAAAAAAAAAAATGGACTGGTCAGCCAATAAGAATGCTAGTCGATCAAGACGGCATCTGACAGTTATCGACTAAAAACGACTAAAGTTGACAGCCCTATGGTTGATGAGATAATTGCATTAATGAGAAATTGAACAGGTGTTCCTGATAATCCTTTAGATAAGTGTATAAAATAGGGGTCTACCAATATACTTTTTTAATATAATGGCTGATTCGCAACATCAAGAGACCATGCACATTTATTTAATCAAAAATACAGTAAAAAATATTACAGTCAGTAAAAATAACTTTTGAATGATAGGGCATTATAAAATGTAATATAGCAACAACAAAAAAAGTATAACGTTAAGATGTATTGTTCTTATTACTTAACTAATTATTCATTAATTGATTTTACAATATTAACAGATTAAAAAGTGTTGAAAACATAATTAATAAAAAGTGATATATCCTTAAATAAAGCTAGAGTACATATTGTACCTGACACTAGATGACCATTTCTGTTCATCAGATACAGTTACAAGGTGAAAGATTATGATATCTAAATAATGGACAGTGAATTGATCATATCATTCATATAAACAGAACAATTCTGCAAAACAACATTCATTTATTGAACTAAACAAAAATATGCAGAGTTCACAAAGTCAACATAACAAAAAAAATCAGACTGGAATAGCTCTTTATATTGAAATCTCTCAGATGTATTGTGGTTAGCATGATCAAAATTTCTCTATTAATTATTCAGCACAGTCAAAGCCATGGAAATCATTTACATACAGTGCTATCAGATAGAGATGAGAACTGAGTTTCTCTGTAATTGGGCTTCATGTTGATTAGTATGAAGTGAGTGCCTTTCGAAACCGTGAGTTTTCAAAACAAGATTGAGTGTCAAAAGCCCACTCAAAATGCACAGCGCTCAACATCCTGCAAGACCGTTCCAGAGATCAAGATGGATTCTGTGCATACAAAGTACTCCCACAAACAAACCCACTGAACGTTTCACTGTAGTTTTTGGCCCATGGCCCATGTGACAGCTGCTAAGCCATCCACTAGCCATTATTAAAATACATCCAAAAATAAATATAAATCAAGCTTTCAACAATGTAAGATAATCTAAATTAGCCTTAAGTTTAAAGCTCCAGTCCGTAGCTTTTGGGGGTTAACGATAATCATAGCCTTTCTCTCGCAGCACTTGATGTAATTTAACGTATCAATTTAATGGCAGGATCACAGAAAGGTTCAAACGACAATCAGTGACACACACAAGACAAAGACTTTGGAGTGGCTAAAGAAAAAAAGAGACTATCAACTGGATCCAAACAAGGATAAATATCAGACATTAATATAGTCACGCATTGCTGATGTTGAACATTACCAATTTGAGAACAAAGTATAATTTTTTACGGTTAATCCGCACGATTTACTGCAATGATTTTTTTTCCCTTAGTTGTTCATAATCATAACAAAGTGGATGTCTTCTTACTTTGTTCACATGACATTTTCTGGTGAAAATTATTATGTTGGTCATACTTCCGAAAACAATAATCTGTGATTCTGAGTGAATGCCAGTATTCTACACCGACGGTGACTGACAGCCACACACTCTCCCCAAACATTTGTGCTCATCCGTAAAGTTCGTAAAGTTGATAATTCCGCGAATAACTTGCAATTGCAGATTTTAAACAGAGATGGCGACAAAGAGAAAAAACTGCGGACTGCTCAGCTCTAAGGCCGACGTCTTAACGCCTTGTGACTAAACAAAGGGCGCCAATGTGAGTGTTCACACCGACGCTTAAAACGCCACACGTGAAAGCGTCATTTTTTTGAAAAATGCCTCCACTGCCGTGTCGAAAACTATCCGACCAAATGAGATCGCCGCTTTTGCTCACGTGTTTGGAGCTTCTGAAGTTACAGTAAAACATAACTTGGGGCGCTCAAACACAAAACGGTCTTGCCGAGCACACATATGCAAAGGTGAAGAAGAATATACGCGTCGCCGTCTACACAGCCAGGAAGAAATAAGACGAGGAAGATGCAAGGCATGATTAATGTAGAGCTGCGTCTCGTTGGTGTTAGAACATAAAGAACTATATGACAAATGCAACAGGGACTACAAACATCTTGATAAAAGAGAACTGTTATGGAGTTGTATTGCAGAGCAAATTGGCGCCATCTAATGTAGGGAATGAATTTGCATGTTCACTCGGCTCATCGTCAGTGAAAATCGCTTGGGTGTGAAACAAAAAACACGTTGAAAAACCCCTGGACGAATAACGCGCACTGATACTTCGTCCCGGTGTGTATGGGCCTTTAAGATGCTAGTGAAAACCCTCTTGAGCCATTTGTCGCTTTTCCACTACACAGTACTAGCTCGGACTTGAACTCGGCTCGCCTTTGTTTGGTTTTCCACTGTGTAAAAGTCGTATCTGTACCTGCTTTTGGGTACTTTATTTGTATCACCTCCGGCGAGCGTATCTGGGCGAGCTACGGCGCGTTCTGAGCCCGATACTGGAAAGTGACCGTGAAAACAATGCCGAATCTGCTGATTGGTCAGAGAGAATACGTCACCATTTTCTAACATCCCATTACACGCGCCAGATGAGAGTATCCAAAATAACCCTGCTATTTTCGAATAGTTCGGCCAGAGGATAGTTACTAGATTTACTACTATAATTATGGCAACTCTGAAGAATACGCCGTGGTCAAACAAGGAGGATGCAGACTTCTCATTTGTTTGGTTGCCGGAGAGAGGGATTCAGCGAGAGGTTGATAGGGGCACGCAAGAGCCGTTAAGGCGTCGCTATGAATGACCGGGTTCTATTTGTGGGGGCGGCACAATGGAAAGACGAGAACGAAAGTACCGTGTCGAGCTGGTACTGTTAATGGAAAAGTGCCAATAGTTCTACTGTTCTGAGTCCCAGTTTGTTGAAAGAGGGTTGAGTGTTTTCTCTACAAAAGCTTCACAGCGCTGGTTGATCGATATGGGTTTTTGTCTGTGTGATGCTACTGATATATTGTGAGAGTTAGGGTGCCAGGATTTAATTCATACGAGTATATGGACAGCCAATGTTTCGGGGAGATCAGTAATGAAAGTAATTCATTAAAAGAAATGCATTGCAATATTGCATTACTCCCTAAAAAATGTCCTAATCTTGATTAGTTACTTTTTATGGAAGCTATGTGTTACGTACTGTGTTTCACAAATTTAAAAGCCCTTTCACACCAAAGCGGAAATGATAAATCTCGGCAGAGGAAATGCAATTCGTGCCTTTACAGTAGAGGATGGAAGTTTCAAACCTTTCAACTGTGCGACCAATCAGTCACAGAAGAGGAAAGTTAAACACTCTGGCTAGTGCGAATCACACACTTTCATAGGTGAAAACAGTATGTGACAAAAGTAGTATGTCCAAACTCACAGTCTCAGTGAAAGAGTATGCAAAGGTAGAGAATTCTGAAGTGTGCATATGATTTAAATCTTTTAAATCAAGAGTATTTGTGAATAGGTCACATGATAAGTTCCTAGTTTCGATATTCACAGTCCGCCGAACTGGAAGAAGAAACCACTGAACAACACCAACGAAGAAGCGTCTACCGGAAGTGTTGGCATAACACGCGCGAGTCGAACATGAGTAGCTTTCGTCGGCGGTCCAACAGTGTGGCCTCACTTTTCTAAAAATAACGAAATCTCGGCAAAATGCAAGATTTGTGACAAAAGGAGTATTTGTGACAGAAGAAGTATTTCCTTTCAGAATGGAGTATTTCCTTCAGAAAGACCATTGGTTAGCAAGGTTAGCTAAACTTTTTTGACCCTGCCTCTTAAAAGAATTGGAATTGAAAATCGTTAGGAACCGAATCGAAACAAGGAATCAGAATACAGAATCGTTCAAATTAAACGATACCCAACCCTAGTTGACATAAAAAAAGTCTCTTTTTGGCTGATTTGCAGACAGACCTCTCTTCAGCAGAGCTTAAAAGCCTTCCTTCAGACCGTGACGCTGCACTGCTGGTGTCCCTGCACAGGAACTTCAAAGCTCTCATGGGGACAATGTGGTCACCCAGCAGGTTAAATACCACAACACCATCAGCAGAGAGCAAGAGAGAGAAAAGCCACCTGAAGAGCAGTCAGCATGAAGGGGCATGAGCTTCCAGATCACAGACCACGCTCTGGGATGTGAGCCCCAGCAATCACAGTATGTGCTGGGCGACAGCCAGTCACCAAAGCAGAGGAAAACACATACAGCTTGAGCACGTACAGTAGCAGCAGTCTGCTGAAGGACATATCCCATGATGGATGGCAGACACTTGTAAAATATGGATGTGCATTGGGACAAATGTAGGAGGCTGGGGTTTGCTCTAATGGGGCAGCGGATTGGGATGTGCAAAAGCTTTATTAGTTTAAAATCTGGTCTGGTTCAATTCCAGAATTCTCTATCAAATGTGGCGATGTCATTGCCTTAGTTTAAAGGGATACTCCACTTTTTTTGAAAATAGGCTCATTTTCCAGTTCTCAGAGTTAACAGTTGAGTTTAACCGTTTTCAAATGCATTCAGACAATTTTCTTTAGAAGAATATCAGTAACCAGACAATTTCTGGTCTCATTGACTTCCAGTAAGAAAAAAGTATACTATTGAAGTCAATGGGACCAGAAACTGTCTGGTTCACTGATATTCTTCTAAATTTCAGAAAATCGGCTGAATGGATTCGAAAGCAGTAAAACTCAACTGTTTAACTCTAGAGGAGTTGTAAAATGAGCCTATTTCTAAAACAAAAGTGGAGTATCCCTTTAACATTTCATATTAGAAGCATCTAACACTTTGGCTACAGCATATGTAATTATTAACAAACAAAAAAACAAAAATCTTTTAAAAATGTGCACATGCGCTTCAGTCTGGACACTAAGGCTGCTCTAATCGGATTTAAATGGCCTTTTTTTCCTACTTAATGTGACAAACACACACAACGATAACAACAAAACAGCGAAGCCAGCTGAACTTTACAATATACCTCTAAGACAGAGGAGGTCTGCACCGCAATTCAATGGGATGCTGATTTTGGAGAGTGAGATAATGCACCTAAATTTTTCCTGCATCCATTTTGAAAGCCTCATCACATACGTGGGTACGGTTTACGTCATTACCTAAGCAACCCATGCAGACAGATTGGTTTATGTCTGGACACACAAATCTTATTTGATCACTTGCAATTATCTAGTGCGAACAGTCTCTCTAAAAAAAAGATCTGATTTGAAAAAATATCTGATTTAGCGTGCAGTCGGAACACTTCTTTTCTTGTGTAAAAAAAGTAATAATAAAATCTGCAAGCATTTTGCGGAAAGAACATTGTTTTTGTTTGTGCTTTGGCTCTGCGTGACTGTATGTATGAATGTGACCCTTTACAATAGATAATACTTTAAAAATGAACTCTGTTTAGAGGAAAAAGAATTGTATTATTTTACGAGGGCTACATGTGGCAATGATGTCTGCGTTAAATAAAATGCCTTTACACACCTGTTTAGTAATAAAAACGGCACCTCCTTTTACAACATTTCAAATCCCTCGAGTTCTTGCATATTTCCGAAAAGTTCTGCCAAGCCAATGCTGTTTTTCGTTTCTGTACACAGCTCTGTCACAAGCTCTTTTTTTAAGTTACGTGTTCTCTTTAGCCAAATGATTAATTTACAAAAAAAGTCTAATTTAGCCTTTTCGGTGGTTGTTTATGGTCGTTTCATACAAATAGAAAATCCATTTTCTCCTTTACAGGGTACTGTGTGAATGAGCTGCAGCACATGTGTCAACACTTTGCACACGTCAGGGCTCAGTACGGCCAAATGGATCATTTGTCCCCGAAAGGGGAAAATGCACAGATGAACTGTTTATGGGGGAAATTTTAAATTCTGGTAATTGTCAGATATGCCCTCCAGGTTCATCAGTATTCAAATCAAGTTCTGTCTTTACTGATAAATAACTCATAAATCATGGAAACCCATACTACACAGCAATTCATTTTTATAACTGGCTAACAACACATCACAATCATTGAGATACACACTCTTTAAATGGTATAGAAAAACTGACTGCGCACAATTTTGACGTTATCTTTCGACTGCTCTGCTGGGGAACATTGGTGTGTAAAAGCGGAGAAAAGTTTGTCTGCAAAGACATGTGCTCCATGTCTACCTGCCTGCATTTTTTCTGTCACACCCATGCAACTCCTTGGGCAAAGCCTGACAGTCTCACAGAGTGTGTCCAGGGAAAGTATTAACTAATTACCTCAGATATTGCACTATTATGCTGTTCACATGAAAATTTAGTGTACTGTACATAACAATTGCATAATGCCAAAGGACTGCCAATGGCAAAAGTAAGTGAAGTTTGTAGGCACACTATTTATAGCTTTGTAAGAGATTATAAGTAAACATTTCTATATATATATTTTGCCCAAAGCCTCTAAGTGCCAAATTTCAAATGGCACTGAGGTTTGATATGAACTCTTCATGTGTCTCAATTCATCAAATATAAATGCTGTTGTTGAAATTATAATAAGAAGATATTAAAACAAATATATCAGCAAGTTTACCACAAACATTTAAGCAGCACAACTGTTTTCAATTTGATAATAAATCTGAAAAATGTCTGAGCAGCAAATAGGGCGTTAAAATAATTTGCTGACATATATATTAAAGATATTTAAAAAAAAAACACACTTTTAAAATTCTCTATTTTTTAATTAAAAATGAGTCTGTAAAGAACTTACAAAACCAAATTTTTTAACGATAGTGTAAATATATGTGAAATTCATGCGTGACCAATCAAGATACACATTCTTCTTTACCCTTTTGCATTGGCACTGATGGATGATGGTTAAAAGAATAGATATAGTCCTGCTAAATTAACACAAGCCTGCATTTATAATAGACTATAGAATTAGAAATGTTTCTAATCAGTACACTGTAAAAAAAATGTCATGATTTGTTAATCACAACATTTTGTCTTTTGTCAAATCAACTTAAATAATTTATTTTATTTCAGATAACTTATTATTTTCGAGTTTCTGACTGATTAAATCAATCTCCTTCATTGTATTAAACTCATATTTTCGCAGTTAATCGACTTAAAATTTTAAGGCAACCAGGTTACTTAATTTTTTAAGTTAACACCAACAATATTTTTTTACAGTATAGAAGTAAATGAACTTGTCACCTTCTGGGACACTATTTGAAATGTCATTTCAGTGACCCATTATATGGATATGGATGTTATTTTCAGGAGGGATAATAAAGTGTCTGGACATGAAGAGTGTAAGTGGAGGCAGCATCGAATCGCAATGTGTTCAGACTGAGGGCAAAACTTTCCAGTCCAACAGTGCCACATTCCCTAGAAGACAGCGGTCGAAATGTCAAAAATACCTTGCCATATATTGTTATTCACAAGATGACAAGAAAAAAAAGCCAGCATTCTTTAAACAAATCACAAGGAGCTGTGCACCACAAAGTCACTGGGAAAAAAAAAGTCAAAATGTCATTCCACATCATGTCAACATAACTCAATCTTCTACGCCCTAACCAAAAACAAAGAGAAGATCCGGAGAGACAGACCCGAAGCTTAAATACATTTAAGTTATTAAAATAAATCCAAATACTTTCAAGCGAGTGATCACCCATACCAAAACAGAATCATCAAATCAGGACATCTCCAACCAAACTACTATCACGTTTAACATTAACATCGTGCATGTTTCCTGAATGTCTACAAGAGTAAGATCCCGGGATGGCAGCTATCATCCGTGTTCCTTACCCCCGTACGAATCAAATTCTACAGGATACTGAAGCACAACAGGCTCTTTCCCAGGACTCCCTTCACCCCTTCTCGGGACGCACGACCCCTCTCCTTCAAACCCCTCCGCCCGAGGGTCGAGGTCCAGCTGCGGTGACCTCCATCTTACAGCACACTCCGGCGGGCAGGCTGTCCCACACTTCCACAGCCTGTCTACGTCCCACCGCTGGTACTCTCCCTGAGCAGCATAGAGTGCCCAGAAACCCCTCAGCAAAGATTTCAGCAGCCTGGAGCAGGTAGTCACTCATTCATCCGTTCATTTATCCCTTCATCTGGTCAGGACTCTGGGAGAGGGGTGCAGTGGTGTCATCAGGTGGGCTCATATGACTCCGTGACATAGTCAGTCCTGCCTCTGCAGCTCAGTTGAGAACACACACACTGCTGACCAGCCCCCCGGACCGCAGTGCCACTCCTGCTCTCTCACACTCTACATCGCTCCTCCAGGTTCATAATCATTAGCATGTCCATCACTTTTTCCCTGAAGGGGGTGTTTGTTGGTTGGTTGGGCAACACCTGACTTGTCAAATGAGACTAAGGTGGATGATTTGCCCAGAAACCACCACCTGATTACCAGCAATGAATTATACATGTTGTTTGTGTTTTGCACAGGTTTTAGGAGTGCAGATACATTGCCTACTATATATATATATATATATATATATATATATATATATATATATATATATATATAAACAAAAACATTAATAATAATAATGTTAAATTCAATTAAAAAATCTAAGAGATCCTTAAAAGTAAAGAGTTATTGCAAATGTAATTATACAAAATATAATACAAAAATATAATTATAAATATTTAGTTGTTTTTTAACATCTATTGTTTCAATTATAAAAAATGTTTAAACATTATTATTATTATATTAAATAATAAGAATGTTAAAATCTTTAAAATGTAAGAACTGTATACAATTATTATTATTATATTATTATTATTACATAATTATAATAAAGTATTTTATACATGTTTTATCGACAACAGATGTTTAAAAATCAGTTAAAAAATGTAAGCAAGCCATTAAGTCGACTGTAAATAAATCATGGGCTACATTTTCCGTCCGATCGATCAGCCAGTATAAAGCCATTAAAACAACAGGTGCAAAAGTGTAGAAATAGGCTGTAGTTTATGAAATCATGCTGCCTTTCAAAGCCTTCATCATGTCACACAAATCCACTTCAGACATCAGGCACAAGCTCTCTTACCTTTAGTGGTGATGCATGCGTGATTTTAAAAGTGATCCCTCAGATGTTGAAGGGTTAGATGATCCGAGCCGCATGTCGCTACCAGGATCCAGATTATCCCGCTGCTAAAATCTGGATCATAGATTGTCGCTGAATTATGAGGAAATTCTTCCAGATCTCATTCGCGATTTTAGGCTACACACAATTATTTTTCAGCCATCGGGTGCGAATGGCAGTGGACAGTGGACCTTTTTCCTGATTGTTATCCGAAAAAAACAACACGTCCGACTTCCAGCCAAAAGCAATGAAACCCGTTGGACTTTTCCTCCAACTCCAATCAGCTCTAATGAGCCCCCGGATTTTTCAGTACTTCCATGATCTAAGCGAATTCCTGCTCATAGTTCCCGAGCTCAATTGATTCACATCGCAAAAAGCTGCTCATAGATTTTCGACTGCCATACACACACGAGCCTCATAAAAAGAATCAATAAACACCGCTCTCAAATCAGCAGTCCATCTGGATATTGTTGTCCAAGAGCTGTCGCTGGGCATTTACGGTCACAAAACAAGAAACAGCAGGTTCCAGAGAAAGAAGAAGATAAGATTCCTCACAGAACATGAATTAACCCATTGAACACACTGACTGACTGAGAGCTCGAGTCAGGCGAATCCAGTCTAACTAACTCATCTCATACTGTCATTCATCCACAGCTGAGCGCTGTCAATCAGGAGAAACTAGGGGATATCACATCATCACTGGAGGGATGAGACTATCTATCTATCTATCTATCTATCTATCTATCTATCCATCCATCCATCCATCCATCCATCCATCCATCCATCCATCCATCCATCCATCCATCCATCCATCCATCCATCCATCCATCCATCCATAATCCATCTGCCCATAATCCATCCTTGTATGCATCCATCCATCAGCCCATAACCCAGTATGCATCCATCCATGTATGGCATTAATTGGTCCATCCGTTCATCCACCCATCCATCTGCCCAGTCCATCCATGCATTCATTCATCTATAATCTGCACATTTATCCATCCATTAGCCCATAAGCCATCCATCCATGCATTGATCCATCTATCTGCACATCCATACATCCATCATCCATGCATCCATCCATTAGCCCATAACCCATCCATGCATTCATCCATCCATCCATCCTCCATCCATGCATGCATTCATCCATTAGCCCATAACCCATCCATGCATTCATCCATCCATGCATTTGTCCATCCATCCATCTGCACATCCATCAGCCCACCCATCCATCCATCCATCATCTGCACATCCAGCCATCCATCTACCCTTCCATGCATCCCATCTATTCAGTGCATTCATCCATCTTCCCATCCAACCATCCATTACCCCATAACCCATCCATTCATCCATGATCTGCATCCATCCATGATCTGCACTACTCTTCTATCTATCCATCTGACACTGCATCCATAATCCATCCATCCACATTTTGTCCATCCATCCATCAGCCCATTAACCCATCCATGCATCCATCCATCCATCAACCCATGTCCATCTGCCCATAATCAAACCATCCATCCATTCTTGTATGCATCCATCCATCAGTCCATAACCCAGCATGCATCCATCCATGCATGCTAAATTCATCTGCCATCCGTTCATTCACCCATCCATCTACCCATCCATGCATTGCATCTCCATGCATTGATCCATCTATTATCTGCACATCCATACATTCATCCATCCATGCATCCATCCATTAGCCCATAACCCATCCATGCAATTCTCTTCCATCCATCTGCACATCCATCAGCCCATAACCCATCCGTCCATCCATCATGCATTCATACATCCATGCATTCATCCATTAGCCCATAACCCATCCATGCATTCATCCATCCATCCATCCATCCATCCATCCATCCTCCATCCATGCATGCATTCATCCACTAGCCCATAACCCATCCATGATCCATGCATTCATCCATCCATGCATTTGTCCATCCATCTGCACATCCAGCCATTCATCTACCCTTCCACGCATCTATCCATGCATGCATTCTTTCATCTTCCCATCCAACCATGCCATTACCCATTAACCCATCCATGCATCCATCCATCCATGATCTGCACATCCAGCCATCCTTCAGCCCATAATCCATGCAAGCATCAATTCATTCATCCATCCATCCAAAGAGTTTTAGAAAGGGGCATTAAAAAAATCCATGCTGATTGAGTCTATCACACCTGGACTTGTGGTATGCATTAATATTAATTAAACAGTTCTGTTTTTGAGTCAATCAGATTGTGGTGTAGACATTCATGTGGCCAATTACTCTGCAAACACATGAACATGAAGATATCATGCCAGATGCTTATTGGTGAATGACAAAACAAGAACACACACAGTCTCAACTTAGGGGAAATAAGTTCTTCGTTTCAAGATTTTCAGAGACATAATATTTCACTGATAAAAAAAACTGTTGCCTGCAATATATGCAAAATAATGATTATATATACACACACATACACGCATCATAGTTTTAAATAGCCATCAACGAGGAAAGATGATTTTAGTCTACAAAGTGTGTTAAAATAAGTACTGGACCATCGGGGCTAATTGGTCCATTCAAAATCTGACCGCAGGGATTGACCACAAATCTGAACATATTTGAAAATGTATAGAAGTTACAGTACTAGCCTAAACCTTAATATGACCATTAGCTGATATAAACTTCAGAAGTAAAATATTAGAATCTATAATCATATCATATTTATGCAAGATTTAATGAAGACCAAAAAAAAAATATGAAAAGGGCAGGAGCCTCATCATTCGTTTCTATACCAGTCCATAAAAAGACTTCAGGTTGGTACATAGGTTTTTTTAAGATAAGGCATATAAATGAAAAGGTATCATTTTCATTACTTAACCTGAAATTGATATCAATACCTGTGGCTAAAGCAATTTAGTTAGCTGTGTCAGGGGAGAATCGGTATATGTGTGTGTATGCAAAGAGGAAAGCCAGCACAAAACTCACCCTGGAAACTTAAACTAAACTCACCCTGGAGTGCTGATAAGAAAAAAAGAAATAGGAAACGGGCAGAAAACACCACCACAAACAAGAAATCAGTAAGCAGAAATGCAATCAGCACAATATGAACCCCGCAGTCCTGTGAACACTGACAAAGAAACAAGCCTACTCATTCATCAAAGCACACAGAGATCATGTGTACTGCCAGGAATCAAAAAGAGCAGGACTGTGAGTGGCAGTTCTGAGACACAATGATCATAGCTGTTTTGCTTTTTGGAAAATTACAATCGTAAACATCTAGTAAGTACATCTATTTTACAAGTAATTGTGGAAGCACTGTGACAAATTGCCTCTCTTCCTCTCTTGTAAGTCACTTTGGATAAAACCATCTGCTACAGTACATACATAAATGCAAATAGATAAAGCTTCATTTACATAGCATCTTTAAAATAATCTTTTAAAGTGAGGCAGAGACCTGGATAAACCCATCGGTTGCAGATCTAAATGTGAGATTGCAGTGGATTATAAGAAAAGGTTGGGGTTTATGAGATTGAAATGATTGGAGAAGTCTGGCATTTGTCTCCAGAGAGAAGTCTGCGATTTCAACTGAAGATCGAGTTGATTAAAAATTACAATGAAAAAAGTACAAAATTAAAACACGCAGTTATGCATGCATGGAATGTTCACAATTAGATCAATAATATGAATTTAAACATGCTGACTGTTCCAAGATGGCGGACAAGTCATTGAATGTGGAATCTAGATATACATATTCTATCTATGCTTAAAATTACCATTAGCTGATATTGTTAGCTGATTCAAAAGATTTCTAAGCCCCGCACGTTCCCTTTTCACAGTGAACATCTTGAGCATGCTATGACCCATCACATTGGACTACATAACTAACACAACGCAACTGAAACCAATTCACTCAATCTCACACACACCGCACACACAGTCATATAATGATGTGATAATTAAAATCCCCCTCATTTCTCGGCCTGAGTGTCCTCTAAATTCTTCCACCAGCTGACTCACACACAGGGCCTGAATCAGTGACTCACACACACTTTGTGGAGCATGCTGGGATTTTCTCCAGACATCAGTCACAAAGAGGAGCACAAGATAAACTGACTTCAAAGTTAAGCCCAAAATGAACGTGACAACCGGCTGATATTGATGATGACGACACTTTAAAAAAAGCACTTCCTCAGAAGCGAAGCTTAAACTTTAGCAATATAATAATCATACAGTGGAGAGAACATTTTTAATACTGGATTACCTGTCATATTAAGCTGCTGAATGGGGATACATCAGCTAAAGGTAGAGATTTATTGGAGCTGAAAAATGACTCCCGTAATGAAATAAGGAAATCGCTATGCTATTCCTGTCAGAGCGGCAGTGAAGATTTACTGAAGTGTTCGCCGTTTCAAACACACTTGCTTTTTTACCTGTCTCTGGAAATGTAGTAACTGCAGAGAGTGATGAGAAGCTCTTTATCCGGTTTAATGCTCGTCTCGATTTTGCTTCACAAAGTCTGTGTTAGAATGTATGAATATACTTTGAAAGAAATGAAAAAAGAGATTCATTCATTCTCATTAGCGAAGTAGGGCAACATGATACGCTCCAGCTAGCGCATATACACAAAATGTCAGCGTGCTTGTTTAAAGCAGCAGTGAACAAACTTTTTTTAAAATTATATATACAAATTTATATTTATAGGTATGCAACATTATAGTTAAGAGCACTATCCCACTATACCAGAACTGACCCAGTTATACTGTTCATGCACAACAATCTAAAACTTAAGCATTTCCAACAATGGAAAACATGCAAAGCTAATACCTTGCAAAATTAAAGGCAACCAGCCGGAACATGCTGAGTTTTCACAGGGAAATTGTATTATAATGAAGGATTTGAGGGATAAAATATTTGCGAGGGAAGGAAGTCTGAGGAAAGGATGGAAAATGGCATGTGTTGGGCTGAAGAGAAGATAAATGACACACAGATGCGTCTCTGAGCTCTCCATTAAACACTGGTTAATAACTGGTGCTCTGCTTACTGAGGCTTTACCGGTCTCATGCTGTGTGTGTCAACACCTGTTAAAGACACACTGTATCTTTGTGAAAACAATGCCATGTTAACAGCATGACACCAAAAAAATGCTTTTTTATTTCCATCTTACACCAAGCATCAGTCAAATATCACTAATATAGTAGGATAATACTGATTTATTAATTAATATGTTTTAAAGAATGGTTTGATTTGATTAATTAAGCTAGAAGCCATATAAAACTAGCTCAAAATTGGTTGCCCACTGAAGCAGGGTTAAACCTGGTCAGTACTTGGGAAAACTGAAAACTAGGGCTCTGTCCCAAATGGCACACTTCATATGCACTTTCGGTCTTGTGGACTTCCAATGGCTGCCACATGCGTGTATCCATTAAGTCCGTGAGACTAGGGATGTCCCATTTGTCATTTTAGGTCTCAGAGGGGTGTACGCAAGCGCCCCCATTTGCAGTCGATATGCACCCTCGATGCACACTTTTACCGAGCCTACACTGATGTGAGCTCCACAGAAGACCATTGACTTGTAGGAAGACTGTGATGTGTGTGGTGCCATTTGGGACAAGGCCTAAGTTGCTGATGGAAGAGGAGATAGTGAGGCCAAAAGGGGGCACTCATCCTGTGGTCTATGTGGGTCTTTATGCCCAAGTATAGAGACTGGGACACTACTGTCAAAAGACGTTAGACGTTAAGACGTGAGACGTTAAACCTGCCTGTCTGTGGTCATATTATAAATCCCAGGATGTCCTTAGAAAAAAAGAGCAGGGGTTTAATTGCCAGATTTGCCCATTGGCCTCTATCCATCATCATGGCATTTTAATCATTCCCATGAGAGACTAAATCACTTTGTCTCTTCTCCAAAAATGGCACAATATGGCTGCCATCACATCATTCCGGTGGATAAATATTTTATCCCTCCGGTGGCCACGGCATGCACATTGGTGGTGGTTGAGGTTCAAAATGAATTACTAAAAAATAAAAATAGGCTGAGACTGGTGCAAGACGTGCAGGGTTTTATTGAGGACAGCCTGAGTGTGAGTCAGCTACAGGGACAGAGACCCTGCGGTGCATGAGGACACATTTAGGTGTGACACTGTGTCAGCTGGCATCAGAGCGCCCAGCCCGCTGTGCCTCTACCTTAAGAGCAGCTTTTCCATCATTCATACATTCATCCTTAAATTAACAACTTTGTCTTTATTTACTCACTCTTTTGACTCTAAACTTCTGTGGCATACAAATAGACCATATGTAGCCCCGCCCCTTTTCAGCACAGCACTCGTTCTGCTCTCTCGTCTGGTTTGTATTTCCAAAGCATGAAGGTAAAATCTTACGGATTTATAAATCAACTGCTGGTTTTAAAATATTGCCGGTCTACTGACATTTGTTATGACTTCAAATAATACTTTCATTGACTCTTCAATAAGTAAATCCACCTCAACAGCTAATTACTCTTTAGACAGCGATGCCATCGAAATATCCAAATGTACAAAAACAAAATTCTAAAAATGGTGGCGTGCTTGTTTTTCTGGTGCATAATGTCTTTAGAGGAACTCTGAAGTCTGGTCAGACCATGAAATTACAATAGGCCTGTCCCAAAAGGCACACTTCATGCATGTGTACTTGCGGTCCTATGGACTCATAATGGCCACGGCATGCCCGTTAAGTCCTCAAAACTGTAGGGTGTCCCATTTGAGACTTAAATTAAAGTTATTTACTGATAATCTCCCCTCCAGTGAGCAATTTACCTGAGAATCACTGTGAACGTTTTCAGGTGAACGGTCCCTTTAAGGATTTCCAGGCACTGTGAAAAGACAACAATCTAAATCTGTCGAAACAAAACAAAAATAACACTAAAAAGATAACAAGAAAACAAAAGAGAATATTATGTGAATAGAACTTTATAAGCGGCTCATCAACACAAACCCTTCAACGATCCGCTGTGCATCTGTCCCCGCCGAAGTTATGACGTCACTTTGTAGGATAACTCGGAAGTTAGCGTCGCATGGGTTCCCTCGATCAAAAAACTATGCATTTTCCCCATAGACAACTGGAAAATCGCAAAAAATTATATTATATTATATCCGTGTTCAACAAAGAGTTGTGACCCTTACACATTTTTTCTATCAAGAACTTTACAAGTTAATTCAAAATGTATACATTTTGAAGTCTATATAAAGTTTAAAAAACCACAAGCAGACAAAATAAAGTAAAAAAAACACAAGCAGGTTATAACTGGTGTGTTTTTTGTCATAGATCAAAACATTGAAATATTTAGAGGTTTTGTTTACCACAGACCTTATTTCAGGCGATTTAGCAAAAACTCATTCAGAAAACGCAAAGACTTAAGGGAAAGGAAACCGGGAGTGCTAAAATGCTAACTCACGTCTGTGTTTTGGCCTACAAAGTGACGTCATAACTTCGGCACTCTATTCTATTGGATCATAGAGGGTAAACGTCATATTATGCGACTATATTACTTCACAGAGAGTTTACAAACTATTTGTACTGCCTTACGAACAAATGGCGCAACTGAATAAACTACAGTTAGTTACAAACTAGCAAGTAGTTACTAAGCCTCTAATGTGGACTTTACGTTCCAGTTGAAGAAAGAACTTACGAACGTCTGGTGCCTACCCTGTTGTTTAAGCGGTTTCATGACTAAGCGCTGTAAGCTGGCCATTTTTACAGTGTGCACAGGCAGTTATGTTGTAGATATCCTTATTCCTTGCATGTATTATTATCCCCATTTCACCGGTCAGGACCCTGTGATGGCAGGAAGACCTGAACTGCCACATAATTAACTGACAGCCAGTAATAGAGGCCATGCACCCATTCATTTATTCACTGGGCACTTGTTTATGGGCATTAAGATGGATTATGTGGGATACATTGTGATTCATTTTGTGTGCTAAATATATTAAATAGATTTTTAATTAAAATGCAAATCTTCCCGCAAAGAAACATCAGACAAAACTGCATTCCTTGCAGCCGTGCGGTTAATTGACTGTTAATAAGGGAATTAGTAAAGATGATTCTCCTTTTACGGTCTCTGGATTGGTACCGATGTTGCACTTACAAACAATAAGAATGAAAAAAATAAAAGCTGTTATGAATTTAGTATTCTGTAAGAAAGTAAACAGAGGCATATTCTATCAGGGTCTTCACTTGCATCCCTCTCTGGTAGGTGAGAGCTTTGAGAGCTGTTGCTGTCATTTTAAGCAACTTCCTTTTTGGCAGCTGACATCTCAATTTGGCTCCAGCTCCAGTGAAATCTGTCTGTTTGACAAGAAGCCCAGAGCTTTGGGCTTCTCAGCCACAAAACAGAGCTGCCATTGGCTCCTGACCACCTCAGTTGTTCAGGCAGTGGCTTAGTGTTGGATTGAGAGAAAAGGTAGAGAAACAGCAGTGATTGCTGTGATTCTGCCAAGTAGGACATGTTTCTGGATCAACATCTTTTGTTGGTGCTGGAAAAAACATACCTGTGTTTTCCCTATAGACCTAAACACTAGAACTAAAACTAGCGCACACTGCAAGACAAGTTCGTCTAGTCAACACAATTATGAGGGTAATGGCTGTTAACTTTTTTTTTTTTTTTGGTAAGATGATCATAACAAGGTTTGTTAATAAGGGAAGCAGAAAGCTGGAACCGGCAAACATTCAATGTAACTTTCATTTTGTGGTTTCACTTTATTATTATTATTATTATTAATAGTAAAGCGTAAAGTTTAAAGTAAAGCGACTTCTTTCTTCCGCCACTGTCATCACTCCTCTTTTTATCTTTCCAGAGCTCCTCCGTGGGACTCAAGATCGGTGTTGGCGCACAGGTGATGCTCATTAACACTCACGCGACCGGCCTCATCTCCATTTCCAAGGCTCTCAGTCCCACCCCACTTAATAATAAAATATACGTATACGCCATAATAAAAATACGATTATTTTAAATACCCAATCATAGTAGTTAATTTAAGGAATGGCAATCTTATCTGATATAACAACTTGCATACACACAAAATGTTTTGGATGCATACGAGTGAAAATGAACAAACTTGCCATTATGTGCGAACCATAATGTACACTCTAAAAAATGCTGGGTTTTTTAACCCAATTTGGGTAAATATGGACAGAACCCAGCCATTGGGTTACATTTTTAAATTACAATTATAACCCAACGGGCTGGGTTTGTCCATATTTTTAGCCAAAATTGGGTTAAAACCCAGCATTTTTTAGAGTGTACAGTTAAATTTCCATAAAAACGGCAGCTTAGGGACATAAAAAAACGAAAGCATAGACTGTGAAGACTACATATCATAGTGCAATTAGTTGTATGAGTAATTGTGTGAGATTTTAGTCAAATAATTTTATTTTAACTAAAATTGAATGTGAAAAATTTAATATTTCCTGCACAAGAAAAAGATTAAAGCTAAAACAACTAAAAAAATCTAAAAATTACCACTAATCATCACCCTCTTTCTTTTAAATGTCTGATTATTCTGGTACAAAACAGTCCAGATTGTGACTGTCTTGCACTGCATGACTTGGTGGGAACATCTGTGAGACACAATCAAAGTTGTCACAAATCCTTTGAAACACTTTAAACTTAAAATCTAGCTGTCCTAGTCCCAAGCCAAAGTATGATGAAATACATCGGTGTATTTTTTTTTTTGGGAGCCACAAAGGCACAAAAGTAGTGTTTCAGATCTTCCATGTGCCTTTGAGCTCTCAATTGAGTTGTCAGTCCATCTTTCATGACAACACATCAAAACACAATGTCAAGCTTCAGGCAATTTCTTTTGCTCGTTTGTCAGAATTAGCCTACTGTCAATATGTTATTCCCCACTAAGCACAGGATTTTAGGTAAAAAGTTATTTTAAAATGTATAAAAATATATAATGCAGGCAGGACCTAAAGAATATGGTGCCTTTAAACTAAGACATGCCTGATACCTGATAGACTGTTGTTTTAAAAAGGTATACATTTCCACAACATTACTATCAGTCAATCACATGTGAAAGCATCCAAATCAAACAATTACACTGCTACAAAGTCAATAGACAACTTCCCAGATCCCAGTTCCATTTAAAAAAGAAATCCCTTCGGCTTGCTAAAGTGACTGAAATGCATGAGGAAGACACTGTGTCACATTAGCCTGTATCAGCGCAGCACCTTTTTCACAGAGGTGTGAAATAGCTTTTCTGTCACTCGTCATTACACTCTCTGTTTCTGTTATGTTTAAACAACTGGGAGACAAGGCACTTTAAAGGCTGGGATCAGAAGTGTAGTTTAAACATTCCAATAAATCCAATGAACTTTCAGAAGTATAAGCACTTTCAATAGCTAAATTGTCAGAATCCAGAGACAAGAGATCTCATTGTGAACTTAAAGGGATAGTTCACTTTGAAATTAATTTTTGATATGTTTTAGCTTACCTCAAGGGCATCCAAGATGTAGGTGTTTTTGTTTTTGCAGTAGTTTCAATTTTGATATTTTTAGGTCAAACCGTTGTTGTCTGACAGTCATTATAATGCAGGTCTATGGTCACCACCTCAAAGAGCAAAAAAAACAATAGCATTGCCATTTTGTTCCTTAATATACACCCTGTCAGAGTTTAGAGCAATGGACACACTGATATTTCATAAATAAAAGCTATAAAGTAGGACCAACCCAGAGACTGGCTGAAAGCAGTATTACTTTGAACAGAAGAATATAAAGCAGGGACTTCTGTGTCTGGTCTTAATATTATGCCCCTTTTTCTTCACACAAGACCAAAGATTTCAGCTTCATTCAGTTGCAGACTTGGCTGTGACCTAGTTCGACTCAGCATCTAGCACATTCCCTTCTGTTACAATACCAGTCAAACTCCTGTAAAACAACAAAGACATTTCATAAAGGCATATTTAATAATAAGACACCAGCTAAAAGCAGCTAAAACAAAACTCAAATTGATTTGCAAGCATCTGTATGTGCATGAAATGAATAACAAATGAAGTTTGTAGATACCTTTTGGGTGAATTTAAAATATGAATGAAGCATGAACAGCAGGCTCACAACCAGAATTACCAAGCTCGCTTTTTTATATGCGACTGGCCTGTTTTTTCAAGAAGTCGTTTACTGATTTGGCAGTGGGAGGTTGCATTTTTTGGGGGCTTACTTCCAGAATACCTACTTTGAGCATTTGGGCTTGCTTAGTGGTTGGCACTCATAGGACAAAATATATGACCACTTTATCATTATTTAGTGTGTGATAATGTTTGCCAATCTGTTTGAATGAGTGCTCTCCCTTTCCCATGATATGGTGCTGTTATTCATGCCAGTTGCCTGTTGTAAGACAGTTTAAGACTAAGACAGAACATAAGTTACTTAAACGTTTTTCTTAACAAATAATATTTTATCATCATAATATCTGCTTTTTCAGGCAAGGTTGCTTATTTCTCTAGTGCAGTGTCCTGCAGAGTCTAGTTCCAACCTGCTTCAGCACACCTGCCTTTGTGTTTTCAGGTACTCCTGAAGAGCTTGATGAGCAGATTCAGGTGTGTTTGATTAGTGTTGGAACTGGAACTCTGCAGGACAGTGGCCCTACCAGGAGCAGGATTGAAGACCTCTGCTCTAGTGAAACCTGACAGCACTGCATGTGCTATAATAGAGTAAATAATTTCTAATGACATTTGACTTGATTGCAATCTGTTAAATTTGTCTAAAAATATCCAAGACAAAGCGTAGAGGACAGCAAGAGACGATGCTGAAGTAAGAGTTGCAATTTCAATGACTTCAATGTCGTTACAGAGATATTTATGGGGGGGGGGTTCTGATTCAAAACAGCTTTCAGCTGAACCAATCCATTCAAAGTCCCATCTGACTCAACTGCCCTCTAAATGTCTAAAAGAACGCACAAATCACAATTTGAGGTGACATGTTATTAACGTAGGTGACTACAGTAAATTTTTCTTTTGCAGGTCTTTCCTCTTGTGCTCTCTAAATTCAGGCCCTAAGGTGGTATGAGTAAATGAAGCCTTAAATTCAAGTTACTGGTTCTGTCCTTCGCTTCTTACTAGAGTTATTAGATCAGGAATTGGGAATTCAATTCTTTATTAACATGACCAAAACTAAAAAACAAAAGCTAACATTGAATAAAACATAAAAAAAGATATCAAGTATCTGGAAGGACAGCAAATGTGTACTTTATGCTCACCAGAATTACATCCAAAACGCAAGTCTTGGAACACAAACTGAGCCTTGGCTAAAATAATAAAAACAAAAGTCTTAATCTTGAGGGCGGTTAATCAGGATAAAAATGCACATTCGGCAAAAGGTACTATCAACACCCTGAGATATCTTTGGTCTTATTCTTTCTCTGGAAGCGTGTGTCCAAAGGATCAAATCCCCTCTCTCGGGCCCCAAATACGGCCCAGCTGGGGGTCTTGGCCATGTAGTCCATTGCAGAGAAGCTTGTGGTACCTCCGCTCTCATCGTATTCTTGAATGAGCTCCTGGAAGCGCTCATAGTCAATCCACGTCCACCACTCCCCATCAACTTTGAACTGCAGACACACAGGAAAGAAAAGAGGTAAAACAAACAGTCTGTGATGAATAACACACACACAGCTGAAGATTGGAGTGAGTCTCCCTGCCTGACAGGCGTTCACTTTGACTAATCCAAACTTATACACTGAAAACTGGGCAAAGCTCTGTTACTGAACACCAAGACATGCAAATCAGAGGAAGAGGGCAAAGGAAGCTGTTTTCAGAGAACACAGAGCCGGTGGTCTTTCATTCAAAACACTTTTGTAGCCTACTGTACACTCGGCTCTTGAAGTCCTCAGAGTCCACACTAAAACGCTGTACACTTCAGTACATTAGGAGTGCAGGCACTCTTCAGCACCCTTCAAAATCACAAGATATCACCCAACAATATCTTCAATTTTCAGAACAATGCTGCATAATTGTCCTTATCAAGAGAGTGCCATTCTGTGATGGATTAAGCTTTGTTTATACTCGACGCGTCCGCAAGAGCGCGAAGGGCGCGCGGCAAAAATGACTTCATTGCGGTGTGGACGCTCGTGCACGTTGGGTGCGCAAGAAGCCATATCGCCTGGCAGTGTGCACGGCACTTTTTGTAACTTTGCGCGCGGCGCCGCATCCGAAGATGGACGACTACGAGCCGAATCTGGCCGAACTGGTACGATCTGTACCAGCATGTTTATGATCCTTCTATACACAGAGACATTTGCATTGATGGGCAACCATAACATCTCATTTTGTGAACAGGAACACATTTGCATTAAGCACCTAGTTTGCACTTGTCTTGTCTAAAGTAATTGGTTACATTTACAAAATAAGCCTACAATAGCAGAAGTAAGCCCTGCTGGTAAAATTAAGGTTTAAATATCTCCAATAAGGCTTCAGTTGTTTAAGTAGTTTACATGCAGTGAAAGTAGCATACAATAAACCTACTGCATTTACTCTTTTATGAATTAGCAATTCATAAACTACGGCAAACTACTTCTGGTAGCAGCATCCTTTTACAGTCCAGTTACCCATGTAAATACTATGTACTTATTTTAGTAACTACAATTACTGGGTAATAACTAGTACTAACCCTGAATTTACTCCTAAACCTACCCCTGTTCCATGTACTTACCTTATATTAGCCAGTACTTTCTAGGTAAGTACACTGTAAGTACCCTGAAAGTACTGTACTGTAAAAGGAAGCGTTACCCTACTTCTTTCACTGCTGATTCCTGGTAGTTTAGAGGAGAATTACACCGAGTTCGCCCCTGTCGTTTCACAGAATAGCACAACGGCGAGCGCGTGCGAGTATAAACACCTCGTCCGCTTGGAGAGGTGCGCACGCAGTCAGCGGAGACTCGCGCTCTTGCGGACGCGTCGAGTATAAACAAGGCTTCAGAAGTAGAATTGGGTTTTAAAGTCGAGTTAAAATGCCAAATATGTGGTCTTCGGCCAGTCCTTTGGCAAAAGACTTGATTCAATCAGTCTCGACCAATCTCGACTTTGCTTGGACGAGCTTTGAAGGTGTAGGCACAGCCTAGTTCTGCTTGTTTTCCCACCCTATACATTTAATCAGTGCCTCTAAATCATTCTCCAACATACAGTTATTAAGAGACCTAGTGGGGGAGCTGCACTGATTACATGTCACACAGCACTGATGAGATGCTGTACTGTGATCCATGCTCAGCATGGTGATGCAATCAGCTTTAGGCACCAAACTCCTGTTCCTCCCATCTTTCGACATGCCCTTTCATCCTAAGATCTCCTCATTACCACAAAATACGAATTTAGGTGTAGTATATTTTGCTTTGAGGACATTGTTGAGGTTGCTGATTGGTCTGCTAGAGGGTAGGGTCGAAGGGAAAAGCAAAGTCTTGGAAGTGAATAGAACTCTTTCAAGGGAAACATGCCATCTAGTCGAGACTTGAAGAACTAGAGCAGTGGAACAAGAAAAGGACATGGAATAAGCAGACTTGGCTGTTGCATAGTATTTTCTGCTTGCCTCATTGCATGTATCCAAGGAGAGAAACTGTCCTTTTCGACTGCAGAAATGGAAGATGTCCAGCAGATAACAAAGCTGTCAAGAGTGGATCAGACCAGAGCAGGCTCTCTTGATGAAAACTGTTGTCCAAGTTGCTGAAAGCTATCCGCTGCCCTAAAGACAACCCGGGGCCTGTACGATGATATTGGTTGAACAAACTCAGGGTTGCAGGATTACTTGAGTTGACAAAACCAAACCAATCCAACCAGGCTTCGTTGGTACCATGATGCTGATCATCAACTTTCTCTGTCAGCTCAGGCTTTGATCCTGAGTTTACAAGTTTAGGTGTGACATCAGTAGCGAACAGCCAATAACATGCTAAGAAAGAGTGAAACTCATTCAAAACTCATTGAAATTTATTTCTTCACGAAAGAAGCTGCAAAATTCACTTATTATATAAAAGTATTAAAATATTAAGAATTTAAACAAATTTACACAGCAAAATAGCTGTCTATGAAAGAGGACAACTAAAAGAAAAAGTCTCGCTACTGTATATCAGTGCAGAGAAAAAATTGTGAAGTTAGTTTATAACATTGACAAAGTATAGAGAATTGAACATTTAAGCTCACATGTAGTCATTTTATAACTTCATCTATTGATTCTAAAGCATATTTATATTACCTTCGTATATTTATTCAGTTTAACTACTGTGAATAATACTCAAACTAAAACTGAATGTGTGATCAGAGTAAGGGTATAATAATTACATGTCTATTGTCTATAATTAAATATCTAAAATCACACAAATATTCTAAATAAACATTACTAAAAGCCAGACATTTTTTTCTTTAAAAATCATTTGCTACTGTATGTCAGTGACCTTTAATTTGTAGTGGAGAACAGGTGGAGTGACTTTATCGCATCAGACATGTCACTTTGCTCACAGCTGATTGGTCCCAAGTTCGATTTGCAACCTGGAACGTAACCTGCGCCGGACCAGGTTCAGCCGTGGAGATGTGAGTTACTATGGCGATGAACACTGCTAAAACCAAACCACTTTCATGGTGCATAAAACCCAGGGTTGGTACAAACTAAACTGAAACATACCTGGCTAGCCACCTAAACCGGCTTCATGGTATAGGCCCCTGGTCACATGCAACACAACTGAGAAGCAAATATACCTTTCCACTACTGGAAATTTCAAGGTCACCTTGTCCTCTGCAACACTGTGCCAAGCATAGCATTATTGTCCTTGTGTCATATTATCTCTGTTTAGCTGCTTACCTGAAGCTTCCTAGAGGCAGCCTCAAAGGCTATCTCAGTCTACAGTCAGTCTGTAAAGCCTTAAGCAGTTTGCATCCTCTAGGGAACCTTCTTCCTCAGCTGCATGCTTTCATTACAGAGTAATTTGCTGAGGTGAATCCCTCCACAGTCTGCTTCACAGACACTCAGCACTCAGAAGATGAAGGCTTCCATGGGACACCACTCATCTCTCCAAAAAGGCCACGGATACATCCCCAACCACTTTTAAGATCTCTTCCCTCAGTAGTCATGCTTGCACACATGTGGTGGTTTGGCTCAGCATTCTCATATATTACTCACATCAGGAGACTACTGTTGGGAAGTAACTAAAAATAACATTTCTACTAGGTTATTTATACTTGGCAAGATGACTGGTCAGAATTAAATTAATCTTTTCTCTCCAATCCCCATCTCTGGGATGTCCAGTTGACCAATATGATAAACAACAGCAATTGTATTTACCGATATATTATAACCCGATGCTATAACCCTAATCAATATCCTCAGTGTTTGTGTCAGGATACATATTCCAAAGGGCAGTAAACTTAGAGCCAGACCAGATAAAGGATTTTGAAGGCCGATGCCGATACAAATATTTATTAAGTTTTAAAAACCAATATATCGGCCGATATTTTTTTTATCATTATTTCAGAAACGCGCAACAAAATATTAACAGATTTCCCTAACATTAGTTATTTGTAGTTATTTACTGAGTTTTAACTAAAATAATATGATAATGCATTTTAAAAAGAAACTTGTTTCTTTTATTGTCACAACAGACTGATGATAGGCATTATCTAGCTTTGTGGTTAGCTGCAGTCTATGATGAGCCATAATTTAGCAATGGATAACGTCATACTGCAAATTGTAAAACATACATTTTCAATATAACAGGCCAAGGAGAGATAGTACGACCTCATTGCAATAACTGTCACGCACTATTAAAGAAATACTTCAGTCACATTGTCAAAAGTTAAAAGGACAGTCAGTCAACTACACTGTAACAACGTAACGTAACTATTACTAGCTAATTCCGCTTCACTCTCCGCTTCATTTAACAGCAGACAAAACTGGACATGATAGTCTCAAATTTTGTCCTGCTTATTTGAGTTAAGAGAACTGATGGGGATGTTCTTTTAATTGTTATTCAAGCAATCTATGTCTCGTGAACCAACTATCAACAAGTGTTTGCCAACAGCAGTGGTGGAATGTAACGAAGTACAAATACTTTGTTACTTTACTTAAGTACATTTTTCACGTATCTTTACTTTACTTAAGTATAATAAATAGTGCATACTTTTTACTTTTACTTCTTTACATTTTGCAGCAATTATACTTTCTACTCCACTACATTTCTACAACTTCTGTTACATTTTTGTTACATTTTTCTGACCAGTTTTTCCCCTACCAAAACGTCAATCTGACGTCCGTCCGTCTGCACGTTTGTCTCACCAGTGACGTTTGGTTGCCATAGATATATCACCTCGGTCACACTAAATGCGCCCGTCACCGGAGTGCATTTATCGTGCAATTATACACGAAATATTTGTATTTACGTGCATAGGAAAGTCATCGTGTGTAATATGTACGGTTGGTTAGGATTATGGCAAGCCAAGAGGTTCAGAATTACACCATAAATTAATCACGTTTAACTGCCAAACATAACATATAGTAAGGATAAGCATGATGTGTATATTGCCTAATTAATTGCAAGCTTGTTTCAAAAATGGTGACAACTAATTTTTTCCATCATTATATGAGTATTAGGTTGAATGAGTTAGAATGAATGTTTTATTAATCATTAGAAAATAAACATCAAGAGAATAAATTGTTATGCAAGTACTTTTACTTTTAATACTTAAAGTACATTTAAAATCAGGTACTTTTTACTTTTTACTTAAGTATGGTTGTCATTGTGTTACTTCGACTTTTACTAAAGTAAATATTTATCTGGTTATTTGTACTTTTACTTAAGTACTGAAATTCAGTACTTCCTCCACCACTGGCCAACAGGGACGGTGTAGAGTGGACAAACTATACAACTACAACACTCATGACATGGTTGAAGCGTGTTTTGCCGTTTTTATTTTATGTTTTTAAATATTCATTTATCGGCCATTAAAACTGCCAGATACCGATAGTTTAGAAAATGCCTAATATCGACTCAATAATATCTGGCCTGCCGATAGTAAACTATAATTAAGGCTGGGCAAGCTATAGTTTCAAAGCATCTTCATCAACATAGTCCAAGATGAAGATAGGAAATATAAGATGCCATATAAGAGTGGGATAGTGGAAGACCTTTTATTTTCAGCAAGATTACTCACATCTGACACACCAATAGATGGCCACACCATTGAGAGAGTGCACTTGAAGTTCCATTCATTAGTAAAAATTGTTTCTGCGCAGCTAACAGGGAGCACTACAGATATGAAGCCATAACACAAATGTGGCTTTGGGATGCCATATCACCAACAACCTTCACTCCCTAAACACTATAAACATCTCAAATTATTGATGGTCTGTTCTGTAAGGTGTGTTAAGGGGTTTCTACAGCCTGATGTAGTTACTGTGAGACTTATGAATAGTCCCACAGTAACTAATGGGCTTCTAAAGTTCTAAATAGGTAATCTTGTTTATGAATTAATTAATATTCATAAGGCCAGCTAAGGCTTTTGAAAACTGCAATATGCTTCAAGGTTAGATCTCTTATCAGTGGTCCTTGCTAAGGAAATCAGAAAGATAAAAAGGGCAAAGACTTAAACTGAAAGAGGGACATGAAACATATCTACTGACCTGAATATCACACAAGTTAGTTGACCTGGGCCATTAAGTAATCACACAGAAATCACCCCACCCTAGAAATGACCTAAAGCAGCAGCATCTGTGTAATGTGTTAGTGTGTATTGCATGGGCCATCCACAATTAAGAAAATCAAGCTGCTTCTACTTGTAAAATCCATCAACTTGATGGATTTACATCCTTGTTTAACCCTGCATTGATTTCCTTCCTATAAAAAGATGAGCTCAAGGGAAATAGTTCAGAACAAGGTGAGAGAGGATGGGCTTTATGAGAACACAGTGCACTAACTTTATGAGAATATAAGCTGTCACCTCCACACAGGGAAGAGTTGTAAATTCATTCAGACGGTCTTACCTCGTCAAGAACAACGCGGATAAAGGGTGAATATTTGCAACCCTGAAATAAGAAAAAAAAAACGAATGCGGCAGCTAAACAAAGTCAATGCAATGAAATACTGTCGGTAGCCTTCCAAGGACTAATGTGAAAAATGGCTTCATATTACAGTAACAATGGCCTTTTTAGCACCCTTGTGAGTTACGAGTCGAAGCCGAACAGAGGGCGAGAGAGAGTCCCTGAGCGGTCTGCGGTGACACGGGGTCATATTCAATGCCTTTTCATTCAGATGTCTATCACATGCATGTTAAAGAGCTATTTTGCAGTGCTTAAGGCAGGGCAAAAAAACCTTGCAGAGGAAGGCAAAGCAACTCAGTGCTAGAGACTGGCTTTATCATGGTGTCATTTTAATTTCAGAAACAGGACACTGTGATAGTTGAAGATGGAAACAAAGTGATATGAATTTGGATCCAATGGGGGTTTGCTTTTAAAGTTTTCATCCTATTACACCCTCACATTAAGTAGGATGAACATATCTGTAAAAAATACTGGAGCATCTTCCCCAGCGAATCATGAATGCACAGGGACATTGTGCCATTCTACCCATATTTTAATTGGCTCCTAAAGCCACAACAGGGTTTCTGCAGGTTTCACAAAGTGAAATTTAAGACTTAAGACCATTATGAATGAAATTTAAGACCTATATCACAAAAAAAATGTACAAAGGAAACGCAGAATCTCAAAATTATTTGCAAAGTTATTTAATTTATTCAAACTGAACATTCGTCGAAAATCAGCACGAACGATCATGTGATTTTGTAAATTAGTTCTGTTTCTGTTTTTATAAAATCCCCTATTCCAAAGCACGTAATGTAGGCCGTTTTATCTTTCCCGCACCAGAAGGATTTCAGCGATGTCAGAGTCCGGAAACATTGTTTGAAACAATGTAGGACTGGTGTCTTGTTGCCGTGTGGAGAAGTTTAGTGTTGGCTCTGATCCAAAAGCAAAATCCAAATCAGCAAAATTTGATCCAAAATTCTGATTTAAGCCAACTATTGCTAAACTTCCACTTCCCCATAGCTGATCAAAATTCGTTTTATGTCTGTCTGTGGTCTCTGAGATACGCGCCAATAACACGAAACCTCAAAACTGATTGGCTGTTGCATGTTGGTCTATTTTGTAGTCATAATACAGCGAATTAAGAACTACAACCACATAATATAAATTAAAAAAAACATTCCAAAGCGCTGCGGGAGCATTTCAATGAGATTTACATGGACATAGGAAAATTAAGACCTGTTTAAAATGATTTAAGACCTAGAACACTATACTTCTAGCCTAGAAATCTAGCACGCACCCTAGCGGCAGCAAAAATTATTTTGCTGCAAAGTGTGGTCTAGCAACTCTCCGTTGACTTTCGAAGTGGAAAATACAAACTCTGGTCAGGCCAATCACATCGTGTATAGAGTTGGTGGGCGGGTTTAACACAATGACGGCAGAGTTGTGACGGTTCTGCGCTGTGATTTCCATAGGTGATTTCCCTGCTACTTAAAAACAAACAAGACGCAGCTGGCGAACAGCAGTCTTTCTGGCCGCGACTCGGATGACTTGGAGTTAAGAACGCAACGTAAGTCATTCTTAAAAAGGAAGATGTGTTCAGAGTTTTGACGACCGGATAAAGCAAAAGTTTAATATATCAACTTTTCTCCGCTGGAAGAGAAAACCATGGGGAAAACGCATGGGACTCACTCAGCCACAGCCATCATCGCTCTGGTTGGTTAGCGCTATCCTATGGCGTGCAGAGGGATATTGAAAGACAACCTTTTATCCCGCCCCCGGATTGAGGTATGCCAATTGTGAGTTCCCAGACCTAACATCTTGATAGGTCTGGTTTGCCAGGCTACTATACTTCAGCAAATGTAAGACTTTTTTAAGGCCTTAAATTGTGATTTTAGACTTTTTTAGACTTTAAGACCCCGTGGAAACCCTGCACAAGGAGGCTGAAATGCTGTTCCATATGGCCTTAATCTTCATCCAACAAACACCCCTATGAAAAGAAAATGACTTATTAGTCTTGTGATGCTGTTATCACTGTATTGACACACTACTCTCATAAGTCTTGCATCCAGCCTCCTCGGCTGCCCACCAGCAAACCTCTTCGGCTTGTTTTCAAACAGCTGATGGCGAGGCAGTGGAGGACTGAGCACCTTCTCATGCCTGTGTGGGCTTGCGAGGAGGTTGCTCTGGGGACTCACACTAACTATGGCTCTCCACTACTGCAGTACTCATTTATACAGTAGCTGTCATGGTTGTAGCTCTGCATCATGAACTGAATAGAGGGGTTTTAACAGATGTAAACTATTGAACACATAAAGGGTGTAAACAGGTGTAATTATAGCCCTTTTTACACATAAGGGAGCCCATCATGCCTGGGGAGAGAAAGGAAGCTGAATTAGCTAATGGGATATTTAGAAATCAAGATAATAAATAAGGAACATGTTCAAGAAAGGAGGTAAACAGAATGGAAATGGAAACACAAGAAGTCTGTTGCAGTAAAAGGCATCCATTACTTTAAGGGAAAAAAAAAATTGGTTGTCCAAGATTAATAACGCAACCAATTCGAAATTTTTCATAAATGTTGGGTGCTTCAATGCACAATATGGAGTTAGCTGAGTAAAATATGGAGCAAAAGAATAAAAAGAAAAAAGAATAGAACATTTTAACATGGATAAATAATCTGAAAATCCTGTAATTTATTTAGCATTTATTTTATAATTTTTTTATAAATTAGTCTGATAAAATGTTTGACGGACAATAAGCTCTGAACATGATGTACTACATACTGTACGAGAGGGTTTTCTCTTAATATGATAAATGTGTGCAAGTTGAGTTTCCTATTCTACATTGTCTGTAAATGACTTGTTCTCACTGATCATTAAAAGAAAATGCACCCATATTTGATAAGTTGTTCATGTACGTGTTGATGTTTGTGAATAAAGTAGATAAAGGCTTGAATTTTAATCTGTTCATTCTAGGGATGGGTCCGACCTGATCCAGTATCGGTATCTAGAATACCAGCGTAATTCACGTATTCGGATTTTCCCGATCCAACCTGAGGCGATATCCGAATATTCATCTCAGACATAGATAGATAGAAATCATATATCATCTATCTATGATAAACTTTGCAGTGCTATTTTACTTTTGTTAGTAGACCTTCCTGAAATTAAAGCACTGTGTAGGCCTGTATAATGTGTATCTTTGTTTAATTGTCCGATATACAAAGTCAGGTAATGGGACCGAATGTGAAAAAATGTGGATCGGTGCATCCCTAGTTCATTCATTATTCAAAGTGATAGTGTGTTGCTTCAGAAGTCAAGTTGTATGGATTAAATCCTTGTTTAACCCTGCTTGACATGCTATTATTTCCTTTCTACAGTCATTTGTAGAGTTTAATGGATTTAGAACCCATTGAATTCCATAATTTGAACAAAAGCAGCTGAAACATTCTTCAAAATATCTTCCAAACAGAACAAAAATGGCATACAGATTAGGGACAGCATGAGGGTAAGTAAATGATGACAAAAAAATTATAATCTTTCAACCAAACTTAGAAGGTTTGCCAGTCTTAGCCGATAAAAGCTGGTCTCCCAGTACGGCTAATCAGGTCTTCAGTTGACCAGATGGTTTTTCATAGCTCACAAGAGCCCAAAACCCATCTAAAACCAGTAAACAAAGCCTGACCAGGCTGGGAGGATCTGAAAAGACTGGTTTACTACTTTTTTTGTTTCACTGTGTGAGAAATATTCACCATATAATCACATGCAGAAATGTATGGTATTTGATTTCAGAATACAAATAGCAAATCATAAAAGGATATTGAAGCACCATATAACACTTGCACATAAATATGTTTTTTGTTTGTGAGAGAAGAGCGCTGGTAAGGGTTCACTGCCCACGCAAACCATTAGAGAAGCCGTCACAAGAAATGAATGTAAAACAAGAGTGGCTGCAAGACTGACTCAGTGCTGTGTCAGAAGACAGCAGAAAAACACAGGAAAGGAAGGTTTAACCCTTCACCTGAATGGCCGTTTAATGCAAGTGCCCATATCAACACTTTCTTTTCAATGACATTTACAGAAATGGCAGTATCATCATTATTTTTAACACCTTTAAGTGGTTCGGAGAGAGAAATTACAGTACGAGCACGGTTTCCGCTGAAAGCTTGCGCCAAGCTTGTCTTTGCAGGGTTACCTTGTGGTGTGCAAGTAACAGACAGTTGGAGTGCTCGTGTTCGCAGGCAATTTCATAATTTGGTAGCAGGTTGGCCAGCTGCTGCACGAAGTAGATGACCTCCTCGTGCCAGGGTACGTTGGCCATTGTCAGGCTACTGGCTGAGCTCTCGCCACAGTAAGTCACTCCCTGGATGAAGGGCAAAAAGACAAGAGGGACAAAGTTATTAAATGCCATGCAAAAGTTACAAACATTGCATGGTACAATCGAACAAAAAGTATACAAATAAAACTAATTCACTTTTCAGATAATATATTTTTTTTTCTGTTGTAAAATATAAAAACACATCTAGCAACCTCAAAGCCCATTGGCATCTTTAATTATAGAGATGCAGATTAGTTTACTATTAGCTACTGATAATTATATAGAATGTTAGAATTGTTTTATGAACATTTATTTCAATAGGAACAAAAAAAATCTAATATTTATTTCATTTAATAAATGTATTATCAAAAAAGATCTAATATCGGCCTGTAACCAATATCATACCTAAATGTATTGTCCATCTTTTAACCCTCAAACCGTATTCACTTTATAGCCCTTAATCCTGTAATTGTGGACACAGAGGACTCAGGAATGATCCTCATTTTTATTTATTATAAATGTTATATCACTGTCTTCGATAAAGTTTTGTCGATCCATTTATGGTAGGTTTTTTTTTATTTTGGGGGTATATTTGATTTTTTTTTACTTCAAAATTTTCCATATTTTATATGTAAATTATGCTTATTTTTATGTTTTTTTTAACTACATTAAAATATCATTCCAATAAGTTCTTAGAGCTAAAACCTAAAGATGAAGTGACTCTGCTGTCACCTGGTGTCTTATTTTGGCTTATTCTAGAATGCTCTAAATTACAGTTTTTCCCATTCATTTCTATGGGTGCCCATTTTTGACCCAAATACAAGATTAAGGAGTTGTTTTTTTCACCCACTTAACATTGTAGAATTGAGTCATAAAAATGTGTGTTCAGGAGGCAAACTTAGGAAAAGTAGCCAAGTCTTGTACCGCTCAGATCAAGGGAAGTATTTTTTTTTAAATAAATCAAAACTATTTTTGCCCACATTTGTCCAGAATACGGTTTTAGGGTTAAAACCTTATTATTTCAGTGATTTATATTTATTGTATTTTATTTAGACTAAATATTTAAATATTAGCTAGATAAATTAGATCAATTGAAATATTTATCAGTTAGCAGCCATAACATGAACATATTCCATTTTTTTATTGTATTGGTAATGCAGATGTTTAATAAAAGCAATAAGCTGTTCAAGGTCACACACACTACATAGCAAAGTGAGTTTTAGGTTCTCTACTTTAGGTTGTACGCAAGACCACTCATCCGTTGTAAAATGCAGCTAATATTGGCCTGACTCTGTTTTAGATTTAACTCTGCCTTCCTTTTCAAAATAAAAAGGGACACAAAAACCCTGTGAATCATATCAGCGCGCACACAGCCCAAGGACACAGCGGCGCGTGGAGGCTGAGTTGGTATTTCTATGGATGATTGAGACTGAGACGACCAGATCATCCCATTCAACACCTACCTACACACACACACACGACAGTATTTACGTCACACCTCATAGATGTAGCTGTGATCAGGACAAACAGGCTATGAGGGCTGAATGTACCACATTCTGGGAATCAATGAAAATTCAGTTTAAATTAATAATACAATTTCTGTCATCATGAATCTGGTGTCTGATTGGATACTGAAACAAACTGGTGTCAAATCAGGTCACGTAGTCCATTTAAATCTTCACACACCATGAAAAGTAGTCATTAATAATTCTTTGCAACCATCCAAGTGACGACACACCGCTGGGTGAAAACGAACTCATTTGTAGCATGGCCAGCATCAGTTCATGGGTCTGCTTGTGTGTAGGAGTAGCTGTGCTGCTGAAAAGCAGAGGTGGAAAGAGTAAATAAAAATATGCTACTCAAGTAAAAGTACTATCTACTTCAATAAAATTTTAACTTAAGTACAAGTAAAAGTACTGGTCTGAAAAATCTACTCAAGTAAAAGTAAAAAGTAGCTCATTTAAAATTTACTCAAAGTAAAAGTTACTGAGTTACTTTTTTAACACCTAGGGTGGAGGAATCCCAGTGTGGGGTTGTAATGGTATGAGATTTTCACAGTATGATAACGTCTCAGAAAATACCATGGTTTACAGTATTAATCAATTATTAAATAAATTATTATCATCAGTTAAAATTATTACGAAAACAGGGTTTTTATTTGGTTGAACAAATGCTTTTAATTATAGTAAACTTGAAACCATTTGTTTGTTTTGTTTATTAAAATGTCTAATAAATCAAATTCGATAATTGATAATGACAACTTATTTTTAGCATTAATTATTTATTAAAATGTTTAAGAATTATATTGTCCTATGAAATGTATTTTATTCAGAAAATTAATGTTTCTTTGATTTAATACAAATATATTATCAAAAACGGTGGTAATCAAATGTAAATTTAAACTTGTGTCCTTTTATTTTTGGGGGAAGCGCTGCAAAAACAGATTTACTAAATTAAACCATGGACAAAAAAAATATTCCTTTAAATAATGAAATGAATTAATATTGTTGTTGTTATTATTTTGAGAGGTAGGCTATCGTTCTTCTGTATGCCTACAATAGTAATATATTTCTGTCATAATTTCTCATAGTGAAACCCAACTTTTATTTTGACGGGTTGTAGTGAAGACCAAAAGTGAAGAAAAGTGTAAAAAAACAACAATGTTTTTTCTCAAATAAAATTATGAAAATGCCCATTAGGCGTTCTCTTAGAGCAGCTCTGGAAATGTTCATATTCACAAATTGTTTGCGAGACGCTGAAAACACCATTGCTGTGTCCGAAATGTCCCACTCCTCACTATTTAGTGGACTATATAGTGAGCTCGCCATTTTGTAGTGCTGTCCGAATGTATAGTGATGATTATTATACCCTATATAGTCCTCCCAATGTATCCCAGAATGCATTTTGAAAAGTAGTGTACAACCATGTTTACAACCGATGGTCACTAACAAAGTCCTACACCATCATGCATTGTGCGGATTCGTAAAAATAAGTTATAATCATGTGTGGAGTAGTGCATTATAACAAAAACGGCCAGAAATCACTTTTAGTTTTTAAATTTTGGAGAAATAAGCTCAGTATAATGTAATGTATTTATTTTAAAAAATCAATTTAGCCCAGAGCCGACTGGGCACCAGCTGACAGGTAATGTAATCAACGGCGCAGAGAGACGATCGAGTAGTGTCCTAAAGTGGTGTTTCTATTATGCTGGTGAGCTCACTATATAGTGCTCTGCTCTCTACCCCCAACATAGGGGTTAGGGAGTAGTGCTTTGAGTGGAGATTTCAGACACAGCACATGAATGTCACGCATACTGTATGTACTAAGTTAAATTAGTAGACAAAACGCGGCGCAGCTCAGCAGAACAAATAGGGTTATACATTTACATGCAGTATTTTTGTGCTTAAATATTCACACGATTGGATTTATTGCACAGTTCTACTTTCCATGTATCTATCCATTATTTTGCATGTTTTACGTGATGCGTTAAGTGTATAATTCCACTTTCATGACTGATTTCGGGATTCCTCTGCATCACGTAAGTCATTCGAAGTTATAATCGGCACATACCTTTATCTGCAGGAGGGGTAGTGTCCTATATCCTCCTTTTGCAGCCACTTTGCGTCCACATTTTTAGCAAACAAATCCTCGAGGACATAATTCGTTTCATAAGAATTCGAAGCGCGATTCGTTTTCAGCTTCAGCTGGGTCTGTCTATGGGTCTGCGTCGCCTTCTTGCGTTGTTCTCCGCCTTTCAACCAATGCAGTAGTTTCCGGAGTGTGATTTTTTTTCTCCCGTGTACTATTATTTTTTACTCAGTAACGGATATGATTTAAAATGTAGCGAAGTACAATACTTCAAACAAAATGTACTTAAGTAAAAGTAAAAGTACAGATTTTAAAAACTACTTAAAAAAGTAGAAGTACACAAAAAAACTACTCAATTACGTAACGCGAGTAAATGTAATATTCGTTCCTTTCCACCTCTGCTGAAAAGACATTACTTATTCTGTGATCGAGTGAAAACCCATTCTGTGAGGATTTATTTCAGTCTTCAGTTTTCATCACTAAGAGCTGTTCGCACTCTATTACGCTGGACAATCGATAGATGAACATCTCCAAGGCGTTGAGAGAATCGAAAATGAGACGTCATGAAAGAGACATCAGATACAGCGTAACTGTAAACAATGCATCAATGACTTAAATGGATCAGAAATGAACACACCACAAAGCAAAATAATGGAGATTAAAAGCATTCATTCGAAATAATGTGAATACTGAGTGCAATAATCCATTAAATATTAAATCACAAGAGGCATTATGTAAGCGAATGATTCATTCAGAATTTCCCACAGCTTTTTTTTTACTTAAAGCTAATTGCTTATAATTACGTATTAAGTGCAATTATGAATATATTCATAATGAGAGATTATTTACAATTCTGTTTTTTTCATATCTGAAACAGATTATTGTGAGATGGTCTAATAATTCATATTCAGAACTCCATTAATTAGAACTGAATATTCAGAAGTTCAGAAAACCATTTTAATTAGTTTTATCTTTGCACTTTAAAAATAACTTAGTCATAAAATTTTAATAATAGGTGTTATATTGTTTTGATAGTATATTCATACAAAATTGATTTGCAATCTCTACTTTGTACATTGTTCTTGTTTCAAGTTATTAGGCTACACATTTCCAAAAAATATTTTCATTTATTTAATATTCAAATTATATATATATAAAATTATTTAAAAAATGCATTGTTACTTTACATGTGAATCCTAATGTTTGTGTTATTTTGAGATGTATATATTGGTTAGCCTGATCAGTTTCTCTCTCTTCACAATGCCATGCAAGCAACACATTACTCTCTAAAAATGCTGGGTTGTTTTGCCCCAACTTTGGGTCAAATGTGGACAGACCCAAACATTGGGTTTAAAATGTAAACAAAATTTAAAATTTAACCCAATGGCTGGGTTTGTCCATATTTGACCCAAAGTTGGGTCAAAACAACCCAGCATTTTTAGAGTGTACATATTTCCACAAATAGAGAAGAAAGCAGACTTAAAATACACTACAATACTCATAATCATGGTCACACATTTAAAAACTATAATGCAGTATAACAAATTAAATTGCTTGTTTTTCATGTGTAATATGTATTAATGCATTATAGTCTTTATAGGTATAAATATGAGCAGAGAGATAAGTATTACAATGCATTTTGACTATTAGCATCCCAGTGCATTTCATTCCTCTCTGATGACAGTGGAGGACAGTGGAAACGAAAGGACAGATTTCTTGCTTTCCTTATCCCAGCCTTGGGCCGTGGCTGATGTTCAAAATTGATTTTGGGTGTCTTGTACAAATTTAATGAGCGCAGCTCTTATCTGACAGCTCTGTAACCATAGAAAATAATTATCACCAACAAAGATGCCTTGATAAATCAATGGGGCGAGGAAAGTGAGGGCGTTTCTCCGGCCCGTCTATACCAACTAACAACGCTAAAAGATTTCCTGTCCTGGGTGAACAATCTGACTCTAATAAGCCAACCAAAATGCTCAACACTGATAAAGGTGAACTGATAAAAGTGAAATTAAAACTGCATTTGGGATTAGTGGTAGATAAATAATGCTGTAACAGCATCATCCAAAAGTTGGATCTCAGTTTAGTGTCCTCAAATGTCCAACCTCTTGAATGATTAAGGTTGAGATCCTTTAGGAGGCCAGTGCAAACGCTCTAATTGTGCATAAATAATGGTTTGATCAATAACTGCCTAAAGAGAATGATTCCTCGGTGCTTGAGGAAGGAAAGGAACAGGACATATACGTTACACATGGAGTCCATAACATTACAAATCCAAATTGTATTACATTTGATTAGGGATTTGCATAAAACATGCCTAAAACCATGTCCATAAGTGCTTTCTGCATCCACTTTCCTTTCATCACTCTCAGCAAACATGATGCTCTCTAAAGACGCACTCTTGCCTTCGATCCTGGAATAATGCCAGCTGTGCCATCCTCGAAACAAGTTCAAACACCTTTAATACAGACCTAGATTAGAGATCTGTTTGGGCAGATCTACATAAACATATCTGCATCTTTATTCTTTATGAAGTGGAAACTTCCAGCTCAAGCTTAGTTCCTAACTCCTTTACTGTATATACACAGTAAATATATCTCTGTCTCTCTCTCTCTCCTACAATTTAGAATTAAAGGTTATTGATGAGTCATGTTTTGTTAAAAACGTTTGTACGCATATTTCAAGCATTAATTTAATAACACTGTTATTAAATGTAATGTTTATCAAATCTCAAAATGAATATCCATTTTTTATACTGTACATTACAATGTTGTGATGCATAACTTTACATTTACCATTTAAAATGACTGATTTGGGTTTTATTTGTAATTTAGACAAATGAGCATTTTAGAATAGAATTAAGTAATGACGCCTGTTTCTAGCTTTACTGTGCACGATTTAATGTGTATTATTTCAAACAAATGTAAATATAAAATGTAATAATTTTAATCTAACAAAACTCAAGAAAATCTGGCAGTTTGAGTAATTATTTCACTAGGAGTGTGCAGCAGGTCCGGCAGATCCTGCATTTAACAAAATAAAGAAAGAAGGACACATAAAGGTGTTGTGAAGAGTGAGAGGTAAGGACGGAGCAGCTGTTGGGCGCTGTAATTACTGCAGGGGCGAGGAGCTGCACTCGGGCCGAACAGCTGGAGGGGGCTGAACGCCTCCATAACTCACAAACATATCAAACTTGCTCGGCTAGCACCAAACTTAATTAACCTCCTCATACATCACCACTCTGTGGCACGTCTATTAAAAACGCACAGAAAACAATGTTGCAACTGCTGGTTGTTTGAAGACTGGCTCAATGGTGTCCTAAGTAAAAGAGATGTCAATAAATATAATGTCTGGCTACAAATGAACAATGTCTAATCGCTGTTGGCCATGAATAAAGAGTCATTCCTCTAATTAAAGGGCAAAATTATGACTTTTAAAGGTGCGGAAACAAAGCAAGTCCCTTTAGTTCAAAACAAAGCATGGAATTAGCAATAACAAGGGTTCATGGGTTCAAATTCCCAAGAAATGTATGAATGGATAAAATGTCTACTATGAATGCAACTCCTACAAAATCACCACTTTTAAATGGAATTCGCCTTTGGCTAAGCCACGCCCTAGAATGTAGATTGACCAATCACAGCGCAGCCAAGAACGAGCTCCCACAGAGGTTCGACACTTTTCACAGAGCTCCATTGACTATCAACACAGGTATCTCATGTTTTTTTGGTCTCGGCAGGCTATTACCGTTGTAGTTTTATCAAAAATATGGTTAAACGTTGTGCCTTGGGCATTTGTAACACAGATACGTGTTTCCCAGAGAGGTTGGTTGGGTGGGGGGTTTCCCTTCCCAAAACCGAAGTCAAATCCTAACAAGTGTCGGCCCTTTTTGCCTACTTCTATCGGACACTTTATTTGCTACTTTATAAAAGTTTGATAACATTTCAGCAGGAAAATAAATAACTGACAGCATAAGCCATGTTGATACCAAACCAGAGCCCAGATGAAGTTTGATGGATGTAGCAACAGTAACTAAGGGGGGCGGGGCTTAGCCAAAGGTGAATTTTAGCCTTTTAGGATTTAAACGCTTCAACAACATGCTTCTCAGCTCTCAGCTTGTATCTCCAAGTCTTCTCATTAGTCATTAGAATGTATTAATTTACAGCATTATGAACCCAGAGGTTAACAATGAGGTTTTTTGTCTGCTTCCAGTTGCAACCTACTTGCCTTTTTCTACTGGTCCCTAGACCAATAAAAATTAAATGAGTAATTATACATTTCTAATTCAGTCTAATATTCTGATCTGTGCTCAAGAAACATTTTGTATTATCAATGTTGAAAATAGTTATGCAGCTTAATATTTTTGAGGAAAACATGATACCTTTTTTCAGCATTTTATAATGAACAGAAAGAACAGCATTTAAAAATAAACTAGAAATCGATGGCAATACATTATGAATTAGTTATTAATTTTCAAACCATTTTTAAATGATGGTGCTAACGGTCAGCCAGTCAGATCATTTTACATGTGATCATTTTAATAAAAATATATTTTCTTGGAAAAAACATGTTATGTTTTGTTTTTGTTTTTTTGTTTATTTTTGTTAGATTTTGTTATTTTAATTTGTACCGCATACCCGAACTAAAATCCATAGGTGATAGGGCCTTTCGTCTAATGCTCCAAAACTCTTTGGTGTTTTTAAATCATTTGTTTAGGGTAGCTTTTACTTAATTGTTGATAATTGTTTTATTATTATTATTATTATTATAATTATTAATCCTATATTTCATAATGTTTTTATTTTGTATTTTATTGCATTGTTTGTTTAATTGTATGTTTCATTGTGTTTCTATATTTGTGAAGCGCTTTGAGATACTTTTTAAAGGCGCTATATAAAATAAAATGTATTATTATACAAAAAAGAAAAGAAAAAAGTAACGCCTGAAACACTCTCATTGGCCCAAAGCAGCATCTGTATTGTTGAGCCTGTAATTACTTTTGGCAATCAGGAAAAGAAAAAAAAACCCACTTACATTGGGATGTCAACATTAAGTAAAATATTAAAAACAAACAAACTCTTTAAATGACTGCCGGCACTTATTTATATTCTACAATCTTAGACCTGTATGTGAATAACCAGTTCAGGTTTGCAACAAACTACACCAATGAAGCTCAAATGTCAAAAAAACAAGACTCATTTGACATTAGGATGTTAACCCAAAACTGACAAATGATTAAAGGTGGTGAATGCAGGCTCAGAGATTCAGACAGCCTCCCTTCTCTTTGGATAAACTCTGCAATATTTTCCTCACACTTTTTCATAGTCTTTATTTTATCCCAAAGGCGGCGGCGAAATCCTCGCCTTCTGCGGTCTATGAAAGTAGGAGATTATTGTTGCTAGGTAACAGCATGTCATAGAAATTGGCTTTACTTTGGAGTGGCTCTGCTTTGAATGTGAATGTACTGATGCAGGCTCCCTATGGGGCAGGTGCACACCGGTCACACGACTGGCTGTTGATTTGTAATGAGATTATGGGCAATTCTGTGGTTCTTTATGTAACAGCCCCCCCTTCCCTCCATTACAAAAAAAAACATGCTATAATGTGAAGATACGAGTGCAGGAGAGAAGAAATACCTGAAAGAATTAATGCAAATTGCAGCTGAATAAGGAAAAGAGGTGAAACAAGGATGAATAAAACTGTAATTTAACAGACGTGAAAGATTGATTTTCCACCTGGAGGAACAGCAAGAACTATTTAGATATTCATAAAAACAATAGGTGTCCCTCATCTGGTATTCTGGGATGCATGAGGTCACGAATAAATCAGTTATTAATAAAATTAAACAAGGTCTGTGTTAATGCATCTGGAGTTTGCTGACCTGTGAAATGAGGCAAATAAAAACTGGCTGAGATGAGGATAGATTAAATCAATTTAGTCAAATGCATTAATCTTGAAGACAAGTTGATTAAGTAGAAGAAGGGGTTTATTTGCCAATTAAAAACTAACATTTCATTAAAAAGCCATTAAAGTCACTAGTTGACTATTTAAAGTCTACAATCTTGGCATTTCATAGAGGACTGACTCAGCCTTGATCTTCATGGATCATTAGATAAATGGGATGAAACGTAAACTGCATTATGAACGTAATCACTACGACTCTTCTTTTAATAAAATTAAAAGCAAAAAAAATTCACCTTTGATTTTAATCACAATTTTTCCAACGCTTATCTGTCTGTATTTTGTCTGTATCTGTATTGATCGACATTTGCAGGCACCATATTTTTGCATTAATAATGTGTGCAGCGTTGGTTATCTTATACTTTTTTTAAAATGTGTTCGTGCAGTTCCGCAAATGCCTGTACTATCGCTGCTTCCATTGAGATTTGATTATGATTTCCATTAATTGCACACCCTACCAAAAATTCTGTAATCATTGGTTTACCCAAATGTTGTTCCATACCTACGTATGACTTCATTTTACTTTCTAAGAACAAAAACAGAGAAGTGATTTTGAAGAACGTGCTGTGGATGAGACACATGCCTTTGGTGAGAGAGACCTGGGTTCAAATCCACTGTGAGACACCAATGTGTCCCTGATCAAGACACTTAACCCTTAGTTGCTCCAGAGGTGTGCGACCTCTGACATATAAGCAATTGTAAGTCGCTTTGGATAAAAGCATCAGCTAAATGAATAAATGTAAATGTAACAAATGTTATAACCGAATCTCACTGAATTTGTGAAAGATACTTGTTATAGCAATTCCAAGAAGATATTTTTAAAGTTTAATATCCTTTAATAATTTAACATTCAAGCCAAAATTTCTGTAGCACAAGACATCAGTTACAACGTTTCATTGAGTAGCTTCTGTTGAAAACATTTAATCTTATCTGAGATCAAAACCACTCCAATCTTGATCCTTTGGCTTTCGGTGAATGCATTAGGATGGAGAATTCATTTAATTAAACTGGTCATTACCTTGTTTTCCAGCAAAAAAAGGATTAGGAGGAAATGCTTGGGATTCCAGCAATAGCTTAATAAAGATTTACCTATTAAACCAAAGAGGGTTCAGAGACCCTCATTAGAAGTGGATGCCTGAATAGGCCGGGTGAGAAGCATACCTTGACCTCGATGAAATCTGGGCTGGCCAAGGGTGATGAGATCCGAGTACGCCTTCAGCTCATCCACATTCCACGCCTTCACCAAGGTCAGTCTGTACACCGTTCGCTGTTGCTAGAGGCGGAAAACACAAGCGGTCTTATTACTGCTTAATTACTCCAACATACACGAGTTTGAGAATACCATTCTGCTGTATTTCTAAGTAAATCCAGATGATCAATGAAAAAAGAAAAAAAAAGAGGTACTTTCATCCATCACAAAAATATTACAAAGACAAATTTTGACTAAGACAAAGCACTCATAAATCACTAAATAAGGAATGTGTTTAAAGAAAGTACATTATTTTTTAATTATTAACATTTGATGGTGAAATATTCAAAAAGAAAATTAGAGGTCGACCATGGCCACATTATCTGCAAAAAAAGAGTGGATCATAGAAAAATATGATCTGATTACAGCAATAGAGACGGCTGAAACGTAACATTACAATCCTCAAATTTGGTTTAGTTTTAGTCTTTTGTTAAAGGGATACTCTGTCTTACAGCGAAACTTTGTTAGCAAGCTTGGCCCAGTTCATTCATTAAGATCCCAAGCAGAGACGCAACCAAATAACCCAACGTTTTCCCTATTTAAAATACAGTTACACGAGTAGTGTAACTTGACCAAGAATGATGACACAAAATAAAACGTTTCTTAGATATACTCAAGTCCATAGATATATTAATCGAAGTACACCCGTCCCAAGCAATTGCTATGGTATTCTGCCGTACATTTAGTTATCCACTTTAACACGCTTTCCCCAAAGATGCATTTAAGATAATTAGATAAGAATATGCAAACTGACAAATCCCTCTAAAATTAGAAATGAAAGTGAAGAATTATTGACAAATGTATTAGTATTGTAGAATTTGACAATGTATTGTATAATATTCAAACACGTATTCAAAACAACAAAATTGTGTGAATGTAAAGTAACTAAAGTTGACTCAGAGAAATATTTAAAACATCTATAACTTAGTTATAAAAATAAGTTAAATACAAATAATAAACTATTTTAAATAATATTAAATAAATTACAAAATATATACTATTAAAAATACAAAACTTGTAATAATAATATCAATTCTACCCTATTTGTATACAAGTCCAAGAAAAATGTGCAAGATAAGTGACAAAGTAAACAATGAAAATGAATCACAAACTCGACACAATTGACTGATGGTGACAGCCCAGGCATACCTTTGAAAAGTAATTAATTTCTAGTAAAACTTTTGATGTAATGAAGGTATGAAGATGTACAGCACATCCCATGACTGAAGAATAATTCAGAACTGAAAGTGGAATTTCTAGCTATTGCATCAACGTAATCTTGCTGACGGTGCTAAATATCATCATTGACAAGAGAGTCGGGTGAACACGACGAAAAGGAGCAAGATTTTTTAATAAGAGAGCTTCAGACTATGGTGTCTGGCCCTGGGGTTCTGGAGTTCAGAGTGCTCCGGCCATCATTACTCACAGACCCTCACACGCTGATGCCCTAAGGGGAAGAGGAAGACCACACAAAACACAGCGAGTGATAATAGACACTCATGCCTCCCGTTCCTCTTATTACACCTTGTCAATCAAATAGTCCGACTGTCACATTCTGACATTGCTCTGAATAACCATGTCCGTCCCTATAGACTGAATAGTTGGTTGGTTTCTGCTCGAAGTACAGATGTCAGTGCAGTCAGCATTGTTCCTGGTCCATGCTTACTAGTGGGTTTGCAAACGAGGGAAGGATGGGGGATGGAAGCCAGCGAAAGCTGGGGAGAATCTGGACTTCACAGGTGTACTCATGTGCTCTGTTTGTGTGCATGAACCAGAGAGAGGGGACGGACATGAGAGACGGATAATTGGAGTGATGTGGCAGCGGGGAGGGTATTTAGAGCAGCAACCAATTTTAAACCTGCCAAAAGATCTTCATCCATCCCACACCTGAGGCTGAATCAGGCAGGAGGAGAGCAGGGCTCCGTAAAAGCAGACAGCCACATGATAGACCAGAACAGCAACATGCCAACATAGAGCCAGCTGTGTATGTGTAGAAGTGCTGACGCGGAGCTTTTCTGAATATTCACAATAAGGCAAGCCTCACAATTATCATTGCACTTTGCAAAAAGGCATCTCTTCCATTTAAATATTTATTGCCCTAAATCAACCAAAAAAGCAGCAGGGTATATTGAGGTATTCCACTGCTATGATATCCAGTCCACATCATATAATAAATATAAAATTTGCTTATAAAATACACAAGACCACTAGGCAGGTTTTTGTGGAGGGCTATTACTTTTACAAGTAATCAACCCTACAATTTAATGTATGGGAGATGATAAAATAGGGTGAATTTTTTTTATTACTTATTTATGTATTTATTTATTATCCATTACACTTTTCGAAGACTTTTGAAATTGCTGTTCTGGACCCTTGATATGGTTCGCTTGTGGTCCCTAGATATAGTTCGAGGTCATAGAGACGTTTGGCACTTCATCAAATGAATCAAAAGGACATTTTGCCAGCTTTCAATCCACATATATTTTAAATGTGAATTTTGCAATACTGGATAAAGTAAATGCAAGATGGAAACGACCCAAAAGTGTTAAATAAAATAAGAAAATGTGTGTGTGTGTGTGTATGCATGCATGCATGCATGTATTTATGCATGTATGTATGCATGCATGTATTTATTAAATAAATAAAAAGAAAGAAATTTCCCCATCAAGACATGCCAAACTAATTTCTAAATGCATTTACTCACTTAAATGAGACAAAAAAAGCTTCAAAATGGTTTATATTCTGTATTCATATTTTGGTTAATATTCAGCATAAACTAAATATAAAATTTGGAAATGGAAACATAGCTAAGTGGCCAAAACTATTCAGAACACCTTCAAAAAAGCAATGCTGTGGCAACTGTCCAAAATACTCTGGTATGTATTCCAGCACATAGCTCTTCATCTGTTGTGCTGTATTTGTACTATTTCCTTGGTAAACAAGAGCACTGCATTTCAACATGAACAGCACTAGCCTAATTAGCCTAGGACACAGATCCCAAGAACACACTTAGTACTGGAGTGACGTGTTTGGGCTGTGTGCACTTAACTAAACTCTACATCAGTTAAACATGCACACAGAGACATCAGTCTCCAATTTCGTAGAGACATGGAATACTTGAGATGAATTCCAATTAATTTGTATCCATTCTTAAACACAATCTTCAATATTTAATAAAGAACTTGTTTGCATTTCAGTAAAGTCAGATGAAGTTCATTATTCTGAAGTAAAACTGATACAGAAACACAAACTTTACTTTTTTTTGTACTTTTCTCAATGAAGCCGAGGTCAAACATTGCCTACTGCAAACAGAAGAGAACTAATCCAAAAGGGCAGTTTTTGACATTTGTTTAAAGTCAATATGCATTTAAAATTTATAATTTACTTCCTTAATAAATGTTCAAGTGTACACAATTCAATGGCGTACACTATTCCCAAGTAAAAATCCAATCGATTTCTAGAATAAAAAAAAAAAAACGACTTCTTCCATTAATTTTTTTTCTCATTGAAATAAATTTCCCATTGCAAATGACATTTCAAATTGACTTCAAATATCAAGGCACTGAAATTTTGATCTGACACATCTGAAGACTAATGACCCCATAAAGCCAGTTTCATTGACTCCCATCATTCAGGGGTCCCATATTAACACCACAGCGAGTCGATCAGTCACTATCTGAATCCCTGGCAAACACTTCTGCCTTGCACCTTTCTCTGTGCATTTGTGAAAGCTGAAACTATTTAAATGTGCAATAACAATTTCATGTCTTTCATCAGCAATTTCATTGTACTTAATACACAATCTCTAATAAGGCGCTTGAACACAAGTGTACTACAGCAATAGTTTATTCAACGAACTTGGAAAAACATAAGGCTCTTGATCGTGGAAAAAACTATTATACACTATTTGCAGTTTATTTATGTAGTGGGGAAAATGCCATCTGTGATCTACATAATGTGTCCAAAAGACCATCACACACAATAAAAGGCACTCATAATGTGAAGAGAAAAACATTAAAATGAGTCATGTTTCCCTGCTCTGCTGCAAAGCAGTACACTGAGATGAAACGGTGTAAAAAAACAAAAAAAAAAACAAGTGTCAGAGACCGAATGCAAAGACGTCCATTCCAGCGTCTCCCAAAGGATTCTGCCTATTTCTTAATTATCCAGAGTCAGAGCCCTTCCACTGAAGTACAGCACACTGCTTTTTTCTCTTACTGAGCAAGAATCCATATGAAACATTTATGAAAAAACTAATTTTATATATTTGTGGTTTATCATAATTCAGATTTCTGTGTGTGTGTGACAATGTTGCTAATCAACATTAATATATACTCACAGATAAATAAGTGCAAATTTGATATCAAAATAAGATTTCTATCAACACCAAACAATATATGAAGAGTTCAGATGCAAAAGCCTCTAAATGCCATTTGAATTTTTTTTCTAAAATGACCATTTTTATCAAGCTTGTATATTAAAGTTCAGTAATTTCACTTAAATGACAATTAATTTGTAATCTTCATTGCCATTTAAGTGAAATTACTGAACTTAAATATACAAGCTTGATATAAATGGTCATTTTAGAAGAAAATTTCAAATGGCACTTAGAGGCTTTTGCATCTGAACTCTTCATATGGTCATTAGTAGTTTCTATGTTGAACTATGGCCTATTGTTCTATTGCATCTACCAATTAATTTCAAGGTCTACTAATTCTAATAGTTAATATCTACAAATTCCTTTTCAAGGTCATTAAGTCACACAGGAGAACATGCATCTCTGGCAATGCACTTTAAAGATAGATTGAGTTTGGGTTTGTACAGAAATCATGAAAAAAATGTAAACAAGATTATAACATACAGACTATTGGGACAATATCCGAGAACCAATTAAGCAGAATGCAAACTAACTAAAAATTAATGAGGACGTAATGTTGTAATTACAGGGAGAAGGAAAATAAACCAGAATATAACAGTTATGGTGATGAATGTTGAGAATAAAACAGCCATTAATGATTTTTATTTTTATACTTGCGTCCTATTAGTAACTGACAAATAGAAGCCAGAAACAAATCCATTGTAATTAAATCGTTGTAGATGTGAGTGAAAGAAAAGGAGAATGCATGATGGTAGACAAACTGCCTAAGGAAATGATGTCAGTCTAGACAGGTGAAGCTCAAGTGATGGAGGCAAAGCAGGCGTCAGCCACATGAAATTCTCATCCCACAGAGCCAGAGTTTCACCATTTTATTAAAAAAAAGTTACCTTGGTTAATTGCTTCTTTTATTTGGAAGTCGATGTGGATAAAAGCACAATCCTGCTGTCTACAGTGCCATCAGTGTCGACTCTCTTCAGTCAGAAAGCGACACTGCAGGTGATCTCAACTCATTAGAAAACAGAAGAGCACTTTCAGTTTTTGCGTCTTCCTTTTTATGACTCACATATGCACATATGTACACACACACACACAGACAGAGCGCTATGTTCAATGGCCAATGCAGAGAAGTCATTACAGAAGTTTAGCACACAGGCCCAGTGAATCATCTCTGAATGATGGCACTTAAAATCATTACGCAGTGATGCCACGGCCTCGTGTTACAAACTGCTTTTGTGATCACAGCTTGCTAAACCCCTAATAAGAGCCATTGACGGACAGCACCTACACATCCACTCCATTAGGCTAGCATTTTTAACAGAACTTCACCTTAATATCGCAGTTAAACCATTTAAAGGCATCCGGTGACTTATTCAACACCCATTTCTGACGCAAAAAACCCCACATTATTAGAGACGAAGAAGGTTTTGCTCTTATTGCAGATAAATCAGAGGATTTGGGTTAAGATGAAATCAATCCTGGAGCTTTGCGGTCATTATGTTCGGAATTAACATAATCGATAGCAGGGATTTCCAGAGTGTTTGGTAGAGGCCTGATATGAATTATAGGAGAAATAATGAATGAAGATAAGTGAGGAAAACAGCTTTTGGCAATTAAACAATCCTTTTTGGGCCAGCGACAACTGATTTTTACACGCAGTCATGCACAACAGAACTATTAATCTTGTTAAACGCTTAATAAATGTTGACTTTACTGATTGGGGAGAGTTGAATGATTCTGAATAAATACCAGTGTAATGAATGTGATGTACATAATTCACCTTTGCTGTCAAGCGTAGTTCTATACACTGTTGGTTATAAACACAGCACTTTGTTTTTAGCGTGTTTCTTTATGACTTCAGGGATCTCGGTCCCTTTAAATGTTCTGCAAGTATGATGACGTGGGACGCTTGTCAGTGCCATTTTGTTTCAGTATTTTGCCTACAAAAAAAATAAGATGACACGCATGTGTGTGCTCAATGTGAAAAGTTGTCTCTTGCAATTTACAGCGATATCCACATGAGTCTTCCTTCTGTCTCACAATGATTATTATTGTCAATACAAATCATCTAAGAGCAATGGTGCTGATGTGATGAATCATTAAGATCTGCACACTATTAAAAATATTAACAAGAAACACACAATATTACTCTGGGTCTTTTACTCTTGATAATTGCAGTTCTATTTGAGTTTCTTCCCTATAAGCAAGGGTCAAAATGGGTGATTGTTAGGACTGAATACCATTCCAAGAATTTCATGAACCAATTTTATGAAATCTGTTTTGATAAGATTAAATGACACATTACCTATAAAACTGAGTATGTAAAAAAAAAAGTCAACAAACTGAAAAAATAAAACCATGGACTTGGCAACATTGCTTGTGAGCTAGGGGTGGGGGACGATTCTGAATCGATTCACAAATGCCAAATTGTTTTTTTCATTCTTTTTTTCTAATAACGGAATATTGACGGTTCTTTGCAATATTGGGACACATGCTGGCAAATTTAACCTTAGTTGACTTGCCAAATCACTTCCATTTGATTTATTAATAAAAGATATTGGAAGTAAATTATTTACGGGTCATTATAAATATTTTGCTTTAAAAGTACCAAGTAGTCACACACAAAAAAAAGATCCATTGATAATCATTTTAGCATCGTAGCCCTCATCATAATCGAATCGTGAGGTGTCTAAATGTTCCCATCCCTAGTGTGAGCCCCGTCTCTGGGCGTAACTGGTGTAAACTAGTTTTGTTCCTTGATGTCTCCTCACAGCCAATCATGCTGCATGCTCATTTGCTCACTGATGTTTATGAGATAAACCCCTTAAGTATTGAAATTTAGTAACACATTCAAAACTCTATTGTTTTTCCATGGATTACCGCACAGTGGACCTACCTTTTCACCAAGCGCTCTGAGACTGTCCAAAAAACGCTGCCAGAAGTCTTTGAAGAGGGGACGGTCAATTTTCTTTAGACTGTCCTTTGTGCTGGCATCAACGCTGACATAAAGTTGTGTAACAGGCACAAGATTCCTATAAATAGAGAGAGTTGGAGGGAGAATAAAATTAACATTGAGCACAGAAAGTCTGGCTTTTTAACATATGTACTCCAATTTGCTTCAGTCTTGTTAATAAGCATCAGGATCTAAACCGATTCTGGCCAGCCAGTGCAAGTGACTCTATATGTATTCTTTTCACTGTGTACAACCCAATAAAGCAATCTGCAACTGAGTGATGTGATATGAAAACTGGAGTTAAGCCAGGACTAGGTAATGTGTACGTTCAGACAAAGTATCATTCCAACAACTGCCACAGGTGCATTTGCCAAACAAAAACTCAATTACTTAGTTCATCTCTGGACTGTCCAACTAGATAACCCTAGCATCATTTTAGTGAAGACATGGTATTCTTGAGGGGCTGTCAGTGTCCACAGTGTAAATGCCGCTCACTATGCATACAAAGGGAAGATATCTGAGTGATAACTTGTGGTTTCCCTATGGGCAAGGAGAACGAGTCAATACGCCCACCTGTTTATAAAATGGAAAAGCTGACCTTGTGTCTCCTTCAAACATGGGAGTCATCTTCCAAAACAACTTGAAAAGAGTGGACTCTCATACATTCTGAAAAATCTCAATAGATGGACAATCTTAGTCTTAGCAGGGATTGACAGTCTGCCACAATATTTTCCACATATTAGCATTTGGCATCAATGACGCTGCTCTTCACTGGTTAAAATCATTCATTGATTAAAGGCATTGATTTCTATTGATAAAGAAATCAAATCCTGCTCCCACTGCTCATGGTGTTCCCCAGGGCTCAGTTCGAGGCCCTTTGCTTTTTTTAGTTTATATGCTTCGGACAAATAATTTGGTGGCATGCACAAAGATTTCATTGCTATTTTCTCTCCCTATACCCTTGCATCCATGATGTCAAAGTGTGCATGGTAGCTAAAACAACCCTGACAAAACTAATCTAATAAAACTTCTAATCACAGATAAGAGTGACCATAAAGACTTAACCGATTGTAACATTCTAGGTGTGTTTTTCAACTGTGTCCTCAGTTCACATATTAAATTTCTCAGACTACTTTCCTCAAGTTTCGTAAAAGTGGTCTAGCACCACTATTTTAAGATTCTGATTCAGCTTCTCCCCTGCTCTGCCAATTTATTAATAGTCCCCAAATTTAGACTACCCTCCATCTTCAAAACCTAATTAAAACTATTTTGTTTACTCAGGATTATTGAAATGTTTATGCATTCTTACTCTCTAGTGACTGCAATCAATGTATCTTGTTCGGGCCTATACTTGTTTCTCCAGCTTTTTACTTTTGTCGATTACATCTTTTTTGGTAACACTTTACAATAAGGTTTCATTGTTACCATTAATTACAGTTCTTAAGATGAACTAACAATGAAAAATACTTCTAAAGCATTTATTAATTTTAGTAATTAATTTCAATATTTTCTAACACATTATTAAAATCAAAAGTTGTCTGTTCATATTTAATGTATGTGAGCTAAAATGAATTAACAATGAACCATTGTATTTTTATTAACTAACCTTAACAAATGTTGATGAATACTGTAACAAGTCTATTGCTCATTGTTCGGTAATGCTAGTTAATGCATTAACTAATGTTAACTAAAGAGATCTTATAGAGATGTTATCTTTTTTTCCACATGGTTTACCCCTTATTTAGTATTTTTCTTTCAGTGGTTCAGTGTCATCCATTGTGAGACTAAACTATTTAAAGTCAAATACAAGCTCTTTAAATATATAAAATCAGCCAAGATAAAAAAAAGCTTTAAAATAAGTCTCAGTATAATTGGTTATTTTGAATTGTTGAAGGCATGTGCGAACAACAAAAAAATGCATATTAATATAAGCAGCAGGTCTAGGATCTCATTATAATGCCATTTGAGAAATACTTTTTGAGAGGGAAGGCTCGATGCTGAGACCCCTCAGTGAATATATATTTTTTTCTTCTGCTGGTTTGTTTATCACTCAAAAAAGGCCTGCCTCAGCAGTGCAGCGTGGCAAAGCTAGCAGCTACCGAGATAAACAACAACGATTGACAAGTGTTCCTCACTTCCTCTGCACACTGCCAACATGATATTCCAGCAGCTGAGCTGAGGTGACGTCCCCCTCACCCTCAGATAACCTGCCTGATCTGTGAGAGGATTCAGTGTGCAGCAGTCGGAAGAATGAGGTGAGGATGTATTTTGCATTAAGCTGGGGAGCAGAGAGAGAGATAGCTATAAGCTTTTTGGCTACACCTGAAAACTCACAATCTAGTGAAATTGGAGGAGCTGGGAGTCAAAGAAACTGTGATTTGCAATTCAGGGCCTGATTATGGCTTATCAGTCCTGTTACAGCCCGAGTGGGAAGTTCCCTTCAAAGACTGAGGGAAAAACTTCAAGTTGGAGGATGTTCAGTAGTTACAACTACTGCAGATATACAGAGAACAAACGCATTCAAAAACAGGCTTTGACTTTAGTCACTAGATCATAATCACTGAATGATATTTGACAAGATTTATAACAAAAGTTGGCATCCACAATCAGGGTCATAACCATCATAAACATTAAGGGAAACGTGTCCCCACAATATTAATATTAGTGGTTGACCGATATGGGTATTTCAGTAGCCGATTCTTCATTTAAATCTCCAAGACCCTGGACATATGGTTATTAAATCCTACCTGATCTCCTCAGGAAACTGGGCATTGGTGACCAAGAAGCTGGATATGTTCTGTTGGTGAAGCAGTCGAAGAAAGGTGTTGATCTCAGGATACATGATGGGTTCGCCCACCAGAGACAGAGCACAGTGCTTGACTGTGAGGCCCTCTTCAAAACGCTCGGGACGCACTCCTGGAACTCCTGTCAAGTGATAAAACACCACAAAGTTAAAGTTTAAAGTGGTTAGATCATTTATTAAAGCTAAAATATTTAATTTCTTTCCAACTAGAGCCACAAACAGTATTGCAAATATAGTTGTTGTTTTTTGTATTTAAATATGCCAATATCGAAACAAGCAAATAAACCCCACCCCCTGACTCAGCCAATGACAGGCTGAGGTGAGTTTCCCATACTGCTTAAGTATTAGTATGACGCATCATGGAAGAAATTAACTTGTTAGACAACTTGATTGCACTATTGAGGCTCCAGTGGGCATGAAATTTCAGTAACGCTCCCTTTTACAGTCCAGTACTTACAGTGTACTTACAGTGTACTTACCTAGAAAGTACTGCTAATATAAGGTAAGTACATGGAACAGGGGTAGGTTCAGGGTTAGTACTAGTTATTACCCAGTAATTGTAGTTACTTAAATAAGTACATAGTATTTACATGGGTAACTGGACTGTAAAAGGAAGCGTTACCAAAATCTCTCACAAAATATAATATAAAGCACAGGTGACTATGGTGACTTCTGGATTAGGTGCTCTTTTGAGAATGTCTGTTTTCACTGGTTTCTAGAACCAGTAGACCCAGAGTAAGCAAGGTTTGGGTAAATCAACAGAGTTTTTCTATACTTTTCAGGCTATATGTGATTTTAAAGGAGTAGTTCACTTTTAAAAAAAACCTTTGGTGATAATTTACCATTTTCTACTGTTTTCTAGAACCAGTAGACCTAGAGTAAGCAAGGTTTGGGTAAATCAACAGAGTTTTTCAACAGAGTTTTCCAAGTAAATCAACAGCGTTTTCGAGATTTCCATGTCTTTCTTTCTTCAGTCGAAAAAAATTTTTGAGCTGTTTGTGGTTTTTGATGAAAACATTCCAGGATTTTTCTCCATATAATGGACTTCACTGGGTACCAAACGGTTTCAGTGCAAACTGCAAACTGTTGAACGGGCTTTAAACGAGCAGAGCAAGGCGAGCATTTGAGCTTATAAAACTTAAACTTTGTTTATTGTTTTTTTAATGACTGATCGTTTCACTTGATAAGACCCTTATTCACCGTCTGGAATCGTTTAAAGCCCTTTGAACAGTTTCCAGTTTGCACTGAAACTGTCTTTTGGACCTTGAACCGTTGGTGCCCAGTAAAGTGCATTATATGGAGAAAAATCCTGGAATATTTTCATCAAAAACCATAATTTCTTTTCGACTGAAGAAAGAATGACATGGACATCTCGATGGGGTTGAGTAAATTATCAGCAAAAGTTTTTTTTAAAAAGTGAACTACTTAATTAACATTGCTTGAATAAATAACATTGCTGGAATACATCCCTGGTCATAACATCAATATGCTTATATGCACAGGCTGAGAGATGTACCAACCACATAACTTTTGGAACTATGGTTTAATGAATCACAGAATCGTTTAAATATATTGGTAACAGTGAATCTTAGTTGGCTCACAATGGAAAAGTGTTTAAAGCAAAGTGTTTAAAGCACAACTGAGTCACAGAATTTTCCCTTTTGTGCAAAATCAACTATCTTAAAGTTTTCTCTGCAAATGGAAATGGGAGAAACTGTTTAAATTTGAAAAAACATTATACTTAAGGGTCAACAAAAAACACCCATTTTCATTCTAAGACGAAAGAGGGAGAGAAAATTAGTCAAATTAAAACATTTTTACAAAAACATTTTACTAAAATAATCAAATAAACCTATGGGGAAGGAAAAAAAGCAACAAAAAATGGATAAAAAAGGAAATTAGTAATCTTGCCAAGAAAAGACTATTAACTAACTGTTTTCTAATAAGACTAGCAATAAGTTCTAGACAGTAGCCAAACATTTTCTTCTCTCTTTCTTGATCACTGAAGATTTCTGGCTCCATTTTTGTGCTCCGTACCCTTGGCACAGCATGCTTCCTGGCCTTTCATCCACTCTCTCTGTTCACTTGTTCAAGTGTTTGTTTACTCAGCCCTGGGTCATCATGGCTTACTTCTGCTACACGGAGCAGTGATGTCACTGCTAAATGTCAACTGTGCCACCAAGCCAGAGTGGACGCTGAGACCAAGACGGCAATGCGGAGGTGGTGCAACACACACATCTGGCACCAACTCAGACAGTGGAAAAAAACGACAGTAGTCTCCAGAAGGAGCCTTGATTTATCTGGCTTAGATGCATCAAAAGTGCTAATCTTTAGACAAAAAAAAGATGTACTGCTTTATCAAAGCAATTCCCATCCATTTCTCGCAACTTGAAGGAAAAAAAAGTTGCTTAACGGGAACATTATCAGATTTCTGAAAAATAATCCAAAAAGAACAGTAGGCCATGGGCAATGCTCATTTCAGAAAAATATAAAAGTTTGACATCTGTACTCAAAGCAGATGATCAAAGACAGATGTCTTGAGTTTCGAAAAGCAGAAACTTTGATTTACGAATGATAAAATTGAATCAAACTAGCCTTTGGGACTGTGCCACTCCACCTAATAACATTCCCAGCAGATATCAAAAACACCCTCTCTTAGTCGCAGATCTGTTTGTAGCCATCTACGCTAGACATCTCTAATTAATTTTTCAGACTACTGCAGATGAAGGCGGGGGGACACGCATCAAACAGTCTCCAAATCACCCCATATTGGAGTATGAAGGCAGTTAGGTAAAACAAAACCATTGTTTTTAATGGAGTCCCTTCAAACTTTAAAGAGAGCAAAAGGATTTAGTTCCCATTTTAAGATTCTTGAAAACCCATCTGGTGTGCCCCCTCAATCCTAAAAAAAAAAGTCAGATCCAGATGTTGACCAAAGTACTGAGATGGAAGTTGAACTCTGGATCTGGCAGTGAAATCACAACTCATTACGAGTTGACGTCACCTGATTGTGGAGATGAGGAATGAGAGACAGGAATGTGTTATGTCCCAAAGGGCACATTTTGAAGGGAAGAGGAAATTTGCTGGCATTAGAGAGTTTTATGACACAGTATTGGTATGCCATTGCAAAAAATAGACCTAAGAGTGGACCTCAACTGAAGTTCATGAAATTTCAAGTTATGGAAGGTCTTATGATCTGGATGTGTGAATCACGAAACCCACTGAAAAAGAGTATGCATATTTGTATTATATTCTAAAATTAAGCATTTAATTAAAGGACTGATTTGAAAAAATGTTCTAAACTCAAAATAAAGATGCAACTTCTGGCATATGAAGGAAATTCAATAATAGCAAATGCAAATTTAGCTTCAGCTATGGTATTTGAACAAGGTCAAAATAAAATAAGTTTGTACCAACATGAAATACCACAAATCGGCAGACATTCCTATCCAGATAAGAATTTGATTTCTCAGAGGATGCCCGAGTTAGAATTAAAACACTAGATAATTTGCTTCATTGTTTTATCAAGGTTGTTTGATTTAGATGTTACCAAAATCATCTACGAAACAAATTTTCCTTAGAGAAAATAATTCCATACAGGCACTCTCAAAACAAAGTCCTTGTACCCTAAATACTTCTGCACGCTGCAGTATTGGGAATTATCTGCAACAAACAAATAAAAATGCTCAGCTGTTGCCTCGGCCTGTCAAACTAATCCAGCCACAAACCCAGTCTCCTTAATGTGCTGAAAGCTGATGAATCCAGTACTGATCTGATGTAGCATATGGTGAAGAAAGTGACAGGGTGCAAATGAATAAATTAGACCCAGTCAGAACTGCACTTAGAGCCTGTCCTTTCTGCAAATTGTAGTGACAGCTAAATATACCCCAGTGTCTGTTGGACAATCTCTGAAACCAGGAGGGTTTTCAAAGACGTCAATATAGTGTTATGTCACACAATGTTTGAATGGTTTCCAACTGGATTTGTGCCTCTGATGAAAAGGATTTAATTAAAACAAAAGTTATTTCTGTACAATTACAGTGTAAAGGGCTATTAACAGCAGGTGTGAATTTTCTTCACAGGTTTTTTGGCAAAACAAGATTTCTGGAGAATATATTCACCTGCACACCAAACACAACACAGACCAGAAAATTCACAGACAACTTTTGGTAATCAAACTTGGTAATGGTAATGAAAATAAGCCATGGCCAATTAGTGTTTTTACAAATGCAGTGGCCTTTTTATCCTCTGTTGTTTGTTGAAAGACAGCAGGAGAGGTTAGGTAAAGGGAACGGACAGTGGAGCTCCGGGGAGCCATTACCTCTGAATTGCCGAATCATGTTCCTGTGGTTCTCCATGGCCTCCTGAATGATCTTCTCGGCCGGGTCCATTTTCCAGCGCCACTCTGTTCCCACTGGGTTGGTGTGGTGTCTGTTCAGAGAGAATGAGAGAGGACAGCTCCTGTCAGCACGACACAGTGACAGAATTACACGCCCTGGACCGCAGTCTCATTCCCATGAGAACAACACCTGCACCCCCACCGCCTGCAAATTAGCATCCTGTGACCCTTTCAACAGCTCTCACATCACATAAAAGGGCATAAATGCCAGGCAGTGTGGCTTTACTTCCTTCCCCTTCCATAAATAGCAACAGGAGATGTGAAAATGCTGGATGTGACGCCATATTCCTTACTTCACCAGGGGTAGAGCCAAATCCTATTATGAGGATGTGCCAAACTACATTTTTAAAATGGACAAGTAAGTGGGTTGTCTGAACAACTAGCCCACAAGCTGATTGTTTTTTCCAGAATGTTTTTAGTTGCAAGCTTATAGAGTTTAAGTACAACTAAATAAATAAATGCTATCATTTAAATACATAAATGCTAGTGTATACATACTCACCTAAAGGATTATCAGGAACACCTGTTCAATTTCTCATTCATGCAATTATCTAATCAACCAATCACATGGCAGTTGCTTCAATGCATAAATCCTGGTCAAGACAATCTCCTGAACTCCAAACTGAATGTCAGAATGGGAAAGAAAGGTGATTTAAGCAATTTTGAGCATGGCATGATTGTTGGTGCCAGATGGGCCGGTCTGAGTATTTCACAATCTGCCCAGTTACTTGAATTTCATGCAAAACCATTTCTAGGGTTTACAAAGAATGGTGTGAAAAGGGAAAAACATCCAGTATGTGGCAGTACTTTGGGCGAAACTTTGACTGAAATAACCTCTCGTTACAACCGAGGTATGCAGCCAAGCATTTGTGAAGCCACAACATCGGCACAACCTTGAGGCGGATGGGCTACAACAGCAGAAGACCCCACCGGGTACCACTTAAATCCACTACAAATAGGAAAGAGAGGCTACAATTTGCAAGAGCTCACCAAAATTGGACAGTTTTACAGAAGACTGGAAAAATGTAGCCTGGTCTGATGAGTCTCGATTTCTGTTGAGACATTCAGATGGTAGAGTCAGAATTTGGCGTAAACAGAATGAGAACATGGATCCATCATGCCTTGTTACCACTGTGCAGGCTGGTGGTGGTGGTGTAATGGTGTGGGGGATGTTTTCTTGGCACACTTTAGGCCTCTTAGTGCCAATTTGGGCATCGTTTAAATGCCACGGCCTACCTGAGCATTGTTTCTGAGCATGTCCATCCCTTTATGGCCACCATATACCCGTCCTCTGATGGCTACATCCAGCAGGATAATGCACCATGTCACAAAGCTCGAATCATTTCAAATTGGTTTCTTGAACAATGAGTTCACTGTACTAAAATGGTCCCCACAGTCATTAGTATTAATAAGAAACAAAAACAACTGACATCCAAGACAAGTAAATACCTACAGCAATTCCTGGTCTTACCATTAGCCAACAACAGCCTTAAACTTTTTGCCCTCTTGCCTTTATCAAGATGGCCTTCTGGGATGAAGAGCCAATGTTTGAGATGGGTTCAAGAGCTTTTCCTCTAATGCCTTTGCTCAGTTTCAGGCAATACCACCTAAATTATCCAGCCCATCCACATGAAGAGGCCTCTTCAGGCTCACAATTTCAAGAGCCACTTTTAACCAAATTACTCACCTAATGCGAAGTTCAATATTTCCATCACATTCCATGAAAGCGGAGGACTAAACGACTTTTGCATTTTGAAACTTCTTCAGCACATTTATTTGCATTATGTCATTAATAGTGTGGCATTTGAGGATTGGCCCAGCATGTGGCAACGAAACGGATGGAAAATTTGATTGAGTCACAGCGGCGGCACAACAAAACAAAAAAATGCCAAAAACTAGATCCGATACACTGCTCATACACAAGGGCATAAAAAGGTTCACTGACAAATCACAAAACGTTGATCATAATGCCTCAAAATCAGCTGATTCAGTGAGAAAATAGGATGGGAAAAATGATTTACTCAACAGCAGGATCAAAGACTCTCTGAGACACCCTCAGTCTGCTGTGTTATTTTGACAGCGCAGCTCAAACTATGGACACAGAAGATGACTTCTGTGCATTGGAGGCTGTCCCGGTATGTCCTGTCCCAGAGCTGTAGGACATGACATAGTGTCCTGTTAGTTTATGGGTGGATGTTTGTGTCAGGCTCACAGTGACGACTTTAAATCAAGTCCATCTCTGTCAGCACGCAGCTTTAAGCTGGGCTGTACCTTAAGGCAACTAAGGGTCACACACAGTGGAAATCATTCCAGATACAGTCTTTAGAGCACTGATGCTCTTTGACAGCTCTTACCCCCACCCCACCACATAAAACCTCACAGCCAATGACAGGAATATTGAATACTACCTTCTTTCCACAAGTGTCACTATGAATCAGCAGTGCCGTATCTACCATTGCATTTTCAATTCATTCAGATGGACATCACAGCTGTTTGCTAAGGCATCTCTCACATAATAGAGGCTGATTTGTTAAATTGTTTAAAGGTTAAAAAGTCATACTTTTTAAAGTAATAGTTCACTTTGAAATTAATTTTTGATATGTTTTGGCTTACCACAAGGGCATCCAAGATGTAGGTGTCTTTGTTTCCACAGTATTTTCAATTTTGATATTTTTAGGTCAAACCATTAGGAGTCCAAATTAAACATGATTTAATGACTTGTAAATGTAAGTATACATTGACGGCCTAAGACACGAAACGAGCGGTTTGTGTGAGAAAACAAACACATCGGAAGTTTTACCTTTCATTGTGAAAATTAGGGTGGGCGATATGACCAAAATTGTGTTTCACAATATGACTAATTTTATTTCACGGTAACGATATATTTCACAATATAGTTATTTATATAGTTATCCTAAAAAAAATAATAATAAATAAATAAATAAAAATTTAAAAAAAAATCTACAAAAAGGGCTTTGTATAATAAATAAACCCAAATACTTTAGAAATGAAAAGTACATCACCTTGTTTTATTTTTATTTTATTTGGTAAATTATTTATTTGGTAAACTATTTTTATAGTAAACAAAAAAGACTAATCAACTTTTAGATGAACTTCCCACAACAGATTGATATTAAATACAACTCATAGGTGCTTTTCAAGTAATTTTTCAATCTTCTATGCAATTCAAAAATAATTTTTCAATCTCATGCATTGCTTTACTTCATCAATCAGTTTATAATTATAATATATATAATATAATAATGCAGGTGCATTGTGAAAACATGTATTTACACAATAAGTGCATTGTAATAAATGATTAATTTAAATGTTAGAGGTATATAAAAGTAGAGGTTGATAATTCAATGGGTTATGCACCCATTATTATATACTTGGTTAAGGGTTTGTTGAAACCCCAAATATGAGCAACAATAGATTGTTTTAGGTAATTTATTTCAGTATTAATTTATTAGGTGCATATCATGGAAAAAATATAATATAATATTTTTTCCTACCTCCAGCAGAAAACACATTTGTTGGCACAGGCCAGGCTCGGCGTGGTCTCCATACATCGATGCAATTCAAATCCGTAGAAGGTGTGTTTATAGCAGCCTCCTCTCCCTCTCAGCATTGACTAACAAAAAAGGCGCAACATTGGTTTCATTTATACAAAGAAAAACTGCTTCTGCCTGGAAAGATTGTGCTGCTTTAAACAAGAAATTTGCTAAAGAGCCTTGACAATAAATCAATAGTGGGAAACAACCTACCTAGTCCAACGACACAGTTTCACCCCGGAGTGACTTCCTATTAGTTTATACCCTACAGACCACAAAAAATAAAGAACAGATGGAAACAAAGCATGCAGAGATTAGCAAGTTGAGTACTGATTGAGCTACATATCCTCAAAAGTCAAAAAGCATCATACACTGCCTTTAAGCATAGAAATCAAAACCAAAACACTTGGTATTTTAAATGTCAGCCGCTACTGGATTAGTCACCAACATGTTTGACTTTAGAGGTGGGAAATACAGGGAAACTTTATTATTGCTATCAATTATTCTATTTTTTTAAATCATGTCAAGGTCAAAAATATAATACTACTATAACTAAGTAAATAGTTTATACAAATGAATTTAGGCATCACAGTATTATAATGCACGGTATAAAATATATAAGTTTTCATTACATTGTGTTTGAATTAGAAAAAAGTGCTCATACTGTTCTTTTGAACGGTCTATTCTTCAAATAATAAGCAGCACAACTGTTTAACACTGATAATATTAGAAATGTTTCTTGAACAGCAAATCAGCATATTATAATGACCTCTGAAGGATCATGTGACACTCAAGACTAGAGTAAACATATGAAGAGTTTAGATGCAAAAGCCTCTAAATGCCATTTGAAATTTTCTTCTAAAATGACCATTTTTATTTTTAATGACCATCTTTAGTTCAGTAATTTCACTTAAATGACAATTAATAGGTAATCTTCATTGCCATTTAAGTGAAATTACTAAACTTAAATATACAAGCTTGATAAAAATGATAATTTTAGAAGAAAATTTCCAATGGCATTTAGAGGCTTTTGCATCTGAACTCTTCATATAGAGAACAGACATTTTAAAATGGAAAAAATGTACATTAGCATTTTTCATAAATAAAAATATATAAAATGCAGTCTTGATGAGCATGAAACTTTTGAATGTTTGAAAATGTATGTTCTATAAAACATCAACAGTATTTTCAAACACAAATGTGCATTAAAGTGGATTTTTTTTATGCTTTTCTTTCATGCATTATTTGTACTCTAATAATGTGAATATTAGAGCAATTTCTACAAATGCAGAGTGTTTAACAGGTTGTGTTAGAGATGGTATAGAAGGCAATGCAATAGGAAGCCTAAAAGAAAAGGTGCATTTATATAATGTACACTCAGTACTAGGACAAGGATATACAGTTTGCACAGGATCTTAAACATCCAGCAGAGAAATGCCAGAAATTTTCCAACAAAGCTCCTCAATACATCTCAGCAGGCTGAAAGGCCAAATGTGCTTAAGTCTGCCCATTTCTAAAGTCCATAGCCTTATTCTCCCACAACTGCGCTGCGTCTCCTTGGGAATCAGACTCATATTTAGACTTTAATCCACATGGAAGGGCCATCACTGGGTCAACCATACCTCCCTATAGCAGTCTTAAAGTCCCCCTGTGGTGAAAATTAAGTTTATAAATGTTGTTTGTCTATGTGTTGTTTTTAATGTGCTTTAAGACAACATTGCTGGGAATTTTGTCAAAACTGCAGTGAACTTAAAAACACGGTTTAAAAATCACAGGTGTTTCTTAAAATAAACTACCTCGTAACCAATCATGCCAACAGAGGGCTTAAGCATATCAACTATGCCATGAAGCAAAGGAGTATGCCTTTATCAAGAGAAGCCAGGTTATATCAGGTAGATTTAGCAATTTAGCAGGTTTATGATGAACTATATGCCTTTCTCCAATGACGTTTAAGTTTTTAAAAGCATTTCTAATGAAGCTGATTGTTAGAAGGTAGCGGTTTGACTGAGATGACGAACGGAAACATGGTTTGTGTAACATTAGCAACACATTATTAGCTGTTTGATAACAGATCCAGCAAAAGGCTAATCATATTAATTAGTTATGTGCCCAACGTTGTAATGAGCGATACCATTGTGCAGAGTTTAGCTCGGTAAATTGGCCGAGCCAATATCTGAGCTGATGTGGGGCTAATTAGCATATTTATAGATACACATATAGTAAATAAAGCAGTGGTGTACAGTTGCATTCGAGCTATTTTAAGGCATGAAGAAACTTTTTACACAGGCAAAACCTTTAAATATGTAATTTTGGTGATCAATGATGAGTTTTAAGGGATAAAATTATTGACTACAGGGGGACTTTAATAAAACCGCAGAATATGAAGGCATCGCTCTGAGCTGAAAGGGCTGTTAGAGTTCAAATCACAGCTAAATGAGACTTCCTGTTGAAAGAGAACCAAACCTCTCAATAACCACTCGGCACTGCATTGATATTTCAAACAAAAGGTTTAATTGTCATCATTTGTGACGCATACAGACCAAGCGTGCTGCACAAGCCCTCAAAAGTGAAGCCAAAACATCTCGATCGCCCCCCTGTGACCGGTCCTCAGTATAGGTCATAACCCCACCTCCCCATGTTATTCAATGGGATGCGAGACCAACTAAACAATTAAATTACACTTCACATATCCTTTTTCCAAAGATACTTTCTGTCATTTACTGTAGCTTCCATCACGTTAATGTAATTTCAAGTGTTCATTTTTAAAATAAGTTTGTTTTTAGTTAGTTATGTGATGATAAAAACGGTGCTGTGACATCATGATTGAGAGCTGTGATTGACAGGTTCTCTGTGCGAGGTAGTCACTGAAGCACCAGCGGACTTTTTTTATAATATTGACTATGTTGTTAGTAGTTGTATTTACCTTATTTTAACGAGGTACTGCAATCAGCAGACATCATTGGAGAAGAACGAAGCAGACAAAGGCCACTTAATGAAAGTGCGGGGCATGTGCTTGCGTTTGATTCAGCGAGAATGAGGGCGCGGCCTTGATTTCGCGGCTTTACTTCCTGCTCACGACTGCGCATGACTGGTCCCAAAACACGCAAGTGCGCAGACTCAAGTTCCAAGATGTCGGCGTCATATCGAGACACTGGCGGCTTCAGTTCTCTCTGATGGGAAAGAGCGAGGGGCGTCGCCCATCTTTTTTACAGTCTATGATACAGACCTAAATAAATCTTTATTCCCCAAATATTATAATTGTCTCAAGACCAACAAGGACAAGGTTTTGTCCATTTTGGTATTAATAGCTAAATTACCATCCACTGTATACTAGAGCCCGACCAATAAAAGGATTTTGAAGGCCGATACCGATACAAATATTTGTTGGTTTTAAAATCCGATATTCCGATATATCGGCCGATATATATATATTTTTTTTTCAGAAACGCTGCAACAAAACATTAACAGATTTCCCTAACATTAGTTATTTATGAGTTTTAACTAAAATAATATGATAATGCATTTTAAAAAGAAACTTGTCACAACAGAACAGACTGATGATAGTGGCATTAGCTAGCTTTGTGGTTCGCTAGTCTATGATGAGCCATAATTTAGCAATGGATAACGTCATACTGCAAATTGTAAAACATACATTTTCAATATAACAGGCCAAGGAGAGATGATACGTCTCATTGCTATAACGGTCACGTGGTATTAAAGGAATACTTCAGTCATATTGTCAAAAGTTAAAAGGACAGTCAGTCAACTACACTGTAACAACGTAACGTAACTATTACTAGCTAATTCCGCTTCACTCTCGGCTTATTTAACAGCAGCAAAACTGGACATGATAGTCACGAATTTTATCATGCTTATTTGAGTTAAGAGAACTGATGGGGATGTTCTTTTAATTGTTATTCAAGCAATGTATGTCTCGTGACCAACTCAACGAGTGTTGCCAACAGGGCCGGTGTAGAGAGCCCTCTGGTGGACAAACTATATAACTCCAACACTTATGACATGGTTCAAGCGTGTTTCGTCCGTTTTTATTTTATTTTTGAAATATTAATTTATCGGCCATTATAACTGCCGATACAGATAGTTTGGAAAATGCCTAATATCGGCCGATAATATCGGCCTGCCGATATATCGGTCTGGCTCTACTGTACACAGACAAAAAAAATATTTTTGTGAACACACAGGAAAATGTGCTTGGGGGCGAGTAAACAATGTCAATTTTCATTTTAGTGAGTTATTCCTCTCTTTTTCACAATTTCTCATACGTGCATGAAGTAGTGAAAGTGGTAAGAAAAGCAGAAGGAAAGAAACTCCATACTAATGATCTCAATCTCTCTGTCCCATGTTCATTAGCTAAACTCCACATCAAACACATGTTCTTGTCTTTTATGTCTGCAAATAGCTCACTGGGGCTGAGGACGTAAGGGAAGTGTTCTCTCGTCTCTCTCTGAAGAACCGCATGTGTTTGAATAGAGCCGGGATCAGAGAGCAGGTTTGGTTTCAGCTGTGAAGGCTCAAAATTTGGGCAGCTGGAAGCAGAGATATGCTGAATCTTCACATCATGAGGATTCATGTGCATAGAAACTATGAAGCACTGCCTTTTGATTAGATCTGATATACAATCACAGTATTTGTAATGAATTTGAGATGGATTAAAAGCATGCATTTCTTCATTTATTCTATTATTGTGAGCAAACAGGAAATTATACATAAAAAGCTGAAAGTTAAAAAATAAAATTGTTTCTCTAAATTAAAGCTACACTGTGTAATTTTTACCCCATCTAGCGGTGAAAAGGTATATGATCATCCAGTGAATATTAGTTTCTGTTCCTCTCAATTCCGATTTGGTTTTTAACTCTTACGGTGGCCAATGTGGTCCAAGACTAACATGGCTTCCGGTTTCAACTCCGTCCATGAGCGTTAACTCAAACGTAAACCCAAAAGACGAAGCTTGAATTAACGGGTATGTCCCTCTTTGGCTAATGTACTTTCAAGATGGAGGGGCAACATGGCGACCAACATTAGAACCCCTTACCCGTATGTATTTTCAATGGCATATTATACACTCACGAGAATACTTTATTACTTGAACGAAGTAAATATACATTAATGAGCACATATATTTTTGAAAGAACTAAGTGTTTTTAGCTAAGAATAATCTAAGAGTTACAAAGTATACAAGAGAAAAAATTATTAATTTAATATATTTTAATTGGATGCACAACTATGACTTAATACCAGTGATATTTAGTTACATATATTTTTAACTATAAAAGTTCATAGATGTAAAATACCACAATACTGTAATCTATGATCATTTCTGAATGGTGCCATAAGTCGAAGCAGAGTTATAAATCAAATCAGCAAAACGGACAGTATAAACTGATTCAAATAAATAAATTAAACATAGCAGTTGTAGGCTATATGTTTATATGCTATTTCATTTTAATCATAATTGTAATGCTAAATGCTCTCGCACTTGCAAGTCATGAGAATCAACATCACCGTACAGATCAGTTAAGTAATAAAATTAAACCTAAATAAGAACTAACACAATTGTGGAGAAAATTACAATTTTATCCTAGCAATACATTCTTGGAACAGAAGTGGGTGATGTTCATCCCTAAAGAGTATTCTCGACTTACCACAATATCATCACAGTTAATATGGAGTTACACCTACAAGTCCCATTCAAATTTGAGGATAAATGAGTGACTACTTGTGACAATATATCCATGAAGAGGAGTTCTGTCTATTCTAATTAGGTTTCAACCATCAAGGTTAACCAGACGTAAACAAGGCCACAGTAAATGCAGAGTCTGCCAGTCACAAGATATGCAGCATTTCCTCATAATTTAGTCTCTCAGGACCATATGAAGCTTGGAGCAAAAAAATATCCATCACACTGATGACGAAAATCACCAAAACATACCGTCACAAGATCAATGACGCACTGCTATGGTATGATCAAAGTTTCATTACCTCAGGTTTTCTGTTATTTATGGCATGAGGTGAATGAAGAGGAATTTCAAGGCTTTAACTTCCACCAGCCTTCATCACTCAGTCTGACCAAACACATTTGCCATCTTTCTCTGCTCTAGCTGCTGTATTTCGTCTGCTGTTAAAGGAAGTGACTTGGAACAATTTCAGAGCTCTTTAGTTCTCTCCCTCATTCATCTTTAAATCATCGCTAATAATGCCGGAGGGAATAATTTCAGTTTATCATTAAAAGAGCAAAAATAACAGCGAGCGAGAAGAGGTTACCAGTCAGTCCCTTAGGAAATAAGTGTTATATAATCTCACATCAGAACCTTCTCTAGAATGCAGGCAAGATCAGCTAAATTACATACATTAGTTTGTGCATTCACAGTTCAAAACTCAACTTGCAAAAACAAACCACCATAAGGTGGCCACCACTTCATTTAGAGCGCCTCTAACGATGAAATATCTGGATTATATTTTTTGTTCCTAAATAAAGTAGAACAAAATATGAATATTAAAAACATTCACAATATTCTAATAGGCTTGGGGTGTAATATCTACATAAACACCCATTATGTGATTCGTAATATAAATAATATGATACAAATCCCACTTCTCTCTTCATGTCTGTTTAAATCACTCTGTCAGGGTTTATTTTGTAAGATTAACAAACAGACTGTGCATTTATTATCTTCTATTACAATGTGATAAGCTATCACTATTTCCATGTTATGGTAGATAAATGGATATGAAAATGATGAAATAAAAAATAACACTAAAAACTAAAATAAATTTTACTGTAAATGCTACAAGTGAATTTACAACTTTACGTCAATGTGCAGTACACTGTAAAAATGAATATGCTTTATCTAATCAATAGAATTGTGGCAACAGATTACAAGCAAAATGATTAATTAAATTGAACAAATTAGAATTGAGTAATAATTAATCAAATTTACACCAAAAAAATAAACAAAAATATCTGAATAACAGACAGGCGTCAAAGATTAATTACTAACTCTTTATTTTATATTGCCAACATTGAAGACACCTGATGTTAGAATCACTGAAGGAGAAACCTCAAACAAACACTGATCACCATAATGGCGACTTAAATGTAAGTTTTTTTGTAAGTTTTGCTAATTTTAAATGGTTTTACTTTTAAGGAATTAATTTGAATAATTATCACTCAATTCTAATTTGTTAAATTGAATTAATAATATTGCTTGTAATCTGTTGCCCCAATTTTTTGGATTAGATAAAGTGCATTCATTTTTACAGTGTATTAAATGTGGATATTCAGTCTGATATTTCATAAAGATTATATTTCACTGTGTTATAAAAATGTGTAGTTTTATAAGATCTACTTAGCATTACATTTGCTGTCATTTAAATGTAAAAATACAGGAAATGAGAATGCACAAATATCTAAAATCGACTGATCGATAAATAAATGTAAAAATCTAATCTAACCTAATTGAAATTGTGTACTTATGCAAGAGAAATTCAACTTGCAAAAATGTTACTGCAGAATGCTGAGATTAAACACTAAGAATGAAGTAATCTAAACAGATGAGAAGTAAACAACTTAATTGTTCCTTATACAGGTAAAACTTATAATATTAGAATATTGTGCAAAAGTTAATTTCAGTTATTTAACTTAAAATGTGAAACTAACATATTATAGATTCATTAAATGCAAAGTGAGATATTCCAATCCCTTTATTTGCTGTAATTTTGAAGATTATGGCTTACAGCTATGAAAACCCCAAATTCAAAATTAGAACATTGTGAAAAGGTTTTCATAGCTGTAAGCCATAATCATCAAAATTATAACAAATAAAGGCCAAGAATATCTCACTTTGCATGTAATGAGTCTATATAATATATTAGGCCCTGTTTACATGAGAACGCTCGTGGGTGAAAACGTAAAAATATTTTGTCGGATGTGCCTTTCGTTTACACGGCGACGGCGTTTCTGAGGCTTAAAACGCAAAAAAGTGAAACCACTCCACCGCCGCGTTCCGCCGCGGGAACGCTCCACCGCTCCACCGCCGCGGGAACGCTCCACCGCTCCACCGCCGCGTTTCCGTGTAAACGGTAAAACGTAAAAGTCTGCTAGACAGTGAAGGTCTGTACGCAGGCGCGTGGACTTGGTGTTGTTGTAGTATGCACTCCTAGCCACCTGGAGTGCATACTACATTGAATCACACACTTTTGCGTCACCATTTGCACGTGGATTTCCCACACAAAACGCTCGTCTAAACGCAGAATAAAAAGTGATGACGTAACGCCACTTTTGCGTTTTCTCTTCAGAATAGTTTCAGTGTAAACATAGCCTTAGTTTCACCTTTTAAGTTTTACTTTTGCACAATATTTTCACCTGTACATTTTGGGTTAGAAATTACCTGGACACATGACTTGACAGGTTGGGTAAAATTCACCTTATAACACTGCATTACCAATAAAACAGGATCTCAATTTGTGTCTCATACTGTGGAGATCGGTTGTGAGTTTGTGATATCAAGCATTTTAAAATCACAGCATGCTCAGAAGTGTTGCACATTGCCACAAACACAGTGGACACTGATTGGTAGTACACACAACCTTTGTGGAAATGTGAGATGGCGGCCAGGCTCTGGTGTGCTGTGTGTGTGTGCGGCTGGAGGTTGATGTAATATAAGGTGTGAAGCTAAAGGCTCAAGGGAACTCCAGCACCAGGAGAGGAGTAATTGCGCTTTGCTGCATCATTAAGCTCTGTTAGGCACAGTCACACCATCAGAGGCTCCATCAGAAACCAGACGACGGGGGTGAAATTTGTAGAACACAACAGGAGAAAACTTTTTAGCTCCCCAGCCAGTTTATTAATAACAAACATGAGAGCGCTTACGGAAAGCAGAAACTGTCAAAAGTGTAAGAAACTAGGTTTACAATAACGGTGACACTTTGTCAGCGGCAAGGACCTAATTATTATCATTGGGGCTCTGGCATCCTGTTTGTTTTGTTTTTTTGATAGATGAAACAACCATCTCAGAAGGACTCAATTAAAGCAGCTAGGAAAGCAGGAAACAATTGTCCATCATCAGGGAAATGGGACACAACAGTAAACATTGAAGAGCTTGTGTAGCTTGTGTGCTTAAGAAGCTACAGCTGTTGAACTTGCAGAGCTAGTATAATTTTAATAGCGAGTTTTCATTAGTGGTGGACCACTATTACTCATATTAGGTTAGAGATCTGAACAAACCCTATCCACAAGTCTTGCAGATTTCGCAATTTGTTCTATAGATATGACATCAAAACAGCCATTACTCCTGTTGATTTGTAATAGGGGTGGTGATGGCGCAGTGTATAAGACACATGCCTTTTGTGTGAGAGACCCGGGTTCGAACCCACTGTCAAACAAAAATGTGACCCTGAGCAAGACACTTAACCCATAGTTGCTCCAGAGGCGTGCGACCTCTGACATATATAGCAATTGTAAGTCGTTTTGGATAAAAGCATCAACTAAAATGAATAAACGTAAAATGTAAATGTACTCCAGTCTTTAGTGTCTCACACCATGTCCTAACTACATGAGTCGCGACGCTGCGACACGATGAAAAGGTATCTTTGCCATGTTAATCTGAGTTTTTGTCCTAACCAAACGCGACAGCAACACACAAAGTTTCTAATTTAGAAACGGTTCCTATTTCTGCAACGTCACGGCACAGAGAGATCTCATTGAATGGAAGTTCTGCGTGTCATGAATATTTAATCATCAAACATGGACGACGAGGAACTGATTGTCGATGTTCAAAGGCATTAGGTCACTGAGCCACAAGCAATAACGGATAATTTCCCTCAGATTTTGAAAGCATATAATATAGCGTTCAAAATGAATTCTATGCAAACATACAACTGTACTTCATAACAAAATTAGTCAATGAGTATATTTTGTTAATGTTTTGATTTTTAATAATGTTATTTCTTGATTTGATTACGTCCTTACCCATTTCCAATGCGAGTGCGGGCCAGCAGTGTGCTTTCACAGAGAGACTCCGCCCACACGCTGTTCTGAATGGCTGTGATTTTTGATTGACATGTGGCGTCTCAGTCACGTCGCGTCTAGTGTGGACAGACACACTTGCTGTCGCTGGAATTTTATCGCGTCACGTGTAGTTAGACACGGTTTCATGATCGTTTTGAAATCATTTTAATACCTTGATTTGCTGCTCAAGAAACATTTTAATGTTTAATATCTGTGTGGAAACCATTATACTTTCTTTGATGTATAGAAGGTTCAAAAGAACAGCATTTATTTTGAAATAGAAATCTTTTGTAACATTACAAATGTCTAAACTGTCACTTCTGATCAATTATATTTCTTAATAACAAATTGCTGATCCCAAACTTTAGTGCAACATGATAAAATGTCCCACTCCCAAAAAATGATTGGGTTATAATAAATTAATTAATTAGGTGGAAGTGAACTTTGAATCACGCAGTGATTCTCAACAACAACAAAAATATTAATAGAACGCTTTTGGAGGATTTTGCAAATTAAAAGCAACAAAACAAAAGGAAAAAAAACTAACGGCACATCTCTGTCACCCACAATAACCAAACACTATAGTGGGTGAGTGCTGCATGTAAATATTGCATGAAAACCAACCACATTATTTCTGTAAAAAAATGTTTTAAATAACATGAACAGTGAATGTACAAGCTACAAAGACATTCAAATTTTCATTAGAGAAACGTAGAGATGAAAAGAAGCGTGTGCTTGCGCAGATATCCCCTATACAACAACTTTTATTTGTCACAGACATCTTTCTATGTGTGAGTGAATAACACATGCAGGTTAAGGTCATGCTGTACCTTGCTTAGTCAGAGCATCTCTCAAAGCAGGAGTGATCATCTCTCTCCGCTCCTCCTCGGTCTCCGCTCTTCCTCACTCCATTCTGCTTTGACAGCTTCACTCTCTGGGACTCTTCATCTCCCTCCATCCTCTGCAGCACATACAAATCACAAAGAAAAAGACAAAACCAGTCACATATTTAAAAAAAAAAAACTCATTCATAGTTGCACAACCAATGGCAGTGCATCAGTGGAAAAAGAGTCTGAACCTTCTCAAAATATTATTCAATAGGCCTTATGCCCCGAGTGTCACGTGACCAAACCGGAAACAGGTCTCATCGCATCCGCTTGTCAGAGAAAGTGTTAACGGCCATAAGAACTGACTACGATATCAAGGTAATCAGCTAACCTGCCTAGTTCACTTTGTTATTGGCGTTTTATACCATTTAAATATCTAAACGTTACTGTGAAGAAGAAAAAATATGTAACGTTTAAATATCAATCTGCACGTGTGAGGGACATTGGTTATGCTAATCTTTGCTCACTCCTTTTAAGTTATCTTGAGTAAAACCGCAAAAAATGTCATGAAGCACATACAAAAGACCTGAACCGGAAGCGATGTGATCTGTTTTACAGAATGCGCAAGTAAGTTGTGCATATAGCCTATATGTCTATAACTAAAGAGATCAAATTAAATCGTTTTATTCAATTTTCTTACTAATTTGCAAAACTCAGAAATATTATTTTTCAGTCTGGCAGCCCAGGTGAGTTTTAATCACTGTACCAATACCTTGAGGTCAATCATTCAGCAAACAACACTGAAAATACATCTTACCAAAACATTTCAGTGGGGAAAATAAAAACTTTGAGACAAACTAGATGCAGATGAAAAAAGTGGCTGTGAGGGATCCAAGTAAATATTATGCTTAACCTTACTACATATCTTTCCTTTATTACGCCTGTTTCACACACAAGCAGAGCAAAAGCTGTGTGTATGCTGAGCGGGAGCAGCACTCGCCCATTTTATTTTCACACTGGCTGCGTTTGTCATGCGTAGCTGAACCTTGTGTACGACAAATAGACAAATATCACCCATTGTGCAACCTTTTTCAGGTGTTCTCCTTCAACCATTGTCTGTGCAGCATACTCTGCTGCGATGCGACCATGTTAACTAACTATTTTGACCTAAAACAATTTGGCTTTAATTCAGTGCGAGCAGCAAAATAGACTTGGTGGCAGAAGCCTGACTTTTGAGCAGAGACGTATAAAGTACTAGAAACCCGGACTTGAGTAAAAGTACAAGTGCTCTATCAAAAAAGTGACTTGAGTAGAAGTTGAAGTGCTCTTTAAGCACCACACTTAAGTAGATGTACTAAAGTATTCAACATTTTTTGTACTTAAGTATTGCAAGTAGTTTATTTTAAAATTCACTACTTAAGTCCTAAAAGTAAAAGTACAAGTATTGTGTCATGTAATTATTAAAGAAAGCAGTCAAAATTTTGAACTTTTCCAGTTTTTGGCCGCCAAAAAATATCATTGCAGGACAACCCCTGCATTAGTTGTCAATGTGTGTGTCAATCACTACCATTACCCTATAAAACTGGCGTGTGATTTAGGCAGCATGAAAGCCAACTTGCAACAAATGATTCGTAAATTTTTTTATAATTGTAACGAGTAACTAGCAGAACATTAAAAAAATATCGAAGTAGAAGTATTAAATTCATCGAAAATATCTTCTGAAGTAAAAGTAGAAGTATGAGAAAAAAACAATACTCTAGTAGAGTACAGATACAGAATTTTAGTACTTAAGTACAGTACTTAAGTAGTTCTACTTCGTTACTATACATCTCTGCTTTTGAGTTCCTGCTTTTTTTCCCTAAAATGTTACTATTCCATATTTCTCCCCTAAGTATATATATTATGTCGGTATTTGCGATTTTTTCCACACTAAAAGGTCAGAGACAGTCTGGTTTTCAGTTTCAGACACAGTCAAAGGTGCAGGACTGTATGTGGCAGATGAAGGGAATAATCATTTTAAGCTGGACTCCATAGGTCATAGTAAATGCTCTTACCCTGACAGCATGTCACAATACATTCAAAGGATCTATATGAAATGTGCAGTACATAAAACACAAGGCTGTCGAAACAATTACTCAAAACCACACCAATTTATCATTGTTAGGCTCAGTTTGTGCTCTTACCATACTTCAGATTTATATATTTCAAATACCAAAACAGACATAGAATCAATGTTAACTTCTTTAGCTTCAATAAAAAATCAAAACAGAACAAATTTAAAACAAAAACAAATCCATCCTTTTCAGCCCATTCTAAACTGTTCTTTCAAAATACAATGCAAACAAAGGCACTTAAGCACTACAGGCACTTCCTTATGATATTAATTTTCCCATCAGTGGCAGGTCTTTGCCCCATCATCTCTGCCTGCCTTGATTTGTGTTCTTGAGACAAAACTTTGAGGTCCCTCAACATCCAGTCTGAGAGATAGGTGCTGAACCTGCAGTGTTTCAGTGTGACTGATTGTTTGTTTCAGAGTACAAAACGTCCCTTGTGCAAAATCCAACAGTAATAGCAGGTGGAAGGCACCAGGTGGGGTAGGGTTGAGAAGCGGACATTATGCTCTTTCACAGCAAGATCTGTCATGGAACTGCCATGCACAGCGTAGAGTTGACTAGGCTGCAATCGTCGGCTCTCTGCACCCCTCCTCTTTCAGATTGGCAGAACTGAAGCAGCTCTCTTTTGCTGGAAACGCTCCATTTCCCACAAACCACCCATGCAAGTGTCAGCGGCGATGCAGCCAGTCGCCCTGCAGAATTCAGGATTCAGACTGACAGCCAGTCAGAAATGACAACAAGCTGCTCCGGCTGCCGCCCGTCCCACACAGGCTGATGTGGCCGCAGGACAATGCCCATTCACAAGCGTTATCTCGATTTCCACCTGGCTAATACTACAGTGAAAATACTGCCTCAATCCACACATGCACTAAGCCTATGCATGACATTGAAATGTGTGCTTTAATATACACTCACCGGCCACTTTATTAGGTACACCTGTCCAACTGCTCGTTAACACTTAATTTCTAAGCAGCCAATCACATGGCGGCAACTCAGTGCATTTAGGCATGTAGACATGGTCAAGACAATCTCCTGCAGTTCAAACCGAGCATCAGTATGGGGAAGAAAGGTGATTTGAGTGACTTTGAACGTGGCATGATTGTTGGTGCCAGAAGGGCTGGTCTGAGTATTTCAGAAACTGCTAATCTACTGGGATTTTCACGCACAACCATCTCTAGGGTTTACAGAGAATGGTCCGAAAAGAAAAAACATCCAGTGAGCGGCAGTTCTGTGGGCGGAAATGCCTTGTTGATGCCAGAGGTCAGAGGAGAATGGCCAGACTGGTTCGAGCTGATAGAAGGGCAACAGTGACTCAAATAACCACCCGTTACAACCAAGGTGGGCAGAAGAGCATCTCTGAACGCACAGTACGTCGAACTTTGAGGCAGATGGGCTACAGCAGCAGAAGACCACACCAGGTGCCACTCCTTTCAGCTAAGAACAGGAAACTGAGGCTACAATTTGCACAAGCTCATCGAAATTGGACAATAGAACATTGGTAAAACGTTGCCTGGTCTGATGAGTCTCGATTTCTGCTGCGACAATCGGATGGTAGGGTCAGAATTTGGCGTCTACAACATGAAAGCATAGATCCATCCTGCCTTGTATCAACGGTTCAGGCTGGTGGTGGTGGTGTCATGGTGTGGGGAATATTTTCTTGGCACTCTTTGGGCCCCTTGGTACCAATTGAGCATCGTTGCAACGCCACAGCCTACCTGAGTATTGTTGCTGACCATGTCCATCCCTTTATGACCACAATGTACCCAACTTCTGATGGCTACTTTCAGCAGGATAATGCGCCATGTCATAAAGCTGGAATCATCTCAGACTGGTTTCTCGAACATGACAATGAGTTCGCTGTACTCAAATGGCCTCCACAGTCACCAGATCTCAATCCAATAGAGCATCTTTGGGATGTGGTGGAACGGGAGATTCGCATCATGGATGTGCAGCCGACAAATCTGCGGCAACTGTGTGATGCCATCATGTCAATATGGACCAAACTCCCTGAGGAATGCTTCCAGCACCTTGTTGAATCTATGCCACGAAGAATTGAGGCAGTTCTGACGGCAAAAGGGGTCCAACCCGTTACTAGCATGGGGTACCTAATAAAGTGGCCGGTGAGTGTATATGTACTGTATAAATGAATCTGCAAATATTCAGTGGACTACCAGAATAATGTCTCACATGAGCTTTAAAGGAACAGTTAAAATAAAAATACGGTCATTTACTAAGCCTCATGTCATTCCAAACCTGAATGTTATGCTCTGGAACACACACACAGAAAGAGGATTTTTGGAGAATTGTCACTTTTACAGTTGCATGAAAAGATTTGATTGGCGAGTCTTCAAATTAAATTGATCACATAATTTTGTTTCACAGAATAAAGAAATTTATACAGGTTTGTAGCGAAATAAGGAGTCTGAATTTTCATTTTTGGGTGAACTATTCCTTCAACACGAAAAGTAAGGCAGTGGCTATTGATTTTAGGACTGATACTCCAGTTATTAACGAACTGGATAATGGAAAGGAGTCAACAGTCACTTATTTGGTTTAAGGATAGGGATGATCTCAATTGTAGAGAGCACTTAACTAGAAATAAGGACAGTGCAGGATATATCACCTATACTTTTGGCCCACTTTCCTAGGAGAGAAACTTGACTTCAAAAAAAAAAAATTGAATATACATTACTGACTAAACAGCAATGTATGTTTTAAATGAACTGATCATTATTTAGCAAATTGATCAAACATGACAGGTCAGACATTTATAATTCTACAACATATCTATTTCAAATAAACACTGTTCTAATGTAAAATGTTTCGTAGCCCTCAAACCGTATTTACTTTATAGCCCTTAATCCTGTAATTGTGGACAAATGTGGGCACAGAGGACTCAGATCCTAATTTTTATTTATTATAAATGTTATATCACTGTCTATGATAAAGTTTTATCTATCCATTTATGGTGTTTTTTTTTTATTTTGGGGGTATTTTTGAATTTATTTACTTCAAAAAGTACCATATTTTCTATGTAAATTACGCTTATTTTTATGTTGTTGTTTTGTTTTGTTTTTTTAACTACATTAAAATATCATTCCAATAAGTTGTTAGAGCTAAAACCTAAAGATGAGGTGTCTTATTTTGGCTTATTTTAGAATGCTCTAAAAGACAAGTTTTTCCCATTCATTTCAATGGGTGCCTATTTTTCACCCATTTAACATTGTAGAATTAAAAAAAAAAAGTGTGTGTTAAGGAGGCAAACTTAGGAAAAGTAGCCAAGTCTTGTACCGCTCAGATGAAGGGAAGTATTTTTTAAAAATAAATCAAAACTATTTTGCCCACATTTGTCCAGAATACGGTTTTAGGGTTAAGGACAACAGATCAGAATATTAAAATGATTTTAGAAGTATCATTTTTTGAACATTTTTTCTAAAAGGTTGCTGCCACTGCTAGAACAAACCTTCTCAAAACTTGTGTCAGTGTAACGTAACCTACATTGTGCCACTCCAACAAGCAATGCAGAAACTGCCACCAACTTATTCACACAAGCCTATGAATGGATTACATGTCACCTCTGCGCCTCAAACTGGGATGACCAATTATTTTAAATTAAACTCATAAATAGAAATTCTTTTCTTTTTATACATAAAAAATATCACTACTAAAGCAGTGCAGATCATACAGGAATGCAAGGTCAGGAGTCTGCATTAGTAAAGCCAAGATACAATATGTCTCTGATGCCATCTGGAGCCAAAGCGGAGTAATTCTTCACCCGCAAGACTCATATCTACACAATCTAGACACTATGTATTTCAAAACAGTTGTCATTTTTCCAGTGTCATTAATACATAAATATTCACCACTAAGAATGTGAATTATGCATGCATCTAATTATGTCTTGTATATTTTCTAATATGAAATAATATGCTGAGAAAATTTACATTAATGTAAGAATCGTTTCAAAATGTATGCACTGCTCTTAAATGACAAAAATTATAAACTACAACAAAATCAAACAGAGAGCAGAGCAGATGACCAACTGACAGATACATCAGGTCACCAGAGTATTAAAGTAATGGTGTGTTTCTCCTCCGTGTTAAATGCGCAACTGTTCTGGGAGAGCGTGAAGATGAAACAAACTCCGAGATAAATAGAAGAGTCTTATGTTAAAATGCATCCCATCACAGCTAAATATGCAGAAACAAGTGGCATGATGTGGCGTTATTAAAATTACTTTTTGAAGCATCCCGACCAGCCTGACAGAGCAATACTGGCTCAATCTATGGTGCGAGTTTGGAGAGAGACTGATTGGCAAAATGTATTTGATTGTCATTGATATTCATAACAATGAATCATTCACAATATAACCAGAATCCTCACTTTCTATAATTTCCAAGCAATTTGCTAAACATGAAAATAAACCGGACCAATTTAATTTAATGATGTCTTTAAATGTTACTATTAGGGCTCCAAATTATTGAATTCAAACAAACTACTCTACTTCAAATAATCAAATTAATGAACAAAAAAAGAGTCCCCAAACTAAAATATTACTCTAAGATAAGCACATTTCTGGATTGTTGCAGTTCTGCATTCCCATGCATTAAATTTACTCAAAGGAGTAGTTGACTTTAAAAAAAAAAAAACTTTAAAAGTGAACTTAAGTTTTTTAGGAGAGTCGCGAACGCTCATCACAGAACAGAGTAATGCGAGCATTTGTGCTTATAAAACTTAAACTTTTTAATTTATTTTTGAAATGAGCGATCGTTTCGCTTGATAAGACCCTTATTCATCATCTGGTGTCGTTTAAAGCTCTTTGAAGCTGCACTGAAACTCTCATTTGGACCTTGAACCGTTTGGTTCCCAATGAAGTCCATTATATGAAGAAACTCCTGGAATGTTTATCAAAAACCTTAATTTCTTTTCGACTGAAGAAAGAAAGACATGGACATTTTGGAAGACATGGGGTGAGTAAATTATCAGCAAAGGTTTTTTTTTTAAGAGAACTACTCCTTTAAAGATCTTTGGCTGTTCCACTAGTCTTCTTTAGCCATAAGCTCAGTGTTCAAGGGTGGTTTCACAAACAGATGCAAATGAACCAAACCCAGCACAGTGAACCAGCTGCAAGTTCAGTAAGCAATTTATAAAAACACTGTTTAAAGTGGATTCGAACGAGCACAACACACTTGTAGCCAATCAACAATAAGGGACGTGTCCACTCATGATAAGAGAGGAGAGAGAGTGAGCAAGAAGGAGATTTGAAGAAAGACTGTAGAAAAAGAGATGCCCAAGAGACATGACAAAAGAGAAACGCTAAGAGGAACATCACTAGGCAAGAGCTGTAGCCCCCCCATTAATATTATAAATGTTTTTAACACTGTGTAGAGACTGAAGCGAGAAGGCCTGAAAACAGATGCAAAGGTTGCTTTGTTTCTGCTCCATATGCGAGTAATACGTGAGTTGAGAATGTGCTGCTGGTGAACTCTTGTTTCTGTTGTGTACTGTATGTACATGTTTTGCTCTTCGTTGCCGTTCATTCATCATCGCTTTATTTTTTGCAAAGCTTTATTTTGCTTTGCTTCTGTTATGATAAAGAAACATCCATGCTTGCATTGCATGTTCCTGCATTTTGGGGGCGGAGCAATGAAAGCAGGAATGTGTTTGTTTGGGTTGATTTCAACAATGAGTTCAATGATGATTCTCATAAATCGCTTACTGCACCTTTAAAACGGGACTAAATGAAACCACAAAAGGACCCAAAGGAAAAATGTAAGAAAAAGTATGGTTCTTTGTGGGTCCTTTTAGGGGGTCTGAGATCATTTGGGGTGTTCGAATATTCATATTCTATCGGCCTGCCTAAAGTAAATAAATCAATAATGCTTATAAATTCATCAGGATTTTTCATATCTGTATTTGCTCCCTCCTGTAATTCGCCTTTAGCTAAGCCACACCCTAGAATGTAGATTGACCAATCACAGCGCAGCCAAGAATGAGCTCCCACAGAGGTCCATTGACTTTCAACACAGGCGTCTCATATTTTTGGTCTCGGCAGGCTAAGCCAATTACCGTTGTAGTTTTATCAAAAATATGGTTCAATGTTGTGCCTGGGGCATTTGTAACACAGATAAACGTTTCCCAGAAAGGTTGGAGGGGGGTGTCCGTTTTTTCCCTTCCCAAAACCAATGTCAAATCCTGACAAGTGTCATCTTTGGATTAAGCTGTGTGGATGTCCTCAGTCAGCTAAACGTAGTTTGATGGACATAGCAACAGTAACTAAGGGGGGCAAGGCTTAGCCAAAGGTGAATTGTCTGCCAGCATAGACAAATTCATAGCTTTTGGGATTTCATTCAATTTATCGGGAACTTTACAATCGACTGTTTCCTTCCAAACACATCTTCTGAATCTGTTTAAACATGCTTCCAATCCTGAAGACATCCATAAAGGGATCTTACTGGATTAAAAGGGGGTTGGGATCTTCTTGGCTCTTGCGTTCACAGCCTCTCTGTTGCGGATAGGATGCGAGAGTGTGCATATGCGCGTGTATGGAAAGATTTGTCTGCGCTTCGGTCTCATGAATCACTCCTGCGCACAGGCCTGTAGAGTGGGCGTCAGTGATCACAGTTCACGGTTGCGTAAGTCCTCCCAGCGCCTGCTGGAGCTGCTGTCTGCTGTAGCAAACCATCTGCCACTCAGTCTCCTTCAATGGAGCCACTGCCGATGACTCTTCAGCACTCTGTCCTTTTAAAGGAAGAGTTCACCTAACTCTGTCATTATTTACTCACCCTCACGTCAGTCCAAAACCACTCGCTGTAAAAAGAAATTGTCCAACCCAAGTATGAATTCAAAGCATCTTTAAGCAGCTCTTGCCACACAATGACAGCTCGTAGAGATTGCGTCATGCTCCAAAATAGTACCTTCAAAGCGGTTCATACTAATTGTAGGCTATATTCAAAGTCCTCTGAAGCCAAACGATAGATTTGCATGAGGAAAAGATAGAAATTTAAAGGGATAGTTCACCCAAAAATGGAAATTCTGTCATTTACTACCCTCTAGGGCTGTATTCAACCAAAGAAATCCTTAGTCGACCAAGGTCTTGTCCTGCGCGACGATTAGTCGACTAAAAAAAAAAAAACGGATGTTTTGATTGAACATTTTTTAAACAATTGTCATAGAGCATTTATAAAACAACAACGAAAAAACATCGAAAATAAATAAAACTATAATAATAATACAATTCTTTGAAAATTAAGTGATTTGTTTAACTGCAAGTGAGGAGCTCTGTCCTTGGTCTATACTGACGGTCACAATCGCGCACCTGATCACACCACACGTGACAAAATAATATAACTGCTATCTGCCACATAATGCAAAATCCTAACAAAAGCTCTCGTTTATACAGGCTGTATTCTTCTTTACTTACAAAGCTATGGGTTAACTTTTGTCCAGCCGATCTGTTAGGCGTCTTAAAACAACAGACAAAATAGCCTAAAAAACTATCTGAAATCTAGGCTGTGTTGTAAGATAGCATATAAGTTTAATTTCGTTTTGTTACATTATTTAGGCTACTTTCAAATGAGTCAAGTGTACAGATAAAAACCTATTAAGAAAACAATCTATTGAGTCAGTATGATAAAGCCGTTAAAAGAGCTGCTCACGTCTTTTGCGCTGCTCAAGTTTGATTTCAAATAGGCACGCGATGTGCGCGCTCATAATGGAGCAACGCGGTCGCCACCGTCGCCTACCTCCACAAACATGTAGCCAGACAAAAGATTTAGATTTCTTGGACATTCTGTCGACTAAAGTAGCGTGAACTGAATGAATACAGCAAAACCACCTACCAGTACATCCCTTACTGAGCGCGAGCAGCAGCGCAGCCAGTAGGTGCGGTTCCCGAGTGTGTTATGTGTGTGCGCTAAACTGTGGCGCAGTTACAAGAAATAGCCTAAAAGCATTTAAAGTTGGGGATAAAACATAGGCTAATTATATTTAGAATACAGTACATAAATAACTGCTTTATAAAGGAATAAATATCAGGGAGTAAATCATTGATAAATGTATTTCTATCGGCAAAAAAAAAAAAAAAATAAATGCGACTGGTTGAACCAATAAGAATTTTCAGTCAAACAAGTCGATATTTCAACTGATTAGTCGACTACAACGAGCTAAAGTTGACAGCCCTACTACCTCATGTCATTCCAAATCCATAAGCCTTCAAAAAATTCAGATATTTTACATTAAACTCTAGAGATTTCTTCCCTTCAATAAAAGTCTACTCACCCAAAACTATGACAATTGAAAAAGTCAAAGAGATCATAAAGAAATTCATATGAATCAAGTGGTTTAATACAAGTCTTCACAAGAGACAAGATCACTTTATATGACGGAGCAACTTAACTTAGGCTTAGATATTTTTTTAATAAACGTCCATGAAATATGGTGATAAAGAAGCTCAACCATACTTGCCAGAAGAGACTTCATTGGTCCTTGTGCGTCAAGCAAGTGTGGTTGAACTTCTCTATGTATGTGCATTGATCAATGTTTGTATGGGAATAAAAGCCTAAATTAAAACTGTTTGTCATTTAAAGTGATCATGTACCTTCAGAAGAGTTCGATTCATATGGATTACTTTTACAATGTCTCTATGAGATTTTTGAAGCGTCAAAGTTGTAGTTATTTGTACATTCAGTGGTTTAATTGGCTTTATGCACAGCTGCACTACTTCCTGAAGTTAAGCCAGCTCCTTGTTTCCTGTCTGTCATTATTGGCCAAACTTGATTTATTCAGGTGTGCCTGACCATTAGTTGCCATGACTACTAATGGTCAGACACACCTGAATTAATCAAGTTTGGCCAATAATGGCAGACAGGAAACAAGGAGCTGGCTTAACTTCAGGAAGTAGTGCAGCTGTGCATAAAGCCAATTAAAAAATAATAATAATTTGTAGTTTCAAATATAAATGAAAATCTCATGGGTTTAGAACAACATTAGAGAGTAATTGACAGAATTTAAATTGAGTGAACAAACCCTTTAAATTATTATGTATCAAGTCATACAACCCCAGAAAGATGTTAGCGTTTCAACAATATATCATGTAATGTTATTTTAACATCATAATAAAAAGATCTGAGAACAGATTCTACTTATTTCACAGAACACAAAGTAGTAACATATGGGTTTGAGGTGTGAGGGTGAATAAATATAGGCAGTATTTTCATTTTTGGGTGAACTATCCCTTTAAATCCCAACTGAACGGCCTCTGATAGAGCACAAACTGTGAGTAAACAAAGTGGAGCTGGTTTTGTTTTTACCTTGGCTTTCTTCATACGATTCATCACATTCCCAAGGTCCTCCATGTCAATGACGGAGCCATGAGACTTCTCTTCCTCAGCAGAGGACTCCGCATCACTGCTGGACTCTCTATCAGCTCCTCCTGAAAAAAAATTTAAATAAAGTTTAAATTCTCGAAGAAGCATATGTTGCAGTCAAAATAAAAAAAAAAATCAGGATTTGGTTGGATCAAAAGTGGGATGTAATATTATTTGTTAAACCTTAAAGTCACTGACTACAATCAAACTGTTCAAAGGGCTTTAAATGATTCCAGACGATGAATAAGGGTCTTTCTTATCAAGTGAAACGATTGCTCATTTAAAATAAAAGTTTTAGTTTTATAAGCTCAAATGCTCGCCTTGCTCTGTTCTGTGATGTGCGTTTGTGACTCTTCTTGTTCGAACTCGTTTATCAAAATGAACAAATCTTTTTCCGAGTCAATTCGTTTATTTCGTTCGTTGAATGAGCCAAATGACACGAAAATGATTCGTTCATTTTGATAAACGGTGATATCTATGTCGCCTGTAATCGTTTAAAGCCCTTTGAACAGTTTGCAGTTTGTCTTTTGGACCTTGAAAGTGCATTATATGGAGAAAAATCCTGGAACGTTTTCATCAAAAACCTTAATTTCTTTTAATTCATTACATTTAATAAATAATTGTCCACTTTCGGCCACTTCCAGAGGTAGTCGAAAGCGCATTCGACCGGATTGCTTTCATAGTGTAAACGCTCATGTGCTCGAATGTGTTTCAGACAGCCACAAAAGGTCATCTATTCTCCGTCTACTGACTTAACGCGTAAACATTACCCTAACCCTTATTTTGTCTATTAGATTAAAAATAATCTTAAAAAAAACAACAACAACAAAAAACATCCATTTCACGACCATAGACCCTCCACTTGTAAAGGATATGTGTCTCCTCGTCTACCAGTGATGCGATCGAACCAAACGCATTTTAAAGGTTAGTTCACCCAAAAATTTAAATTCTGTCAGTATTTCCTCACCCTCATGTTGTTCCTAACCTCTATGTGTTTATTTGTTCTGCTGAACACAAAGGAAGATATTTGGAAGAATGTTTTAATCAATCCCCATTGACTACCATAGTATGTATTTTTTCCTACTATGGTAGTCAATGGAGATTAAGATCTGTTTGATTAAAACATTCTTCCAAATATCTTCCTTTGTGTTCAGAAGAACAAATAAACACATAGAGGTTAGGAACAACATCAGGGTGAGTAAATACTGACAGATTTTTTTTATTTTTGGGTGAACTAACCCTTTAATACCAGGTGTAAACAGGGCCTATGATTTTCTGATCTCTAGGTATGGCTTAACTCCCACCTTCTATAGATGTCCCACTTTTAGAAATGTGGTTTTGGTCCAGATAAATGTAGCTAATGATGGCATAGAGAGGCCAAATTTAATTATTCTGAACGTTAAAATATATTTTTCTAATCTTGTATGACTCGTAGCTATGTCTAAAATAAAATATTAACAAATGCTTTGCTAGAATTGATAGCTATGAATTGTATTAGTTAGAATTTCTGATGATAGCATAAAAACTAAATAACTGATTAATAAAGTGCATTTTAATAGACAAACAGGGATGCACACTGTTTTTTGCAGACAAATTAGGTAGTAACAGTCAGTTGGCTCTCTAATCAGGGGAAACGCAGCCGAGTGTTCAAACAACAGCCTTTTTGCCATGAAAACCTGAACAATTTCAGTGGGAAAGGGGAAAAATGGGAATTAAAGGAGCTTGACTTTATGAGAACGAAGTTTCCAAAAGGTAAAATATATGAGTGGGACATCTAAAAGAATAAAAATCTCCTCAGAAGTCTGTAATGTCACCCCTGCTGTTCAGATCCCATTTACAAGAGTGCACCACAGACTGCAGGGGAACAATCTGCTCTCTGGGTGTGCAGCGAGAGAGCAGTTACCATGACTACATGTGTTCAAAGACATCAGAGAGGAGGGCTGGCTTGCCTCAGAGTTGTTCTTCTCAGCGAGCGAGCGACTGTCCTCTGCCTCCTCCTTATGTTTATTCTTATTCTTGCAGCTGCTCTTCTTGCACTTGCCAGAGCAGGCTTTCTTCTCCCCTTTGGCCAGGGCCTGCAGCCGGCTCAAGAACTTCGGTTTTCCAGGCCTGAAAGTCGGCCTGCACGCTGCCATGTCGGCTCTTCACCACGTTGCAGTCGCCTTCTCCTCTGGTCATGACCCGTGCGGCACTCAGCATCCACAACCACTTATCTATGTTCTTACTGACCTGGAAACAGAAACTATATTTAGTGCAAGATTCATGCAACACAATCCAATCAAAAACAGGTGCTAAAATGCAGGCGTGTCTCACAGTGTTGTAATGGCCCACATAAACGGAGTTCCCCAGCCCAAAGACGGCATATCTCATTCCCTTCAGGTATGTTTTCCCATATCGGAAGTCAGTGGACGCTTCCTCAAGCCATTTGCAGAACCATTCGGGCACTCTCGGTGGGCTGTCCGTCAGTGTATGTGGCCACCAGGAACACACAGATCATCTTGCTTGTACACTAGAGAAGAATGATATGAGAGCATGAAGACATTTATGAGATGGACAAGAGTGACTACCAAGTATTAAATAGGTGAACTGGGTTTTATTTCCCTAAAATCAAAAGAAAAACATTTGTAATGCAATCAATATAACTATATTTTATGAATATCATTATAAAGGACCTTTTGACATTTTTATGACAATTCAAATTTAAACACACACTTTCATTTTTTGTGTGTGTGTGAGAAATGTATAATACAATAATTAAGATTCTCTGCAACAATTATTATTATTGTTTTTTAATAAATGAAATTGTGATACTGCCATGTGTACTTTATAAATGGCACATAATTCAAATTATGAAAATTAACATTTTTCTCCCATGGCATTACAATAGACTACATACAATTGTTATAACATTTTATTGTAATGGGGTAAAATATGATATTTCTTGACTGTTTTTTTATATTTACCTAATGTTACGCTAACATCTAGGGCCCTATAAAATCCGTTTTATTCTTTCCCAAATTCAATTTTATTTTTTCCCAAATTCCGTTTTTTCCATTTTAATTTTTGCAAATTCCATTTTAATTTTTGGGAATTCATTTTTTTACCCTTTACTGTTATTTTAGTTGTAAAAAGAGTGTGCTTTTTATTCCGTGATCGCAGAAATTATAGGGCCCTAAACATCATGAATAAACCATGATTATATCACTTATAATCCTATTTAACTGCTGAAAGAACAACAACTGGGGTCTTTTAGACTATGAGCTGTCCTGTGATGGATGGATTCAGCTCCACTTTGCACTGGCTCAGAGTGTGAGAATGGACAAATTTAAATTCAATTTAAAAAAAAAAAAACTTTTTAGAAGTAGTTGAGCTTTTTCCTTTATCTGGCAGTTCTGAAGTCATTCAGGGACACTTAAATTCAATTATGATAATTTGCTTGAGGTTTAATTATTTAGGTTCTAGTGAGATAAAACCCTGGTCAATCTTTTTACATTCCACTCAGGGAGAAGTATTGTGATTAACAGCCTTAATATCAATATTTCCTTTAAATGTTAGTGTGGTAAGTGGTAATTAAAAGATATGAAGCTCTCAGTAATTTCTATTATATTCTTCATTCCTAAAGATATATTCTTATCATAAAGTCATGACAAATCCTCAAGTTTTAAATAATCCATTAATAATCCATAAACGATTTGCCTGTCTGAAATGCAGAATGGGACCAGTCCAGCACATTTTGGGCAGTGAAATAACACTGAAAACAAGCAATGCTCACCTCATCAGCCAGTCTGTCATCTGGGTCATAGTCTTTCACATCTATAACCTCACACTGGATCCCCTGAGTGCTGACGTCTTCAGCGAGCTCTTTTGCAAACCCCTAAGCAAAGTTAGGAAAAGTAAACCACACATTGGCATATGATTCTAAGAATTAGGCCATTTAACAAACATAATAATTTTTTTTACTGTATATACCTTTGCAGTTCCTGTCTGTGATCCATAGAAAACTTTGACCCCAGAAACATGAAGGACCTTTTCAGTTACAGGTGAAAGTTCCTGTTTTTTTGCAGACTTATATGGCCATGGATTTACAGGGTTGACCGTTTTTGTCTATAAAAGAAAGACAATGTTAGTTGTGCATTCATTATAAACTACAAGGCAAAAACAAAGACTTGAAGTATCAGAGAATCTTTAAGCGTAAACATACTTAATTACCTTTTTGAAAAGCGTGTTGACAATAAACCAGATTCCTATGAGAACAGCAGCAGTAGTGTACACATAAAACCTGCTCTGCCACACAGACAGCAGGTAACTCTCAGTGAAATCCCAAACATCATTCAAAGCACCTGTGAATGCAAGAAAATACAATTTCTGCAAAATAATAGCATTTGACATGTCGGGAATGATGCAAGCACAAAATAAGCAACATTACTTGTTGATGAAATAGACATTTGTTATGGAACGGCTGTGTCTCAAAAGCTAGTACGCTGCCTACCTAAACAGCATTGTTTACCATTCTAGACCGAGACTGGGAATGAAGGTAGAGAGCACACGCTAGGTGTTGCCACACAGCCTAACCGTGCAAAAGTAAGTGCAAGTGCATACTAGAGCATGGCTACACTGTTATATATGAATAGCAGTTTAATTTAACTCATATTCTATGGGTTAATATTAGCCATGCGTTTCAATAAACTCAAGTTACCTTGCGAATCAGCGCCGACTGTAGAATACACCAAACTCGAAAACACCGCTAAAAACAACATTTTCTGTTGTCTATCGAACAAGACAGCACTGTTTATAAATATATAACATTAGCCAGAAATATCTAACTTAAGTTATGCGCATATAAATATCTGGCTCACTTTACGGCTGCACGTCGAAGGACGCCGCCATATTGTTTTGACAAGAATGCTGGGAAAATGAGGTCATCTCAGGTCATTCAACTCCAAGTGAGGATTCACTGCTTGATTTTTTTTTAATCATAATAATACGTATATAATCATCCACGTGAGTCTTCGTTGGTTGAATCAATTATAATAATATGCATTAATTTGTTTATATCAAATAAATAAATAAATAAAGCGCTATTGTTATTGTGTTGTAATTAACATTACATTATTATTGTTTAATTTTATTGAAGTTAATGTGTTGGTCTTAATTAATAAAATATAGTTTACATAAAACAAATAACACTCTTCATTCTTATCGTTTATTCAAGTCTGGAAATTTCACACTAACAACTTTATTATAGATTGTTCAACATCCAACATCCATTCAAAACAAAATGCAGTCTGCACGTTGTCTGGAAGATAATAAAAAAAGTTTTCATTTTTGTGTAATGTCCATTATTGAATTAAATTTCACATCTTATATTTCAGCTTATTTTGCACACAAAAAAAAATGATAATAAAAATTACACGAAAGCTTTTAAAAATCACAGCCTCTTGGTATTTTTCTGGGTTTGGCGTTTGTGACGAACAACTGCAAGTGTTGTGAAAAAATTTCCTGCAAACAGAACCAGGAAACAGAAGCCACACATGGAAACCTACAGTGAAAAGAGATGAAGATATGAAATATAAGATAATTCCAACTTCAAAATCACACTTTCAACAGATGTATTCATAGGCTATACTGAATTTGACATATTTTATAGCTTCAGTGTTGTCGTGTAAAGATCTATAGAAATAACACTGACCTGCCATTCTTTACATTCAGGGAGCTGAACCATTCTGAACAGGGAAATACTGTTCCAAAGCTGCCAGAACTACATGACACATAAGACATAGACACAACATTCAGTGTTCAACAAGATATTCACCAAAAATGATTACTGCACTGTTTCATATGCGGTTCCATGTTTAAAGATTTATTCTTTAAAATCGGACTATTATGCTTTGAATATATTTATATTCTGAAATATTAAAAACATAACCCTTACGAAAAAGAAGTTTATTCAAGTGTGCCATTAGTAATACTTCTTTTAAGTATACACTTTCAGTTTATTTTTCCTGTACTTCTCAGAAGTATGCTATATGTACTTCTCAGAAATATACTTCAAATTACACTTAACTGTACTTTACTTATACTGAGAGAAAAGCAAGTATATTTGTCCTGTACTTGTACTCAATCTTTTGATCCAGAAATACTTAAAAGTATAATTAAGTATTCAAAGTATACTTGTATAATTATTACAGTAAAAAAGTAAACTACTAGTATAACCATAAATTCACTTGCAGTACACATGAGATACATAATTATGAACCTAGTTGTGCACTTACTGTTACACTTATAGTACACTTAAACATATACTTTTATATACTAAAAGTGGGCCAATTTAGTCCCAAGCGGTATTAAAATAGTACACTTACAAGTTTACTACTAGTACATAGTGACATTAGTATACTTACTACATAATGTATACTTAAAAATATATTTGAACATTACTTAAGTATACTACATAAAATTAATTTAAAATATACTTCTTTTTCGTAAGGGAACTTACTTGACCCAGGAAGAGAAAGGGAAGAAGAAATGTTAGTCCCCGCCACATCCACGACTGAAATCCCTCTGTTTAAACAAAAATGATGTTTATAGCTTTAAAGTGACATAAAGCTTATCACTTTCTTCAAGTCAGAAATCCTTACCAACAGTCAAATCCAAGTTGTGTCGTTCCCCAAGAGCTTTTAGCCTGTAGAGACACCCACTTTGATAGTAGTACTGAAGACACTGCACAAAGCCTAAAAGAGAAAGTGATACTTTTGCCTTCAAGATCTCTCAATGTTGGTATTTTTCATGCAGCAGATGTTTTACTGGGTGGTGTTAGCATGTAGGGCTTGTAACTTACTTTGATACAAACAATAGGCCAGAAATTGGTTCCTGAAAGACTGGTATGTTTCACCATCTGGCCTACATGTACAACAAAATTTTTGTTTGAGGTCAAATACCAGCAATTTACTGATTCATAAATCATCATTCATTGTTTTGGTGCGGATGCATTTAATAGCAACATTTCACAAAATTCCTTGTGAAAGATTGTATATTTAAAATTAGCTTTTCAGTTTTTATTTTATTTTCAGTTTGTGGTTCAGTCATTTTTGGATTTTTTTTTTTTTTTTTAAAACAACCAGATTTTTTTGTTTTTTATTATTTCAACTTAATATTATTATTATTTTTAGTTAGTTGCTATAAGGCAACATTCTTAAATGATAATGTTGTTCAAAGACTCGAAAAAAATGAACTAATCATTCCTCTTTCCAGTACTGACAGTATAGCCTCTATAGGACTGACAGGAAGAACAAAAGACTCTGACCCAGCCGAACCCGAAGACGAGAGAGAGAGAGAGAGAGAGAGAGAGAGAGAGAGAGAGAGAGAGAGAGAGAGAGAGAGAGAGAGAGAGATGAACTAATCATTTCTGTTTCCAGGACAGATTCCCATATGTTGCGAAATGAGCATACGCGGTCAACACGAAATGAACGAATCAATCTCTGAGACAACTCGGTAGTCCCGAGTCATAATAAAGATTCGTTCAAAACACTCACTTCTTCTGGAGGTGCAGCAAGGACACGAATAGTTTCCTTTTTTCAGATTCTTTTTTCAGGAGCAGCTTCTTAGCAAAACCAGCTTTATACTGAGTCTGACTCTCATTTAAAGCAGTCTGGTGCTGAGAAAAGATTCGCGATTTGCGAAAACATGAAAGCAGGGACGTTACTGATGGGGTATATTCCCTTCGAAAACAAAACTCAGCCACTGTGTCTTCAGCGGTTCGGATTTAGGAACATCAAAATGACTGTGTTCGTTCTGTGTTGATCGTTCTGTGTTGAAACGCTGCTGTCAATCAACAATCATAGTAGGGGAGCGTTCATTTTATTGACGTCACAAAAATGAATGGCTCAGTTTGAAGCAGGGAAAAACATATAAGAAGATTAAAAACAAAAACACTGGATAGATTTTTATCATTAAATGATGGTTGTCTACAGGCACTGTCAAGACATTTCGGTACAATCAACTTGAAAAACTGCATGTACCATTATATGACCCCTTTAAAATGAAAAACATGAAAAAACAACCAACTGCAAATATAACAAGGACACTTTGGTCACAATTATTTATGAAAACACATCATTTGTGCTGGCAAATCGATTAATCATGATGAATTGCATCGAACATAAAAGTGTGTGTGTATAGACACACATACAGTATATATTTCCAATCTTTTGTTATAGCGATTAATCGTGATTAATCGATTTGACAGCACTAGATATAATCATTATAACCGACATTATGAATAAATTATTGTGCATTATACATAAAGGCTTCGGTCTGAAATGAATAGTCGGAAATGACTCACCAGGTTAGCATGACTCCAGACAGAAAGGTGGAAATGTAGTGGTGGAAAACCCACCATCCTTTAATCCTATATAAATCAAAGCATATACAAGGCTTTAGAGATGGCTAGGTCCTTGAGAGAGCTTATTAAATCCACCATTGATCAAACGTTTCGCGTGTGAATTCAGCAATGTCACATCTTCAAACCGGAAAAGACTCTTAAAGTTTCATATGACAGTTTCTAACCTGGATCCATTGCTGATGAGGATACTTTCACGGATTGTCAGGGTGCAATAGTACCAAACCAACAGGAAGTTAAGAAGGGCATCGAAAACTCTACAGACAAACACCAAAAGCAAGCATGAAATGTGAAGTGAGGGAAGGCTTGTCAGACCTGTGTGAACTTAGTCTTACCTGTAGCTGATGAAGAAGCGACATATGAAGGTCAGCAGGAACAGAATCACGGTCACATACAGCTTGAACCTTTCATACTCATCTTTGTATTCAGCTCTGCATTACAAAGTGAACAGGCATATGATAAAATAAGTATAAAATATAAGCTGAAAGTCGATAAACTGAGAAGCAAAATTGTGTACATTTTTGTTGCACTGTAAAAAATATTTTCAATTGGTTATATCAAAAATGTTTTCTTTTGTCAAATGAACTTATAATATAATAATAATAATATATATATATATATATATATATATATATATATATATATATATATATATATATATATATATATATATATATGTATTGCATTGACTAAAAATGTAAGGCAATAAGTTAAATAATTGTTTACAGTGCATCTTCTACAGATATTCAAATCGAAAAATAAATGTTTTGTACATTAATTATTCAAATAACTATAAATAAGTTTTAACATTTACATTAATACAAATACATTAACATGCATTTATTTTTTTTAAATTGGGTAACACAAACATTATTTGTCAATGGTACAAACTTATTTGTAGATATACTCTCAAAACAAGCCTCAAAGTATTATGGAAAATATGTATATCTTGTTTGAAATATTTTCAATTTTTGTAGTGTGCATAATACGATTGAAATACATTTTATATAATATATTAGATGTTTTTTGGTGCTTACTTTGCCTCTTTGCTTGGAAGGTTGACGTTCACACTCCCAAGGATCGAGACTGAGATAAAGCCTTGCAAATACAAGCAAAAATAACATTCAACTTGTAACTACAAAGCTGACCTTCTGAAACAGACTTATTTAATAATCTTCCAGTACCCATTTTTCTTTGGAATAAATTCTTCCATTTGAAAGATTAGGCTTGGCATATTTTGAATGTGACCTTTGACCTTCTTCACCTCATTCTTCTCATCTTCAGTCAGTCCTTTGTCAAATCTATAATTCAGAGTAGGAAATGTATATTAAATTTTACAGTCATAGTCAGCGTAACAGATCATAAAGGAAAAAAGATAATAAAAACACATTTTATTTACTTAGACAAAGACTTTAAATTGTCCTTTAAATTCTTTTTCTGACGAGTTATGGAGGCAGCAAAGCTTTTTTGAAGTTTGGAGACTTCCTCTAACTTCTGCAGGTAAAGCCGATGGGTCTCCTGGACACAGAAATGTTTTATATCCACAGAAAAGTTCAGTTGTTTTGTAAGGTCTTTGGTCCTGAATCTGAATAGATTCAGAAAGATAATATCCTACCTGAAGCTGCTGTAATTCTTTCTCCTGAACCTTCCATTCTTGAAGGGCTGTTGCGAGTGATGTCGACATGTAAACTTTATCAGTACAACTACTCAGTTAAACTAACCAGATTTCTCTTTCTTGGATAACTAAATGCAGTGAAACAAACTGTGATGGACACACAGCAATGTCTTCAATGCAGATTTCTATGTCGAATTTAAAGAGAACTTCAGTTTAGAAGCATTTCAATAGACAATCTTCGCTCGTATCTCTATTTCTTAGCGATTGCAATATAGGCTTGAACTTTGTAGTGAACTTTGACAGACCAACTTGACTGACCTTTGACACACTTGGTTGCTTGCACTTTATAGGAAGGGCTACATGTTCAAGGTTTCAGCACTGTGAATTCTGACATATAATAATGTGAAATTGTATTTGAAACTTCATTGAACATGTAAAAACATTATTACACTGGAGAATACATAGAGTCTAGTTATTTATGCTCTAAAGTCTCATGCCTTAGTTGCATAATCCAATAATCCCTCACAAATTCCATTGATGTAAAAGAACACAAAGTGAGAGAACAGCTGAAATAATGAAAACTTGAACTTTAATCGAGAGATAAATAGGCCTATAGGTCAAATATAGGCCTATTTTTGTTTCAATATCTTAAACTACTGCCTGGTCATGTATTATAGGAACTTTCAATGAATATGGTACACTTTGGTGTCCCATTATTTTTGTATTTAAACCATTATAGGCATAAATTCCCCCTTTATTGTGTGAGTCCTGTATAAACGGCTATGTGTGTGTGTGTGCGTGTATATATAGCTAAACCATATATATTCGTTTTTACTGTTTTTACATTTATTGTATTACATTTATTTAATTTTGATGTTTTTTATATATTTGTTACAAGAAAATTGTAAAATCACGCAAATTAGTTTTATATTTAGACATGAAATAAAGTTATAAAATTGTATTCGACTTCCTGATCAACAGTGGATCTCAATCACATGAATTCTTCCGCTGAAAGTTTTTAATAAAGCAAACTTATTTGTTAGTTTAACGTCTTTTTTCAAGTGAATGCATCTGATCCGCAAGACTTTATTTGTCCATGAGCATCCTCTTGCGTTCACTCGCGTCATCACTTGCTCGCAGGGCGCATGCGCGTTCATGCGACTGTAGTATTATCATTGACCCAAGCAATATTTAAACTGCGCAGGGGATGGCCTGTCAAGAAACATTGGACTATAATACCATGGGTGGGTTTACAAAGAAATGCATGACGGTCCAACTCAAGCAGGATCTAATCTGAATGATAATATATGTTCTGCCTCAGAGCTTTTCTCGGCTTTCTTCTGATCGGTGATACACAGTGTGTCAGCGGCGGCTGGCCAGAGGTGCTGGATGATATCGACCGGTGTGTGTGGTGACTCCAGAAGAGACTGTCTCGTTTTAATGAATTAGTAGTCATAAAAGGTGCTTTACTATTCTGACTTGCTTGTCCGATTGCCAAACGTAAAAATGAGCGTCGCGGTTTATGTATTGACCACGGTTACCGGGTATGTGCTAACATCGGCGTTACTGCTGAAGTGTCCGTCACTGTTGCACCGGCGAAAGAGAGAAACCTTCAGAAGCAGACACATCTCACACCGTGGCGGTGAGTGGACAAACGATGCTTTTATAAGTTATAAATGTCAAATATAGGCTACAGTTTTCTTTGTAACGTTACGTCAGTCAAGTCAAAACCCAGGAATGCTGACTATGTAGTAAGGAAGTTTAGGTTTTGAGACAGTGAATGAATGAACCTTAACATTCATAAGATTGCTGACTGTAAAACACTTCAATCACACACTTCAAAAAAAGTATATCCATCTAAGTTGTGTATTCTAAACCATCACCCATTCGATGAGAAAATAAATTGCCAATAGCCTATTATACATATCTAAATACATACATACAAATATATGGAACACCCAGCTCAATGAAAGCGAAAGTACAAACTTCCATAGCACGTGACATGCGGATATTCTAAGTTCTCTATCTGTGGAATCCAAACATCATAATGTTTGCGACCTGGGGTCCATATAATTTACAAATGGCTCCCATATTTGAGTTCATCTATAAAAGAGTGGATTACATGTGAGGTATTCCAGTGATATCAGTTCCATTAACACTTTTTGCCATCCTTTCACAGAGGGAGGGAGTAGGGAAGGGAGAGGTTATCAATGATCCACTGCAAAATAAAAATAAAAAAATGTTCCAATCTGCCAAAATTGAAAAGTCTTCTGTTAGCCATAAAAGTTAAATTATCGGTTGGTATGTCCATGCAACCGGTCCTACTTGACCTGCTCTGAGTGGGGTTCAAACTGTAGGGCCCTATAATTTCTGCGATCACGGAATAAAAAGCACACTCTTTTTACAACAAAAATAACAGTAAAGGGTAAAAAAAATGAATTCCCAAAAATTTAAACGGAAAAAAATGGAATTTGCAAAAATTAAAACGGAAAAAAACGGAATTTGGGAAAAAATAAAATGGAATTTGGGAAAAAAATAAAACGGATTTTATAGGGCCCTAAAACTGGAGTGTCTGGTGGGCGTGCTTACAAGGATGTTAGACCACAGCCACTAGAGTCACCCACTGGCACACCTCTTGAGGCAAGGGGATTTAGGTTTACACACACAGCCCTTACTGGCCTACGTCTGTTACACCCAGTAGGTGAACATGATTAAACAAAGTACATCTTTGTTTATCCTGGAACAAAATTCCTGAGATCTGAAGGACAAGTGTACGGTTTGTTAAGTTTGGGCTTACAATCTGGGTTAGGTATTTTTACATCAGTGTTATCCACCAACTATCTCACTCTGATTTTAGGGATAGCAAATGGGAAAAGGGGTTGGTTAGGGGTAGGGATATATCAGAATGTTGTTATAGGAACAAGTGTCAAGGGTTCCAGTTACAGGTTTATACTTAGAAACTTACATTTCACAAAGTATGTTATTCCAATAATTTTGCATTTAGGACAAAAAGGGGAAAAGGAATTGTTAAAGGAATGTGTGTGGTTTGGTTATATAGCCTATGTAATCTGTGCTATATTTTCAGCTAAATTGCTTTCATATGATTACAGACTGATATTAATTTTCCCATACTTTGTCCCAAATATCCTCATCAATTGGAACTTCAACTCGCCCTCCCATAATTTCAGAAATTTCTATGCCAGTTCAATCACATAAATATTCATAAAAAAATATTTTTTCTTGGATGTTTGAAAAAGTAATTTCTCAAATGGAGATATTTCAAAATTATCATTTAATGATGTACTACTTTGAATAAAATGCCTAATTTGCAATTCTGACTTTAGAAGTTTATATTTATCCATAAATGGTTGAAATTACATTAGGTTACCATCAACAAACGAGTCTTAGAGCCTTACCATATCTGGATTATGTAAAATTAGGGATATAGGACAAATTTCATAATACCTTCATGTTGGTTCAGAGGGTTCATCATTGACTTGTCTTTATTGACTAGGCACTGGAGTGTGGACTGTGAAGTGGAATACCGTAGAAACTATAGATATAGTCTTAATATAAACATTACCTAAAGTAATTATTTTACTACCAAAATCAATATTGTAAGCAAACAAAGCACTGCTACTACAAAATAGCTACATTTTGTCCTGATACTTATTTTGTTCATCTTCAGGGGCCGCGAGAATTTAGAGAACACAATGGCAGCCTTCAAGCAGTGAGTTTATCAATGGGCTGCTGTTTATGGCCTGGTTTATAGATAAGTATACTTGATGTTGTAGAATTTGTTTTTTTCTGTATTCTCGTTTCATCCTTTCTCATCCTTACAAAAATATTCTATGATGTTCTGGATGAAAATCTTCATTAATTTATGGACAAATGCATCCTTACCTCATCTGTTGTATGTTTTCTACTTCCTCAGCGCTGTAAAACTTGGCACTGACATGTTGGAGCTGGACTGTCACTTGACCAAGGATGAGCAGGTTGTGGTATTGCATGATTCTAACCTCAAGAGGTCGACTGGCATTAACTCATACATCTCTGATGTGGCTTATGCTGTGAGTGGAGAAACTTCAAACCTGTATTCCCATTCGCAGTCCAATTTTTTTCAATCCTTGACTAATTTGTAGCAGACATAAAACTCTTATGTCAATTAATAAATGCTGTATTATAAAAGTGTTTGTGTGTGTTTGTCTACTTAGGAACTTCCACCTTACCTTTGTAAGCTTGGGGTGACTTTCAAACGAGGTGAGTGTTCAGTCCAGGTTATGTTCAACCAATTCGATTTCGGGTATAATCAAGCAGATTCCCAATGTGCCTGAAGTGTTACTTATATTTAGCCTGTAGTGGAGAAAAAAAAACTGAAACATCATTGAAAATCTAATTGAAACATTTTAGAATAAAAAAAAATTAGGATTACAAAAATTAAAATAAGTTATATGAAAATGTATTTGCTTCTTCACTATTTCTGTCACTAATCAAATGTGAACAAATTTGCAACTGATCATGTGACCTCATTTGTACCCGAAACGCTCTACCAGATGCACCAAGAAAACAACAAATTATGCTAATATACACTCATGATGTAACGCAATACTACCAAAAAATTATAATCCTGTTCCTTTATCTCCTCATCGAAATCCGAGATGGTCAGACAGTGATTCATCTTTTATAAATCCTTAAAATACTCAAGTTTGGGATGCAGTGAGTGTACACCATACATTTTTAAATGCTTAGCTTAAATGTGTAATATGAATAAGTAATGCTCATAAACAGCTTTTGAGATAGTATTCCCAAGTGGAATGAGTAGAGGCTTGGTCCCAGAAACAGCCTTCCTTACCTCATGATTTAACAAGGTCTGATTGAAGCATGTGCCTCCATTAAAGCTACCTTGTGTAACTCTTAGTTTATTCTTAAAAACACTTAATTCTTTCAAAAATATATGTGCTCATTAATGTATATTTACTTCGTTCAAGTAATAAAGTATTCTCGTGAGTGTATAATATGCCATTGAAAATACATACGGGTAAGGGGTTCTAATGTCGGTCGCCATGTTGCCCCTCCATCTTGAAAGTACATTAGCCAAAGAGGGACATACCCGTTAATTCAAGCTTCGCCTTTCGCATTTACGTTCAGTTTAACACTCATGGACGAGGTCAAACTGGAAGCCATGTTAATCTTGGACTACATTGGCCACCGTAGGAGTTAAAACAAAATTCGGAATTGAGAGGAACAGAAACTAATATTCACGTGATGGTCATATACCTTTTCACCACTAGATGGGGATAAAAATCACACAGTGTAGCTTTAAAGCTCTATTTGGGTCATTTTTTTACAAACTTTTGGAATTTATGCAGTTGTAATTAAAGCCACTGTTTACTTGATTCAAATATGTTTAGTATGCATTCATTTCAGAGTGCTACTGTGAAGGAGGAGATGACAAACGCATCCCTCTGCTGAGAGAGGTGTTTGAAGCTTTCCCAAACACCCCTGTAAACATCGACATCAAGGTCAACAATGACACCCTCATCAAGAAGGTGTGATGACCCTGCCAGTCCTGCTCATATTTCATTTCCTTGAATCCTCAGTCTGTGCGGCTGTTTGTCACCACTAAAATTAATCAGGTTATTGAGACAAGTTTATCAGAAGCAATATAGAGTTCTACTTTTTTCCGTCAGGTGTCCGAGAATGGTCACCCGATACAACAGGGAGCATTTGACCGTCTGGGGAAACTCCAGCAATGAAATCGTTAGGAAATGTTACGAAGAGGTGAAACATTGTTTTTTTTTTGTAAACAACATTGTTTTATTCTGACTGAACTCACAATATGTAAAATGTCAATGTCTGATGTTTTCCCGCTTGTTTTGTAGAATCCGCAAATCCCACTCTTGTTCAGTTTACCCAGAGTGCTACTGTTGGTGGGTCTTTTCTACACAGGCCTCCTGCCCTTTGTCCCGCTCAAGGAACAATTCCTGGAGATTCCAATGCCTTCCATTGTTTCCAAGTAAGGAACAATTGCATTTTAGTCGTACTTGCATACATGCTCCAATCATTCTTTTTCTTTCAGGATTTAAAAATTCTTTAGATTTAAGGCTCTTTTAATTTCATGCAGTGGATGAACTTTGGACGCTTACAAAACTAGTGCTTTGCTAGACATTTTTTTTTTTAAGATTTTATTGGAAATTTGAAAAGTTCTAAATATTTTGTCTCTTGTAGACTCAAAGATCCTGAGCGTCAGACACGGAGTCATCGTTTCATAACGTGGTTGGCAGACACGTGAGTTTATGTACACTGTGGCCTTTTACCTAAATATTTCCTTAACACTGTTTTTGTTTCTTGAAAGTAGAAAACTACCTGTGGGTATTACAGAGAGCAGGTTATTTGACTTAACTGGGTGTATTTACTGTAGTAAGTTGATAATCTTAACTTTTGGTTCCAAAACCTTTTGGTAACTTTCAGGGTATGTAAGTAGCAATTGCAACTTATTTTCTGAACATAACCTGCACTGGAGGTTAGTTTACATCAGAAGCATTGAGATTTCACACAATATAAGTATATAATCATTTATTTATACTAAATACTTTATATATTCAATACTCATTTTCCGCAGAATAGTTGCACGATACCAGCTGCACACAATTTCTCCGTCATCAAGTTAAAGGGATAGTTCACTTTGAAATTAATTTTTGATGTGTTTTAGCTTACCTCAAGGGCATCCAAGATGTAGGTGTCTTTGTTTCCACAGTATTTTCAATTTTGACATTTTTAGGTCAAACCGTTCTTGTCTGTCAGTCATATAATGGAGGTCTATGGTCATCACCTCAAAGAGCATGCACAGAGAAGTCCAAATTAAACATGATTTAATGACTCGTAAATGTAAGTACACATTGATGGCCTAAGACATGAAACGAGTGAGAGAAAACACAGTATTTATATTGTTTTTACCTCTTGTAACCACAGCCACTTTCAAGTGATCTGAAGGCACGAGCGCTTCGGTGTGCACAAGCAGCGGAAAGTGACTGAGGTGATCTCTTGTGCGGTTGCGAAAAAAATCAACGTTGTCTGTTGATATATCAAAATCGTCTTCCATTGCAATTTCCTGTACATCTAAATATGTTTACATCTTCACAGTGAAGGGTAACACCTCTGAAATCTCTGTTTAAACAATAAGTGACATACACGCGCGAGGCTTTCCGGAGCTTGCACAAACAGAAGCGCCCTTGCCCTCAGAGTACTTGGATGTGACTGTGATTATAAGAAGTAAAAACGATATAAATACTGTTTGTTTTCTCACACAAACTGCTCGTTTCGTGTCTTAGGCCATCAATGTGTACTTACATTTACGAGTCATTAAATCATGTTTAATTTGGACTTCTTTGTGCATGATCTTTGAGGTGGACCCCATATACCTCCATTATATGACTGACAGACAACAACGGTTTGACCTAAAAATATCAAAATTGAAAATACTGTGGAAACAAAGACACCTACATCTTGGATGCCCTTGAGGTAAGCTAAAATATACCAAAAATTTATTTCAAAGTGAACTATCCCTTTAACACCCAACCTACTTCTCCTCAATCAGTCATTTAATTTGCTCAGGATGAGTATTGTTGCTGTTTTTTTCGCTGGTTACTGCGCTTAAACATGTCAAAATGCCAGTCTTGGTGAGTATTCACATAAACAGTCAGTTCGAGAAAGAAAACATGTGTAACAGTATAAATTGATCTGTGTGTCAGGTCTTAAAGTGACAGCAGCCTACTTTACCTGTTACAAAATATTAAAAATATCTATACGGCTGTTTTTTTCCCATGGTATCAATGTCAAAATTGTGGCCGTTAGTAACTTTGAAATTCTACTAGCCACAGTGGCTGGTGAGGAAAAAAGTTAATGTCAAGCATTATAAATAATGCTTGAATTTTTGATAAGAAAAAAAAAATACTAAGTGTAAATTGCCATTAAACAAAATTAAAAAAAAAGAAGTATGGCCTGCTTCCGTAGCATCCTTTTTTTTAATGGTGACTCCGGTCTTTGTCAACATTATGAATTTCATACTTGCATACATACGGATTGACTAAACTTTCCTCAAACTGTGGTTTTGGAACATGAATACCTCGAGTAAGCAAGCTTTGGGTTAATCAACTGAGAGTTCAGGGTACATGTGACCTTGCTTTCTGGAATACTCCCCTGCTTTAGTGTTTTTTCCCATGCTGCCCTCAGTGATAATACTAATAGTAATAACAAGCATCTCATATTTATACTTATTTAAAGGTTGTTAATATGGTGGAATGATAATATGGGTTTATTTTCAGGCTCCTAATGAGAAAAGCTCTATTCGATCATCTGACCGGGAGAGGAATACAGGTGAGTGAGTCCTAATCTTTAAATGAGATTTAGGTCATACAGCACATGTGCTTTATGGGTAAACATTGTTTTGAGTGCTATGATGTGCATGAGCAGATGGCCGGAGCTTTGAATAGAATTTCACTCTCGCCTTGAACGTCATCATGGGACTTTTCCACTGGTCTTTACTTTTTCCTTTCCAACCACAGGTGTATATCTGGGTGTTGAACGACGAGGAGGACTTTAAACGTGCCTTTGACCTTGGAGCTACGGGGATTATGACAGACTATCCCACCAAGCTAAAGGAGTTCATGGAGAAAAACAACTACGCTACCACCCTTAAATAAGATTTGAGGCCAAAGGATACAATCAATATGCTTTTCCGCTGACCTTTGGCCCCTGAACGGGCCTTTTAATTACCCAGCTGTCTTTGATGTTTATGTCCGTGAGTGTGGCAGCTATCAGTTCTGCATTAATCAGCAATTCAGCATTTAAAGCGAACTGGATGTGATGAAATCATTCTGCAGCTTTAACTTCATAGCAATACACATTTTCCATAAAAAGCTGGAGGACTTATAAGAGACTATGCTGAATTATCAATTATATTAGGGTGATGTCATGATATTTCTGTGAAATTTACCCTACTGGCACTTTCAGTGTATGATTGACTGGCCGTTGATTGTAGTGGTACTTGCTGTGCATCACTTTCTGCAATAACACTGAACTCACTAAAGCGTTAACTGTCTAAATGATGATACCGAAGCTACTAAAGTTTCAAGGCACAGAAGATAAACACTTGTTTTAATGTGTATTATGGGATTGTTGAGAGACTAGTAATCAGAGGGATGGAGATTTTAAGGTTTACTTCAGTACTAAGTGGTTTAATTGTGGTTTGATTGACGTGTGTATATTTTGTGTTCGTAAATTTGTTTTTGTTTTTGACAATAAGAGATTTTTGGCTTAAAAGATGCCTAAATATTGCTTGAAGTGTTAAGTGTTTAGTTTAATATAAGACCAGTCAGAAGTTTTGACCACAATTCGATCTTCATTACTATTTCTGCATGTTACAATAATAAAGTAATCAAACCTCATATTTAAGCTGCTTCAAACCCTGCTTTTTATTTAAACTCAAACTAATTTATATAATAATTAACTAAATATAAGTTATATTTTTTTTAAAAAATCATGCATAGGGGAACTTTAAATTTGTCTTAAATAAATTTAAAGTATTCCAGCAATTGCCTTTAGGTCAAAAGGTTTTTGTGTTCATGAGAAACAAAGTCAGTCAGGTGTGTCTAAGCTTTTGACTGGTTGTGTATGTTTTATACTGATGAAAGAGGTTTTGTTGGAGTGTAACTGGGACACAGACAAGGGTTGTATGTGGTCATGTGACTTGAATGTACTTTTGCTGGGTCAGGAAAAGATTTGTGGTTTTACTTTTTTGGTAGATTTAAAGAGATCATCAAAATCTCATTCTTTTAAGGATGAATAAAATACGGGATGCATTCAAAATTGACATGACAGTAACTCACTCCTGAATGATGTAGTTGTGGAGTTTACCCCATTTTGTAAAGAATATACGGATATAGTAACTCTTAGCCTTGTGCTGTGTTTAATTTTTTAGTTCATATTTTCTCTGAGCCACTTTCATTTGTTGTGTGTGAACTCAATGTACTGTTAAATTTCAAGTGATAGCTACAAAGATGAATTCAAAGATTAGTTATTGAGCCTATTTGGTTTCAGTTGCACTGTTCTGTTTTGGATATAAAAATAATTTATAAATAAATTTAAACAAATATATTTTGCCTTTGTGTTATTTAATCTTAATAATGAGTGTACAACAACCCTTGACGCATTAAGTGCCTGTAACTTAAACAAACACATATTTTGACCAGAAGATAGCGCTATATGGTAACTAAACCTTTCTCTGACGAACCAACGTAAAATACTATATAAGTAACAACATAGAAATGTACAATAACATAAAAACGTCTACATCCGTACATTTAACTACTTTTAACTTACTTTGATTATAGCTTTAATGAATTCAGTGCAGTTCAATATGTTTTTTTTTTTTTTCATTTTTACAAAGTTTTAAATAAACAAAAGACTTACATAGTTATCTTCCTCACAGAATGAATACGGTGAAGTATATGGTACCCTTTACTTCCACGTAAAACATGTAGCTATTGGTCGTGGTCGATGAAAAAATAATATTTTCCACATAAGTTCTCAAAACTCAGTTACAGTTGCAGGTAGATACCAGCCCAATTTATGATTGGCTGTTTTTTCAAGTTCTAACCAATCAGCGTAATGTTGCTATGCCTCTGCGTCGCAGTGATTGGTGGAAAGAGTTGTCATTTGCCCTGTAGGTGATGTACAGTGCGATCGTGCCCATACAAAACTTAGTTTACATGCACCACGTCCACACTGACCGCGAGCGAAGCGGGAGAAGGAATTTGTCGTTACAGGAAAACATACGCTAAGTTTGCTGTGAATCCCGATTCACCTAAACGGAAGAGGAGCGCGTGCCACCCTATCACAACCCCGTTTTCTTCTTTTCAAAGGTAAATGCGAATTGTTTTAACACGTTGTCTAAATGTAAGTGTGATCATATTCATCTGCTTTATGCAAATGATGTCAACTGATAGTGTGTGTAAGAGCATCAGGTCAGGATGACGGTGTTGTGTTCGAGTTCTGCTGGAGATGGTGTGATGTGATGCGCTGCAGGTCCGCAGTGGTGATGCTGCTACTGATGCTTGTTTATCTAACTCCGCCACTATCACATCCAGCATCACTGCAGCATCATCAGTGGCACATGTGTCATATCTGACAATCATCTTCTTTATCATTAAGTTTGCATGGCATATCAGTCGTAAATTAAGACATTTCTGCATTAATAGCAGCATTAGTGTGCACTTTATTCAGTCTGCGTCATGTCGGAGTTCTCCTGCAGGAGATAAACATTGCTCATTGATCACAGACACACTGGTTAGTAAATATATAATAATAATGAAATATATATATTTAAAAGCGCAACAAAGCATAATATTGTGTCATACTTACTTTAAAGTGTCCTTGTTTCAGTGTAATAATGGGCTACATTTATGTACCGAGTAATATTAATTAACTACATGGATTTACTTTGGGGTTTGGGTTATTTTAGGGTTTGGGTTAGTTGCATGTAATTTTGAATGATCTTTAGTTATTACTATAGAAACTACTAGATGCACACAGGGAAACTGTCAAATAATGTGTTACTGAATATTTATCTATGAATTAATAATGAACATTCAATAACATTCAAAACCTAATATAGAGCGTTCAAATAGAACTGAATAGATTGTTTTGATAAAAATGTGATATTTATTTCCAGCACTTTCATCTACGTTTTAATAGAATATTCGGCATAAACAGAATAGATTAGTTAATAGAATTTAATTTAAAAAAAAATATATTTAGAATATTTGAATGTTATTTAATATTTAGAAAAATTATAGAATATTCAGTATAACTGACCTACTATACCAATACACTTCTAGCCACAAATAACATTTGCACATGTCGTGGGCTTATTATATTGGTTGTGTTTTGAAACTTAGTAAGCTCCCTAATGAGTTAGTACTGATGGGTTTGAGTTGATGGAGATTAATGACATAACTCCATTGAGCAGTAGGTCGAGTTAATAACATGTTTTAAGAGTGATATTGTGATATTTCAACAAGTCTCATATTTTACTGCCATTTTTCTATTTTATTTTAAATATTGTTTATTGCTCTGTTGTTAGGGGTCAAATTTGAAAGCATGCTTGTGCTTCCAATGAGGAAACAGTGCCAGTAGTGCAGTGTGGCTGAAATCCAGCCCCACATACTGTAGTGTCTGCTGTCAGTGAATCAGGTTTAGTCCAGCACAGCACTCAAACATTGACTTATTGCATGAAACAATAATAAGAATTGATTCCTGTTTTATTTTCAACGAGCTCTCTCGCTCTTACACGATCGAATTACAGAGAGCCTGAATGCTGACAAGTAATTTCTGAAACACTGTCAAATCCAATCCGGTTCGACAGGGATTATGTTTTTCAATATTTTTTTCCTGCAGGTCTTAAGCTATGGTATTATACCGTGACACTCTTCGCATGATAAACTGCATATGAATGCAAATACAAGCCATCAGACATGGATAATCACAAAAAGCAGAACGTTTTAATTTTCATGATCCACTCAGGAAATTATAAGGGCTGTTTGTTTAATCATTTGCTATGACGTAACATTGTCTTACACCATTTTCCAAAGTTATTTTCTTAAAAATTAAGGTTGTCAGGGGGAAAGTTTCAAATATCATGTGAGAAGTCCAGATTAGGAATGGTATCTCGATGTAATTACAATAAATGCATTTTTTTCATCACCAAAATAAGACGCTAGAGGCTGGACACCCAGTGAAGGGATGGACGCAGCTCAAGGATGTGTTTCCTCTATTTCTGTTGCTATTATATCTCCGACAGTGCTGCTCTGGTTACATAAGGAAGGTCCTTGCGTTGCAAAGGCCTTGAAGAGATGAGTGCTACAACCCTTCTGTCACAACAAATTTGTCAGAGCATTCAGCAAGAGACATTAAGTCAAGTCACCTTTATTTATATAGCGCATTATACACTACAATACAAATAGTTTCAAAGTAGCTTTACAGTGATAACAGGAAAATGATTCAGTGATGCAAACATTCAGCTGTACAGCAGCTCTAAAAGAAAACAGTGTCATTGTTCAGCTGTTCAGTGTTGATTCAGTTCTATTGTAACAAAAGTTCATTAATTATTAAATTAGTTCATTTAATCTATAAAGCAGTTCTGCAGAAAACAGCGACGTCATCGTCCAGCACAGTTCAGTTCTCATTCAATACTGTCAGTGCAGTGAAATCAATAATATTGTTGAATATTGAGTGTCCCCAACTAAGCAAGCCAGAGGCGACAGTGGCAAGGAACCCAAACTACATCAGGTTGGGGACTTGGTAGAAACCAGGCCCAGTCAGTTGGCCAGCGGACAAACATAGTGTGATAATGATTCAGTCTGCATCACATGTCAGAAATCAGATTGTGGATTGGAAGCATTCAAATATTTCATACAGTTCCTTTTGCTTGAAGATCAGATTCATCCCGCCAGTATGGAGACGAAGCTGGTCATAGGTCTGTGGTCTTGTCTGGTTCTTGTGGTCTTTGCTGAGGATCTGTCGTGTTCGATGAGGCCTTCGCAGGGGATTGTCTAGTAGACAGGATCTTTGCTGACATTCAGGGCTGCGTTGTGGTCGTGTCTTCTTGGTGCCGGTCCACCATCTGATCTGGATATGGACTGGATACGGCTGACTACAGTAACCTCGGGATATTCATTTAAGGGGGAAGTTTACAAAGTTAAAGGTACTGTTCCCCCAAAAATGTTAACCCTTTCATTATTTACAGTACTCACCATTACACACGCTTTTCCACTGCACAGTACCGACTCGACTTGGCTTTGTTTGGTTTTCCACTGTGTAAAAGTTGTACCTGTACTTGCTTTCGGGTACTTTGTTTGTACCACCTCCGGCAAGGTTTTGAGCGAGCTAAGGCAAACTGTGCCGATACTAAAATGTGACGTGAAAACAATGCTGACTGCTGATTGGTCAGAAGAATCGTCACCATTCACTGCGTCATCATTGCACGCGCCAGATGGATCCAAAATAACCCTGCCATTTTTAAATAGTTTGTCCAAAGATAGTTACTAAACTTACTACTATTATTATGGCAACTCGGAAGAATACGCCGTGGTCAAACGAGGAGGTGCAGACCTTTGTTTGGTTGCCGAAGAGAGGATCCAGCGAGAGCTTGATGAGGCAATGAAGAATGAAAGGCGTTGCTATGACGACCATGTACTATTTTGTGGCAGTACTGTCTGCAATGGAAAACAACGATAAGCGAGCTGAGTCGAGGTGAGTCGAGTCGAGCCGGTACTGGTAATGGAAAAGCGCCATATGTCTATCCAGACATCCTTGTATGCTGTTATTTTTTTCATGGAACACAAAAGTAAACATATTTACGCAACTCTTCCACAAAGCAAAGAGTCTGGGTTCAGACTGCGACACTTGCAGTCTTGGACCCTTGACTGTCCCAAGTCTGAAAAATCTCCAAAGCTTTGTAGTAAGTCTTTAAGCCTGTTACATACTACTGAACAGACATATAAGCTGCATCCTAATTCAAAGACTGCAGCCTTCGAAGGACTCGGACTTCAAAGGCCACGCCTTCAAAGTCCACGAAGGTTGGACAGGAGTTGATAAATAGGGTGGTCTAGCCTACGGTTCTTGTCACCTAGCAACTTCAACAGCCTCTTAAAAACAAAACAGGGTTCAAACTCCTGCTCTACATAATGAAGAGTGTAAACTAAATAAAATCGCATCTAGGTAAGATATGTCAACATTTGAATTGTTACATTTGTATCATTAGACACATTCGATTGAGTAAGTTAAACCCCAATACTTACATTTAAAAGTGTAACCAGGCAATGTCTTTAAAAAATTTCCTCACCAGCACGCAATGAAATCTGGGATAGGCTAGGCTGCGAAGGATCCATCAGTTGTATCCTTCATTGCCCACTAAACAAATGACGCATTTCGAGGCTGCATCTGACTTGGGACAGCCTTCGTCATGCCACGGTGACTCAATCGACCTTCGAAAATTCGAAATGCAGCTATAGAAGTTTATTTTAGAAGTGCAAAGTAATACAAATTTAAATGTGTAAATAAAGCTAAATTCTGTGTGTGTAAGGGCCTGCTCACATATCGCGTCTTTTGTGTGCTCAAGTTCGTTATTTCAAATGTAGGCGCGCGTATGGACGCTCATAATGGAAGCGACACGAATCATGGTGCGACGCGCTCGTTTTTTCATCGAGATAAAAACATTTCATATTTTCAGAATGCCCCAAGCGCACCGTAAGCGCACAGTAGGTCATGTGACAAGAACCAACCGGAGCAAACCGCTCTAGCGCTTTGGAAAAAGGAGAATGCGGCGTGCCCAGTGTTTTCTACGCGTTTTAGGCGCTATATGTGAATCCGGCCTAAATGTGTACATAAATCATCAGGTAGCTAATCAAAAGCTTCAACACACACTTGCCAGTCTTCTCGCCCACTTAAACTCTTGGGCCAAATACAGGCAATACATCATAGATGTAGACAAGTAGCCAAGTGCAAAGACTGCAAGTGTGGGTATTTGGACAGGCCCTTGGAATATAATAATAATAATAATTCAAGTCAAAATATAGCACTTTTCTTGGCACTTAAAGCGATGATGGACAGTGTCCCATGGGTTAAACCCCTACACTGCTTTGAAGGTCATCCTGTGATTTAATGACCACAGAGAGTCAGGAACTCGGTTTAATGTCTCATCCAAAGGACTGTTCTTTTTTCACAGTATAGTGACCACAGGATGAGCACCCTCTGCTGGCCTCACTATCTCCTCTTCTAGCTTCAATCTAGTTTTCCCTGGGGTTTTCCCATCCAGGTACTGACCCTGCTTAGCTTCAGTGGGAAACCAGTCTTGGGCTACTGGGTGATAGCGCTCAAGCCATTGGGACTACCTAATATGGTGCTTTTTGTCATTTTGGAGCATGACAAACAGACCTAGTCAATACAAACTGTTGTTAAGGAAAGAGCTGTGAATGGGGTTGGAATGACATGGGAGAAATTATGACAGAATTGTATTTTCTGGGTGAATTAAATACCTTTAATGCTGGTATTTGTGATCTTTAGAATTGTTTGTTCTTTGCAAACCCTAAAAACACTCAGAGAAGCTTAGACAATCTGATTGAATCTTCTGCCTCTATCACTCCAGTTTAATCTCTTGAACTCTACATACAATTACTATAAGGCCTCTTATAAGATGTGCTGCTTTCTATTCTGCTTGTGTCCAGCTTTGTGATCTGTGGCACAGTTTATGTGTGGATCAGTGATCAGTATTTGAACTGGTTGTGTCTAAAGGTTCATCTGCGTTCAGCGGATCAGAGATCAGCTAATATGTTTTTGTCTGCTTGATGAAACCATACTCTCTCCCTTTGCTTTTATTGATCTGCCTGTTATGGCTATACAAAACCTGGATTCAGTTTGCAGCTGCCTAAATAAGGAGGAATACAAACACAAAATCCCAGGAAAAAATGTTGGAAAAAGCATTCCAGAGCAATAAAGCCGGATTTGATTGTTTCTTAGTCATTGGTTGCTTCCGCGTTGAGTCTCAAAGGATAGTTTACATTTCTCTGAAATACTGGTAAACCATTGGGTTTCCACTCTTCTAATGAAAATGTATTGATGTTTCCGTATAAAACATCTTACATTTCAGTTAAAATATAATAAATATGTATAGACGAAACCAGTATAAACTTTGAACAAATTAAAGCCACTTTGTCTCCCCTAAAGCTTGTGCAAGAGAAAGAGAAATCCATTATCTCATCTATTATGCAGTTATAGCAGTGTATCGAAGTGCATCGTTTGGTTGACGGTAAACTGTAAGGAAACACCATGGGTCCTTTTCAGCATCATGTCCTGAGCAAACTCGCAGAGTCCTAAAATACCCGCATGGGTCAGAGTGTGGAACTGGGGTGACAGCGGGTCACCAGAACGCTAGAGAGTTTATTTGTGAACGAGTGGGAGTAAGCGTTTGCCCCAGCCGACCGCTGTGTGTTTGTGTGGGAAAGCGCTTCGATCCATCAGTAGCCTCTTTATTCCCCAGCCCCACGCTTTGACGGAGAAAACAATGAACAGAACATTTTTGCAGCGCTCTGGACTCTTAAGATGGGCTCACCCCTGCCTCAACAAAGCCTTCTGACTGAGGGAGCGATGCAACAATAAAGCATCAGACTGGTGCATAAAAACAGATGCTAACCACTGGACATTCTTAAAGGGGAACGTGCTATTTCTGCACCACTATTGAACAAAATGGAAAGAGTATGTGATGAGGCCAAAGTGGCCGCCATGATATCTTTCTCACCAAGTCTGTTGAAAGAGCCTACAGCAAAGTATCTGATTGCTTAGAAAAGTTACAGCACACTTTTCCTCAACAAGCCACATGATGTAAGAAGTCTTGTTTTGGTATTATTTATATATTTGTTCTTATTTTGAAGGTTTCCTTCAGTTTTTCATCTGATATTTATTTTCGTCTTATTTCATTTTTATTTCCATTAATGAAAATGATTTTTTAGTAACTTCAGTTTTAGTATACAACAACAACACTGAATTTATGGTTTTGTTGATTAAATGTAAACTGTTTAGGACAAGTTATGTACCAAAGTTTAGGGATGGGAACCATGAGAAATTAAACGTTTCCAGTCCGCTTCTGATTCTTTATCTTTGGTCACCGAGATTTGTGGACGTACGCCGTAAAAAAGTTGAGCATCGCAAATCTTCTCTTCTTCCACTGTAGAAAAATGAAGCAAAAAATTCCCAGTAGCGATTGTTGCTGACTGCGTCGTTTCGGAGACCGAGCGCAATAGTGATCCTGAAGTGGAGCCGCTACATCAAGATCCCGCCCAATAACTAATCATAACAAAACTCAATGGGAAAACTAACACTTGAACATGTTTACAAGATGAGAACTAACTAAAATGGCAGAAACCATCTTTGGGAAAGAGTAATTGGATTTTTAAAGTTTGGCTCGCCCTTCCATTCGATTACATGGAGAGGGTGGTTTTAAAGACCTATACTGCGCCCAGCCACCAGGGGGCGATCCATTAGTTTTGACCACTTTTTAGGATGCGTGCGGACATACTTTGTCGAGGAATGTTAAACTTTGGATTAAACTACAATGGATGCACTGTATGGTCATATTTGAGCTTAAAAAGCTGCTTATAAGATCAATTTGTTCAAGAATTGTATGATTCACATTGTAGATTCAGTTGCATTGTAGATTCTGAATAATTGGTTTCTAACCCTACCCAAGTGGTAATCTAACCTTGTTCAACAGATAGTCCCGCCTCAAATTTACGGCACTGGTTGACTTTGGCCCGTCCACACTGCTGCGTTTTCGTTTAAAAACGGAGACCTTTTGCTACGTTTGCACCTCCCGTCCAGACTAAAACGTAAAAAACGAAGACCTAAAACGGAGAAGTTTAGAAACGCTGCAGCTCTGTATTGCGTTTTGAATCTCCGGAGAGGCGTTTTAGTGAAGACGGGACAAAACGAGAACTTTAGAAACGATGACGCAGAGGCTCACACTCAGCTTTATGATTTCGAATCCTTCCCTGATTCGTCAGCCACCGTCAATCTGTTTCCTGTTTACACCGTCACACGCATGCCCAGTGTTGGTAAATGGTCACGTGATCTGCGTTTTCAGTCATTTGAATGTGGACGGAGATCAATTCTAATACGCAGATAAAACGCTGGTATGGATGGAGATCATATTCAGTTTTAATTCTCAGTTTTTAAACAAAAACGCAGTAATGTGGGCGGGGCCTTATAGTTCGCTCACAAAAAGAGTGCAATGCAATCTATACAGCTGTGATACTCATCCCAGGACTTACCTGTGTGTGCAGGTGTATACCTCCCACCCCCGCCCCACCACGGCCCTCACCTGTGTGTTGCGGTGCTTCCCATGTGAGCCGACCTGGGCCGGCAGCCCCTTCTTGCACCGCCCGCCGACCCGGCCCATGGTCACCATGACGCGCTCCAAAACCTTCCAGGCGTACCTGCCCAGCTGCCACCGCACCTACAGCTGCATCCACTGCAGAGCACACCTCGCCAACCACGACGAACTCATCTCCAAGGTGATTACAGAGCGGAGAAATCACCACCTGACGACACCAACAAACATGTTTGTTAAGCATATGAGAAGCGCACAGATTTGAAGATCAACACATGCTGTTTAATGTCACAGTTCTGCACGCATGAAAAGCTCAGATTAACATTTAAGAGAGATATCACATGCAATTTTCTTTTTCTTTTAGTCCTTTCAAGGAAGTCAGGGCAGAGCTTATCTCTTCAACTCTGTGTAAGTGTTTTTAAGTGAATATTGGTTTGTACATTTCTGTTATTTGAAGGAGTTTGACACATCAGTTGTGCGCATATACACTACCGCTGAAAGCTTTTTTACAGTAAAAAAAAAGACTTTTGCTCACCAAGGCTGCTTATATTTGATCTAAAATACAGTACAAAACAATAATATTGTGAACTTTTATTACACTTTAAAATGGTTGTTTTATTATATTTAAAATGTATTTCATTTCTGTGATGCAAATGTGAATTTTCAGCATCATTACTCCAGTCTTCAGTGTCATATGATCCTTCACAAATCAGTCTAATATGCTGATTTGCTACTCAAGAAGCTATTACTATTATTATTATCAATGTTAAAAATAGTTGATTAAGATTTTTTGTGAAAACCATGTTCCCAGCAAACCCAGTTAGTTTTTAAATTTATTTAGATGGGACAATGCATATTACTGAACGTACAAGCATAGTTGAACATAAATACGCCGGATTTAGCACAGTACTAATTTCCATCGTTGTCCCCCAACATAGATAAATACAAGCCAAAAACAAAAGCAAACACACAATATACATATCAACAAAACACATATGAAGTTAAAAATATATATATATATATACACAATATATATATACAAAATATACAATATATACAATACATTCTCCTATATCTTATAGAGAATGTATTGTAGTACCCATTACAAAAATGCCTATATGTAGACATTCCAAAATGCTTATTATAAATATTTAAAATAAATCTAACTATCAAATTCAACCTTTATACTAAGTGATTACATTTTAGATTTTTGTTCAGCCATCTCTTAAGCTGTTTCTTAAATGAAGCAAAACTATGGCTATCTCTGATTTCCTTTGGCATACTATTCCAATGTGTGCAGCCTTTAATAGAGAGGACATTTTGTGCAAATGTGCATTTTTGATAAAATCCCCTAGTGGTGGTGGGCGATTCAATTCATAGATTTATAAATTAGACAGCTACTTTTAAGTTGATACTTCTAAGAATTGGACAAAGGGGAAACGACTGCTTTTTTATATAATTGATTAATGGGTTTTAATGCAGTAACTCCGGCAAAAGACCAAACTGTGGAACAATATTCAATATGGGAAAAAATCATACAACGGAGATTTAGCAGCGTCGGTTGTAATATAGGACCTAATTTGTTTGAAATTTTGTAAATTAATTTTTTGTTCCCAGAACGTTCCTAGAACTTTCCCTTAAGGTTAAGGGAACGTCCCGGAACATTCTCCTTACGTTATAAAAATGGAACCTAAAAATAACCTACATGGAACGTTCTGGTGTAACGTTCTTGTTTGGTTCCCAAAAAATAACCTCATGGGACCATTCGGGAACGTTCAGGAAACGTTCTGTGTTTGCTGGGATGCATTTAATTTTTCAGGATTCGTTGATGAATAGAAAGTCTATACCTGACTATATCTTCCTTTCCGTGATTGTGTCTCACTGGTCTCCTCAGGGTTAACGTGGGATGTGGCCCTGCAGAGGAGAGGGTTCTGCTCACGGGGCTTCATGCGGTGGCCGACATCTACTGCGAGAACTGCAAAACCACACTGGGGTGGAAATATGTAAGGAAACCCCACAACACATGGAAAGTTAAAGTACATTTACATAAAAGTGACATCACCTCATAACACAGGTCATTTATATATAGTAGTCTTAAATGTACAGTATCAAAAACAGCGTGAGAGGGTGGAAAATGACAAAACTGATTTATAAATGATGTGCGAGACACTTTGGCTAACATTATAACTGCATATTAGTTCACCCAAAAATGACAATTCAAAACAGTTTTGCCCATTTGGAAGTCAATGGGATCCAAAAAATGTTAAACCTCACTGAAGAAAGAAACTCATACAGGTTTTAAATAACATGATGAAAGAATTCAATTTTTGGGTGTACTATTCCTTTAAAGCTTTCCATTTACACCCACTAACTCCGTGCTCAACAAATAGCCTACTTGCTGCCCCATTTACCTGAAGAAACTGAATGTTTGCATGTTAACATTGACGGGAAAAGTCACCAGAGTCACAATCACTCGAGATAATAGCATATTGTTAATATGCATGGCATTGCGAGTTCAAGCTTGCTCATAAAGGCTTGTCTAAGCAGGACACATTCCTTGCACGGTTTCCTTTTTTAATCAGCAGCTGTGCCACATGCCGATTGTTTTTTTCGGTGCTGATGGATTTCCGGTCGCCCTTGACATGGAGTCTGGACCAAGGCAAACACTAATATGCACATAAACAAGTATACGTTCCCATAGTGGCCTGGTTATTTATAAATACGGCAGATATTTTTGTCAGTGTGAATGCAGAAGTTTCACAGAAGCTTGACCCAGTGACCTTCTCCAGAAATCTGATGAGTGCTCCCTTCTGCCTGCATCCATCAGCTATAAAAGAAAGGACAAATAATTAATGCTGTAGTGAAATGATTTGACCTATCTTCTATGATGACCATGATTTTAATTACAGAATTAAAATTAATTGTGATGTTTTTGAAAGTCATGAATGTTTGAAAACTGATACCATAATGAAGAAAAAAAGCCCCATTAAAGGAATGACATTCTTAGAAAAAAATATTTGAACCAAATTGTGGTCCAACCAACATGCATAAAAATATATATACAAAGACTGAATGAACTGAGGGAACTAAATACTGATACAAATGAACACTAATGAGGACAGGTGACACAGATGACAATGACGATGACCAGGTGGATGATTGAGGGAGTGAGTTCAGCTGTAGAGATGAGAAGGATTCTGGGTAGTGTAGTGAAGACTAAGACAGATAGGACAGACGAAAACTGTGACAGGTAACACTTTAGTTTAGTGTCTCACTATTAACTTGTTGCTTATTAGCACTCATATTACTTGGATATTGGCTTTTTATTAGTGCACATATTAATGCCTTATTCTGCATTACCATATTCTACATCCCTTAATCCCACCCAATACCTGAACTTAACTACCTTACTAAGTATTAATAAGCAGTAATTAGGAGTTTATTGAGGCATTATTATTTATTAGTCGATATTTATTAGTAAAATGTCATGTGGTGCGACTCACCAAAAGCGTTAATGTGTTTTTAATGAACAACTCGTGATATTTGAAAAAGATACTTTTTGCATGGCATTGCAAGCTTTTTTGCTAATAATGATTAAGATGTGTACACTCACATGTATTCAAGATGGAAGGAAAATGTCATTTATTTAAAGGTTACACCACTTGACATTTTTAGTGTCATTCAGTTGTTGTTTGTTTGCCATGAAAGTTTTTCAAAACTAAATGAAACCAACATAAACGATTGTTCCTTTTTATCGTGAACAGTCTGTCATTAAAGGAGAACTGCGACGAACAATGAACGTCTGGTCTAATAAAACATCGGTACCTAGTCAATCGTTCTCTGAGATTTGTTTTCATGATAATCAAATGTAAAGAGGTTTATCCCTAAAAACTGTTTAGCATATAATGCTAGCACTGGGGGCATTGACTAAGTAAAAAGAAATCGCTACTTTATACCACTAACAAGGCTCAAAATAGCCCCACACTGACACAGTAACATAATGAGTGTCCATACATGCAAAACAAAGCATTGAGAACTTTGTAAGAGTACAGACCGTTTAATAAGAAGATACGTTATAAAGACAGTTCACTTCGTGTATACAGACAGGAGCCATCTTAGAATATAGTCTCGATAAGTCGATCCCCGAACGCCGTTCATACAGTTCAGAAGTTCGCTGAACTTCCTACAGTTCAGATCACTCAGCACGAACGTTCGTGGTTTGATTTGTAGTGACTGTTTTCCAAGATGGCTTGTATGGACCCTCATTATGTATGGACCCTCATTATGTTACTGTGTTAGTGTGGGGCTATTTTAAGGCTTGTTAGTGGTATAAACTAGGATATCTCTTTTACTTAGTCAACGCCCCAGTACTAGCATTTATATGCTAAACCAGTTTTCAGAGATAAAACTCTTTACATTCGATTATCATGAAAACAAATCTCAGGAGACGATTGACTAGGTACCGATGTTTTATTAGACCAAAGGTTCATTGTTCGCCGGAGTTCTCCTTTAACCCATAAATGATGACGAGTTTCACATCCAAGTTAGTCCCGCGGTCAATATGGTTTCTCGCTCTCCTCCTGCCCCCAGGAACATGCCTTTGAGAGCAGTCAGAAGTACAAGGAGGGCAAGTTCATTATCAGAGCTCGCCCACATGATCGAGGACAACGGCTGGGACTGAGCGAGCGTCCTGGAGAGAGCAAGCGGATGACGGGTGGATGGTGAATGCGTGGGTGAATGACTGACTTTGGTTTGCCATTACCCTCTTAAACCCTCTTCTACCCTCCATCTCCTGCTGACACACACGCCTCTAGCTGGAGCCAAATCAGGAGAGCGGGCCGCCCCGGGGGGCTTTGTGTGTCTGGAGGAGAGAGCGCACGCGTGTGTTTGTGTGTGTCCGCCCTGGCACATGGGAGTACACAGATACATGAATGCATACACAAGGTGTACAGACATATGTGTGTAAAAACAACAGCATACGCTCTTACGCTCATCTCAGCCCGACTGTTTATGCTGCTAAGCGGCTCTATTCATGCACGTAGTATGACATAAGGCAGGGCTCAGAGGGCACATCTGTGCCTGGCAGGATCAGGGTCACGAGTTCGCCGAGCTGATGGGGCTTTCTCCACTTTGTGTTAGTGGGAAACTACCAGGCTGACCTATCCGAATTCAGCACCATCTGCACAAGCGAGTCAGACTTGGCATGGATAGATCTCTGAATAGAGACCAACACAAAGGGCTTAAAGGAGTAGATTTACCCAAAAGTGAGAGAATGCACTATGAGAACTATTCCTTTAAAACCGTGCAAAACGTATTTTCGCATTTTGCAGACAAAATCCAGTCATTTCAATCCATGTGTTTCACGTGAGGGCGAAAAAGTTGGTAATGCGAATTCACTTCGCTGGCCAACAGAAACCTGCTTGGTTTGAAAGTGACTGATGTGTGAGCTGTGTTTAATACATCGCTGCACTTGAAATTTTGCTGTAATGTGATCGCATCTTAAAGAAGGGTAAAGTGAACTTTACTGAAATACTTTTAGCATAAAACGACCATCTAACTGAAGCATGCGCATAATTACGTGAATGTAAACCTTTGTGTATAGCAGTTTACAAGGTGTTTTATCTGGACATCTTTGTGTCTGTGTTCCATGATCCAACAGTTTGTGCTGGTCCCAGTTTACACGGTGTTAATTCGTACTGACTGTTCTTGCGTGTTAATGGACTCTATGCGGAATAAGGACCTAAAATGAGACCATACACTGCCTATCCATTAGGTTATTAAAATGAAAATAAAAAATAATTAATTTAAAATACTATTTATCATAGCTCCTCTGTAACTAAATGACAGCAAAAATCACCAAAGACTAGGGTTGGGTATCGATTTTGAATTTGAACGATTCTGATTCCGATTCCTTGTTTCGATTCCGGTTCCTAACGATTCCGATTCTTTTAAGAGGCAGGGTCAAAAAAGTTTAGCTAACCTTGCTAACCAACGGTCTTTCTGAAGGAAATACTCCTTCTGTCACAAATACTCCTTTTTGTCACAAATTTTGCATTTTGCCGAGATTTCGTTATTTTTAGAAAAGTGAAGCCACACTTTGGACCGTCGACGTAAACTACTCATGTTCGACTCGACGCGGTTATGCCAATACTTCCGGTAGACGCTTCTCGTTGGTGTAGTTTAGCGGTTTCTTCTTCCGGTCGGCAGACTGTGAATACTCGAAACTAGGAATCGAAATTTTATCTTTTGAACGATTCACGGAAAGACGAAAGTTAGTCCCGGTTCCAATTGATTCTCGAATATTCGATACCCAACCTTACCAAAGACCCAACTGCAAATGAGTTGACCTAACAAAAGTTTTTTTTTGCTTGGGTGAAGCGAATGCTAGCATGTTGGGTTGTTTCATGTAGTGGAAAAACAAACTTCTTGACGTATTTAATTGACACCAAATTTGAATTGATTCGTGGACATATATATGTGCATAACGGTATTCATTCACCACAACTGATTTTCATCTGTGTCAGGGACTAAGTTGCTGCATTTGTTTATCGCTTTATGTCTGGACACCAAAATTTACTACTTTTGTATTCCCAGTAAGAAGTTTCAACTGTAGTGTATTTTATAAATGGATGAGGAGAGAATTATGAAATTATTGGAACTCTCATCAACATTGATATAAAATGTCAATAAAACAGAAATATTGATTGATTTGCTTAATGTTTTTATTTTTCTTGGCACTTTTCATAACTGCATGCTGTTTTAAAGCTACACGGTGTGATTTTTACCCTCATCTAGTGGTGAAAAGGTATATGACCATCCAGTGAATATTAGTTTCTGTTCCTCTCAATTCCGATTTTAGTTTTAACTACTAGGTGGCCAATGTAGTCCAAGATAAACATGGCTTCCAGTTTGACCTCGTCCATGAGTGTTAACTGAAACATAAACGTGAAAGGCGAAGCTTGAATTAACGGGTATGTCCCTCTTTGGCTAATGTACTTTCAAGATGGAGGGGCAACATGCAGACCGACATTAGAACCCCTTACCCGTATGTATTTTCAATGGCATATTATACACTCATGAGAATACTTTATTACTTGAACGAAGTAAATATACATTAATGAGCACTTATATTTTTGAAAGAACTAAGTGTTTTTAGCTAAGAATAAACTAAAAGAGTTACACAGTGTAGCTTTAAGGAAAAAAATCAATAATTTACTCGCCTTCATGTTGTACAAATCACAATGAGATTCAGCGAGCGAACATTTAAAAGCAATGGGCGAGAGAAAAAAATTATCAGTAAAGAATGATTTAAATTTCTTTACTTTTCACAAAACAATGTTTTTTCTTAAAGGTTAAACCAAAAAAAAATCATCCTGTCATAATTTTACCTTAATGTTGGTTACCTCTGACTTCCATTTTTATGGACCAAAAAACACTTAAACTACATCATGTGTATGGGGAGGACATTAAGGTGAGTCAATTTTATTTTTGGCGGGAACTACCCCTTTAAAAGACTTGTAATACTGGGTACAAGTCATATTAATATGTTGCTTTTTTGGGCTTGATGCCCAAGGTCCCATTTGTTTTCAATGTATGAAAAAGAGCAGCTAGGACATTCTGCTAATCTTTTCCCTTTATGTTACACGTAAGAAGGAATTCCCCACAAATTGGGTATGACATTAGTGTAAATAATGTCCATTTTGGGCGAAATATTGCTTGAATTATATTTTTTCTATGTTTTGTAGTTTAAGAATTTTAATTCAGCTCCAACCTTATTAACAGATACACCCAAGTCCTTCCTTCAACCCACATGTGGGCTCACTCTAACAATAAGAGCATTATTTCAATATGGAGGATCTTAAAATACAAGATGGTGGCTGCTCTCCATTCCTCTGTTGTTCCAGGGAGTGTGCCAGCCTTTCAGTTGCCCTACGTCTCTTCTTTACACAGACAGATGGCTCTGTGTTTGCACTGGAGGCCGTGTCTCCTAGCAACTGGCTCTCTCTTTCTCTCCTCAAGTTGCGGAGGAGGCAGTGCAAGTGTGTGTCTGTGAAGGGCTGGTGTCATTCAGTGTCTGGGCCCGGAGTTTATCTCACACACACGCTGACTGAGGTTGTTTAATGTCTGTCAGAGTTTGGATGGTGCTCTGGTGAGTGTGTGGGCGAATAATATAACCTACAGTTGATTACCCAGCTCTCTGGTGGTTGATGGATGAATATGTAGACAGGAGCTACAAAGAAAAATACACACAGGGTGCATATATACACTGGATTATTACAATATCCTCTTGTTCCGTGTCCTCAGATGACCTTCCGCTCTTGGAAAACGAGACTTAAAGCTATACGTCTTGTCTCGCCGTTCCCTCAGCACGAAGATTAAACAGAGAAAGGAAGTTATCACAGCGCAAATAATGTCAGTATTAGTCAGAGAGCTGGATGCCAAACCACAACATTTCAGTTATAAATGTAAAACACTGAAATAAATAGTTAAAGGCATAAAAAAAATTTGGATGACGAAATTTTTGCGGCCGGAAGGGGACATTTACAGTGAGGAGTGAGGAGCGAGCGCGCGCTCCCTGGAGACGCATCGCATGTAGAAGCGTTCGCTCTTAACTGCATTTGTGAGAGGATTTTGCACAATAATATGACACCTGTTAACTTTTAAATGCAAGGTAATAATAATTATGAGTAACAATCCGTGACAATCTACTCTGAGCTGTTGGCGAATCTGAATGATCTGCCAAATTGAATTTAGTCAGGTGATACAGGGGTCACATGGTACAGCACCTCGTTTATAAAATGTTAGTCAATCTTAGCTTCACTTACTGTCTCCTGAGACACCTTCATCTGATCGATTGTTGAAGGCAGCATAGATGTTCAGTACAGTCTCCTTCACTGCCTTTTATATCCCACAATCCTTTGCGTTCCATTCGGTGACAGTTGAGCTAGAAAAGAAAGATGGCGTCTGAAAGTTGCGGTTGCTGGTCAGTTTGTGTGTAATGGGCCTTTCACACAGGACGCGGTATGCGCTGCGCTATGAAACCCATTCATTTCAATGGCTTGCGCCGCACGAAGACGTTTTGTTGCTGCGCCAACCAAAGCGCAAGCGCAGCGGTGCGCACCAGTGACTTGCTCGCGCGCACGCCGCGGTCAAAGTTCAAAATAGTTTAACTTTTGCCGCTGTGCTCTGTGACGATTATCAGCGCGGCCAATAGAAACGGGACATAGAAACAAACAAAATCAAAATCGGAAATCAAAATGGATTAAAGGCTACTACTGTTCGGAATTTTCTGCGCTGTAAGATACAATTTTGACATAATGTCTTCCTTTGTTATTTAATGTTTGAATAAATGTTTTATTCTAAAAAAAGAACTGAGCTCATGATTCGTGTGTTGATTTCGATGTTATGTGTAACGTTACACGCACACAAATATATACATATTTAGCGCTATATATAATATCATATGGCAAAAGCGCAGCGCAAATCACGTTGTATCTGAAGGGCAACGCTTAAACCCAGCGCAGCGCATATCCGCGTCCTGTGTGAAAGCCCCTTTAAATGTATTTTTTTGAACAATGGTTTCCTCTTTTGATATAATTTCTAGTGAGAAATATTTTTAAATATTTATTGAGTTCTCACCAAAGCTTGCACTATTTTGCTGTAGATCATTAAACGTTTACGCTGACACAGAAGTCCGTTCCGAAAATCAGTTTCGTGAGGTACCTTCGTGCACAAACGCTGCCTGCTGAGTCATTGCCTATGAGACAAAAAGGCAACAAGTCAGCTGCCTGTGCACAATTTCAAGATAATTTGCAATTTATAAATTTCACATCTGAAACTTGAGGCATACGCACATTTTTCTGTGCACACATTTGAGAAATGATCGTAAGATCAAATGTAAGACAGTTTCTACGCAATATTTTATAAATGAGCCCCACAGGATGGAGCTAAAAAAATTCAGTGTTCAAATTGCAATTGTTCTGCAAGGACGTAAACGTTTTTTACCATCGGTATCTCGTAATAAAGGTAATTCTGACATGGCCTGAACGCATCTTTATTACTCACCTCACCTATTTGTGTGAAAAAGAACAACTCAAAGACAATCTGTGGTTACAGTTTTATAGTTACACATTAATCCCCTTGTATAGTAAATTATGCATAATTACAAGTAACCCTGAACCAAACCCTAACTGTAACTCTATAGTAAGCATGTAGTTAAAGGAGTAGTTCACTTTTGAAAAAACTTTCGCTGATAATTCACTCACCCCATGTCATCCAAGATGTCCATGTCATTCTTTCTTCAGTCGAAAATAAATTAAGGTTTTTGATGAAATCATTCCAGGATTTTTCTCCATATAATGGACTTCAGTGGAAACCAAACGGTTCAAGGTCCAAAAGACACTTTCAGTGCAAACTGCAAACTGTTCAAAGGGCTTTAAACGACACCAGACAATGAATAAGGGTCTTATCAAGCGAAACGATTGCTCATTAAAAAAAATAACAACTTAAGTTTTATAAGCTCAAATGGTCACCTTGCTGTTCTGTGATGCACGTTTGTTGACTCCTGTTCGAATCGTTTATCAAAATGAACAAATCTTTTCTGAGTCATTTGGTTCATTCAACGAACGAAACGAACAAATTGACTCTGAAAAAGATTTGTTCATTTTGATAAACGAGTTCGAACAGGAGAGTCACAAACGTGCATCACAGAACAGAGCAAAGCGACCATTTGAGCTTATAAAACTTAACTTTGTTATTTTTTAAATGAGTGATCGTTACACTTGATAAGACCCTTATTCATCGTCTGAAATCGTTTAAAGCCCTTTGAACAGTTTGCACTGAAAGTGTCTTTTGGACCTTGAACCGTTTGGTTCCCTGAAGTGCATTATATGGAGAAAAATGTAGAATGTTTTCATCAAAAACATTAATTTAATTTCAGCTGAAGAAAGAAAGAGCATGGACATCTTGGATGACATGTTTTTTGAAAAGTGCACTACTCCTTTAAGTGATATTTCTCAGCATTTGAGTAAGAACAGTGTAACTATGTCACCTTAAAATAAAATGTAAAACATTCAGTAAAATATATTTTGTATTCAGAAGACAAAAATGTCATATAGTTATGGAACAACATGAGATGAGTAAATTCGTTTTTAAGTGAAAAATCCCTTGACTAAATGCAGGAATATCCAGCCATAGGATCAGGCGTCTAGGGACGTAATGAGTCGGCAGAAAATCAAACAAAGAACGCCAAGTGCTCATGTTCCAGAAACATCAGACTGCAGTAAGGAATGATGGCGCTCCAAACGGATCGGGTTCTGTTTATTGGCTGGTGAATGTGTAGTCCTCAGGGAGAGCCTTCTTTTTTTGGCCAATGACCTCACATCTGCATCCGCCTCCTCATCCAGCAGCAGCGCTTTTCACCGTTTACTTGGAACACAAGACTAGGCAAAAGCAAACTCTTAAAGGGATAGTTCAAACTATCCCTTTAAAATGCCAGAGCTTGGAAAACTTGGCATGTTTATGGTAGGTTGACTCTTTTGAAGTGACCACCCATCTCCACCCTTCCTATTTAACAGAGACGGCATTCACAAGCATCTTTCCAGAAGCAGTCCTGTATTCTCTGTTTGTGGTGAAGGCAAGGCTTGCTGTAACCTGATGGAGTGTTAGCTGCAGAGGCTAAAAATAGCAGAGCTGATCAGTGAGTCAAAACTCTGCAGCAGAGACTGACTCAGACGGACACACACACACAGACTGGTGCACTGACACACTGAACAGAGAAGGATTCGAAGAGTGGTTGAGACGAGCATGTGGCATATTCCAGTTAAATACTAATGCACTGTGATCACTGGGAGGCGTAGAGTTAAACAGGGACTTTGTTTTCCCTGTGGATTAGGGATTGTGGTAATCTCTACATTTGTTTAAGATTATACAGATTGATTTATTCCTGTGGTCTACATTTAGGCCTAGACCATGGAGAGTGTATGTGTGATATTATGGAGACATACTGTAAGCCTTTACATATAACATTTAAAGGGGTCATGAACTGCTTAATGCACTTATACTACGATTTTCACATACAAAGTCATAATTTAGAAATAAAAGGCAATTTTTAGCCTGATTTTAGCCCTCTGATTTGAACGCTCTGTTGAAAGGGCGTGTCTGTTGTGAGACTTCAGTGTAAACGCCCACTGCTGTGATTGGCTAACATCTTTGCATATGAAATAAGTTTTACACGTGGAACTCTCTCAAAATCTTTACTATGTTTTTACTATTACAGCTGTTGATTTGAACTAATTATGAAAGGTGTTTATTTGCAAAATTTAGTTTGAGCCGATGACAGACGTGTCTGTTGAGCGCATGAATGCAGTGATCTCGTCAATGTAACTAGATACCTGCACTTTCATGAATGCTTTTATCATAACTAAGTTCAAACATGATGTAATTAAGAGGGTAGTCCAGAACTCGGTCATTGATAAACTCGCACTAAAATAATAAATGCGATAAACTCGCATTCTGTATAATTTAACCACAATTGAAATAACAGATTATTTTCATGCTACTAAAAAAAAAAACAATGTGAAGTTGATTGTTTAGTATAAGAGCAATAAACGATTTTGAGATAAAGAACATCTGACTGTACATGAATCATATCAGAAGTCACTGGTCACAGATTAGGCATTCGATTTTACAGTTACCTACATGTTGTGGCATTACTGCCGGGTCCATATCTTACCGTAAAAGACTGTTTTTAAAACCTGCGCCGAAATTACAACTGATTTACCAAACAAACCACAAAAATGTACCGAACAAACAAACATGCTCTACTGAGACATTTGGGTAACGCTTCCTTTTACAGTCCAGTTACCCATGTAAATACTACGATACTTATTTTAGTAACTACAATTACTGGGTAATAACTAGTACTAACCCTGAACCTACCCCTGTTCCATGTACTTACCTTATATTAGCAGTGCTTTCTAGGTAAGTACACTGTAAGTACACTGTACCCGACATTTGCATTATTGAAAATAAATGACTCACTTTCCAGTAACTTGATCCTGTAGGCCTATGGTTCGTCAGAGGAGAATGGCCAGACTGGTTCGAGCTGATAGAAGGGCAACAGTGACTCAAATAACCACCCGTTACAACCAAGGTGGGCAGAAGAGCATCTCTGAACGCACAGTACGTCGAACTTTGAGGCAGATGGGCTACAGCAGCAGAAGACCACACCGGGTGCCACTCCTTTCAGCTAAGAACAGGAAACTGAGGCTACAATTTGCACAAGCTCATCGAAATTGGACAATAGAAGATTGGAAAAATGTTGCCTGGTCTGAGATCTCGATTTCTGCTGCGACATTCGGATGGTAGGGTCAGAATTTGGCATCTACAACATGAAAGCATGGATCCATCCTGCCTTGTATCAACGGTTCAGGCTGGTGGTGGTGGTGTCATGGTGTGGGGAATATTTTTCTTGGCACTCTTTGGGCCCCTTGGTACCAATTGAGCATCGTTGCAACAGCCACAGCCTACCTGAGTATTGTTGCTGACCATGTCATCCCTTTATGACCACAATGTACCCAACTTCTGATGGCTACTTTCAGCAGGATAATGCGCCATGTCATAAAGCTGGGAATCATCTCAGGACTGGTTTCTTGAACATGACAATGAGTTCGCTGTACTCAAATGGCCTCCACAGTCACCAGATCTCAATCCAATAGAGCATCTTCTTGGGATGTGGTGGAACGGGAAGCTTCGCATCATGGATGTGCAGCCGACAAATCTGCGGCAACTGTGTGATGCCATCATGTCAATATGGACCAAACTCCCTGAGGAATGCTTCCAGCACCTTGTGTGAATCTATGCCACGAAGAATTGAGGCAGTTCTGAAGGCAAAAGGGGGTCCAACCCGTTACTAGCATGGGGTACCTGATAAAGTGGCCGGTGAGTATAATTGTATTGACTGTGGGTTATAATACCAAGTATAATATAGCCAAGTGCACAATAGAGACAGACAGAATCACCTCTGGTTAATTTCAACAAGAGGCATTGTCTTCTTAGAGAAGAAAAGACTTAAATACTTCAGAAAGAAGTTGAACACTTTCCAGTTGAGAAATATTACTGTTAAGAATGTATCACAACACAAATAATGCACTACCAATAATGTCCAATAGATGGAATAAGAAGCACAGACATAGAAGCATCTTAGAAGTGTTGCTACCTTCACAGAATTGCAGTATTGTGCATTATTTCGTTTCAAAAAACACAAAAAGAGTTTAGAGAAAAAAATAAAGGGTTTAAAAAATATTTTAAAATGACTTTAGCAGTAGTTTGAGGTGTGTGGCCTAACTGTACCAGTTTGGAGATGGCATCAGTGGATCTTTAGACTCATAGGGCAGGTCTTGGCACTCGAAGTATATTCTCTGGGAGGCTGTGGCTAGTTCATCAATAGAGATGAGAGTCTATCAGAAAGCTAGGGTCTTCATTTTAATTAAAGATTACTGCAAACAAAAGGGGAAATAACAATAAAGAAACAAAACCATAGCATAAATCTCAGCACTTTTTTATTACTTTAAAAATTTTAAGTAAAATTAAATGTAAATGTAATAGATAACCAGTCCAAAGTGATCACTTAGCTCAGTTTTTCTGCAATTCATGTGTGCGATTTCTTTAGTCATGTGAAATGCCAGCATACATCAAACAATTCACGATTAATTCAATGAGTCTTACTACAATTTTATTGAAACAAACTCAGTAAACCTGGGTTAAACCCAAATTTACTCCAGTTTGATATACAGACACAGACCAATAACCAAGACAGTAAAATGTTTTCAGCGGTGCATACATACCTCTTAGACTGCCTGAATAAATGTTCTCTTTTTACATGAAAACAATGGTTTTATATTTTTGCCAAATTGTTACAGTTGAGTATTACTGTCCACTGAAAGATTTCAAATACAGTGATGTCATAGCTCCTCCCATATTTTCTTGTGCTGTAATCAAAATATACAGCTATATTGGATCTGTTAGATCATCAGTGTAGATGTTTTGTCACATACCTTTATTGCAAATTTCACATACTTTTGAATTTGCACATAATTAATAACATCATTACTTTTTAAGATTCATTATTAAATGATAAACAAAATTGTGGTGGCAGTTTCTGCATCATATTCATCCCCATTTTTCTGATGAAAAAGTGGAAAGAGGAGCTTGACAAACTCCACCACAAAAGTTTTTAGGAGTTGTGGGAAATAAGGATTTAAAACGCATGCATGAATGAATACACTTTTAAAAATACACTTGAAACTGAATATATACTATGCTGGTAACTTTGTTCCTGTGCATCTATCGCTCACTGTTTCATCTTTACTCAGGAAATAAAATATGCTATAGTTTATGAAATGTTTTTCCTGTATGTACTGGATGGTCCCTTCACCTTGAATTATAGAAATGAACACATGTTTGTTTAGATACAACATTTTAAAAGAAAGAAAATGCCTTAAGCAAACATTTCTGGCCCTTCAGAAAAACAATGAATATTTAACAGCAGGAAAAATATATAGATTTTCAAAGTGGAAACACAAATATTCATAGCACTAAAATGTTATTTTCATATACATATTGGTGCATTGAGTGTAAATGACATTTATCTGACATGCAAGATGATCAGTGGCGCAGCATTTTCACCTTCATTATTACTCAGGGCTAAAGAGTGTGAATAGTTTCTCAGTGAAAGACTGACCAGTGAAAGAATAAATATGAGATCTGGACATCACATCATAGAAGGAAAACAGACCCTCCTCAAAATCCACAAACACACCCACAACCCGAGGCTTCACTCTCAGAGACAGAGAGACAGGAGAAGATTCATAAGCCTGATAGTGATTTCCATCCCTCAGAAATATAGCCCAGTATCCATTCTCAGGAGCTGCTGTGATCCTTCCCTTCCTGTTAATGGATTCTCTGGCCACTCCTAAATCCCACTTAGTCTTTCCCTTTACCTGCACCTCATAATAAAATCTCCCTGAGCTGAATCCCTCTTTTGCCAAAACACAGCAACATTGATCAAACCTCTCTGTGTTGTCTGGGAGTTCAAGCTCAGTCTCTCCACATGTCACTTGTTTTCCATCATCAGACAGAATGAGGAATGGATGAGCTGTCTCAGGATCCAGAGTCACATCCACTGAGAGAGAGATAAAGATCTGAATCACTAAACTATTCAGTATGACAAATTTGAAATAAAATGTAAAATAATTTATTGAGCAGACTTTGGTATATGATTTTAAACTTGTATTGCATGACAATGTAATCAAACAAACAAAAGATTGTACCTGCATACTGTTGTATCCTCATCAGCTCTGTGGAGACTAATGAAAATAAAAGTTATGAGTGAACTTTAATACAATACAATTATATGATCAGCTTATGTATGCATAAATAAGGAAAACCTTTACTGCCTATAACTGACACTAATGAATGCACATGTTTGTGGTGTATTTCAGTAGATTCATGTCAGGTGCCTTGACAGAAATTATCCAAAGTAGCAAATCACTCAGCAAAATCTTATCATTTAAAAAAATAAATTGTGAAAAGCCCCTAATTTAAAATTGGATAAAGCAACACAAATGTGAAGAAATAAGAATACAATTTAGACACAAGGGAAAGTTGTCTAGTTCAGAGTAAAGCCTTAATGTGACTTAACTGCAAGTTTACATTGTATGATTATTTCTTATTGATGTGCATGTGCCCTTTTCATAGACAGAGTTACTGTCAAAATAAGCCTGACATTCTCTTACCAGTTTTGCTGAGTTTCTGTTCTATAATGTCCTGCAGCTGAGTCAAAGCTTTCCTTAGATTTGTCCCACTCACATGAGTGTCACTGATACTGATCTCAGTCCAGCTGCTGGTGTGTGCAGGTCTGCTCAGAAACGGGTAAATCTACAGCAAGAGAGAGCATGGGGAGTGTTGTGCTGTGATGTGAGATATAAACAATGGCCGCCAACGGATTTCGATTCTCTTCATTCTCCACATTTCGCTTCAACCTTTTGTTTTTACGCGCGTCAGCGAATTAACAGGCGCGAATTTGACGCGCTATTCGCGTTCGATGTGAACGTAGCATAAACTGACTTTTGGAAGCAATACATTCGTTTTAAAATCAATAAACTCCTTTTGAAAGCAATATTTTTAAATGATTGATTTATTTGGTAGGTAGCCATGTAATAAGCATGCGGGTTTAACCGGAAGGGTCTGTTATGTCATTTTCTTATCCGTGACGTACCTCCTTGTTATATTCATTGCTGGATTTATAGAAAAATATAAATCAATATTGCATATCCATAATTATTATAATGGATATAAGTAAAGAATACTTACACTATCATAAATTAGATGTGTAACACAAAAAACTTTTTACGCCTATTTTGAATTTTACTCAAATAGCGTAAAATACTAATACCTTTTCCCCTCAACAAATGCAGATACCAGATACCTAATGTGCCGTCAAGTTTGGGTGTGTGTATGCGGTTTAAATGAGTGCCCTCACGGATACGCCGAATACGAGTTTTGACAAGTTGTATTTTGATGACTAGAATCCAGTGCTGACTGGAATCACAGCGGAGGAATGGAAAATTGACTTGCCATTAAAAAGTATTGACTTAAAGGATTAGTTCACTTTTGAAAAAACTTTTGCTGATAATTTACTCACCCCCATGTCATCCAAGATGTCCATGTCTTTCTTCCCTCAGTTGAAAAGAAATTAAGGTTTTTGATGAAAACATTCCAGGATTTTTCTCCATATAATGGACTTCCATGGGAACCAGACGGTCCAAGCTCCAAAAGATCGTTAATAACAGTTTCAGATGCAGCTTCAAATGTCTTTAAACGACACCAGACGATGAATAAGGGTCTCATAATGCGAAACGAATGGATTATTTCAAAACTTATTCCAAAAATGTAACTTTTCTAAGGACAAATGGTAGCCTAGCTCTATTCTGGAGGCGCGTTTGTAACGTCACGTAATACGTAATTACGTTCAAAAGGTCACGGCGACGTAGCCGGAAGTACAGAATCAAAATCGTCCGAACATCGTTATTTTACCTTTTAATTATTATTATTTTTTTTGTAAACGGCGTTTGAGTTAGTTTGCACGTTCAACCTATGTGTTCAACTTACTGACTCTGTACTTCCAGCTACGTCGCGCGTGACCTTTCGAACGTAATTACGTATTACGTGACGTTACAAATCCGCCTCCAGAATAGAGCTAGGCTACCATTTGTCCTTAGAAAAGTTATATGGAGAAAAATCCTGGAATGTTTTCAACAAAAACCTTAATTTCTTTTCGACTGAAGAAAGAAAGACATGGACATCTTGGATGACATGGGGGTGAGTAAATTATCAGCAAAAGTTTTTTCAAAAGTGAACTAATCCTTTAAGAAACACTTTTTCAATTTTCAATAAGTCATGTTCCTATTCACACTAAATTCTTTTTATAAGGTAAAACTTTTCTAAAACCTTTTTAGGCATTATCAAATCCCAATGCTATAATGGCAAAATGTTAATTGTTCACCAAGTAATTTAGCCAATAATAAATCAATAATTTTTAAATACATTTATGAATAAATAATGTAGTAGTTAATGTAAGTAGCTTCTTGCAATACTCCCCTAAATGAGTAATACACCAACATTCAAACATTACCTCTTTAAAGATTGTCCTTTATTTTTCAGTGCATTTGTTTTACAATATATGCTATTACTATCATGGGATTAATGTTATTAATTAAAAATAATATTATAAGGGTTGGGAGGGGGGGTAATGTCTGTGGAGTTTAATTGTATAAATAAATTACAATTTTGTACTTATTTCATCTGTTAACTCTCACTCTACTCATAACATGGCATTAGTTGGGGTGAGTTGACGTGGGTAGGGGGCGGTCAGGGACCTGGATATTGGATAGGGGGCGCTGGCCCAGAATAGGTTGAGAACCACTGATCTACACTGACCTGTAGGAGCTGCAGGTGATCCTCAGTGTGTGCGAGCTGCTCCAGCTCAGTGTCTCTCCTCTTTAGCTCAGTGATCTCCTGCTCCAGCTCTTTAATGTGCTCTTCAGTCTGCTTCTCCGCTGCTTTCTGCTTCTGCTCCATCATCTCCAGCAGCTCAGACTGACATTTCTAAATGGAGCGGATCAAATCATTGAAGAGCTCAATTCTCTCTGCTTTCTCTTTTCTGGATGTTTCCTGATAGATCAAGGAACAATTTGGAACAAAACAAAAGTCAAATATTTCTATGGCCATCCACTTTCTTTGCACAGCTCAACAGTCACATTTGCTTCCATTTTTATTTCTACTGAGGAATTTTACAAAACACATCTTCTTGAGTTAAAATATTTAACTAAAACATTGTGGTAAGACTCACTTTTCTGAGTTTTGCTGAGTGTTTGAGGTCTTGAATCCTCTTCTTTCTGTCCTGGATCATCTGCTTCACGTCTGTCTGCATCTCCATCAGCTGAGGCTACAGACAGAAGAGGAAAAACACAGACACCCAACAGATTTAACACCAGCCAATACAAATGTCTAGTAAAAAAAAAAAGAAATTTTTTTTTTGCTGCGGTTACCTTCCTTTCTTCGCTCTCCTCCTCTACAGAAACAGTGTTGTGAGTCTTATGGTCTGTCACAGCACAGAGCAAACACACACATGTCTAATCATCTCTACAGAACAGCTCCAGAGGTTTCTCATGTTTCTGACAGATATAGACCTCAAGACTCTCCACAGGATCCGATTCAGTTTGTGTTTCTTTAGCTTTGGGACTCTCTGATGAGGCTCCAGGTGAGATTGACAGTATGAGCTCTGACACACCAGGCACATCTTCACAGCTTTCCTCTTTATATCATCACAGATGTCACAGAGAACCTCAGATTTACTCTGACCAGACGTTCCTTTAAAGTGCAACACAACCTCTCTGAGAGCTGTGTTGATCTTAAGGTCAGGTCTTGTATTGAATGTTTCTTTACATATTAGACAGTTGTAGGTCTGACTTTTGTCCCAGCACTGGTTCAGGCAGCTGCTACAGAAGTTGTGTCCACATGGAGTGCTGACTGGATCAGTGAACACATCCAGACAGATCGAGCACTGGAGCTCGGATGACAGGGAACCAGTGGAGGATGACAGAGCTGGAGACAAAGATGAAGCACTGTTAATCACCTTCATTTAGAACGTAATTACAAATAAAAATCATTACGGCAAAAACTCAACAATTAGGCTTGCAAGAAGGCTGTTATAAGTTTTTTTCATTTAGTTACTGACTTGTTAGAGGTTCATCCATACTCCTGGTCTCGCTTTGTTTTATTGATGATTCTGCCATTACACTATTCTCCTCTTCAATCATTCTAAATAGGACAAAATCACCACACATTACACAAAATCAGCAAAGTTATATCCTACAAAACAGTTGTAATATAAAGTTTAACTTACCTTTTTAATTTACTAAACATTTTCAAAAACAGATTTCACTTCTGTTCTTAGTCTGTATTTCAAATAGGCTACTTACTGGTTCTTAAGTCTCAACAAAAACACACTAATTTTTTCTTTTATTAATTAATTTCAATGAAGCAAACTTATCGGAATTTAGCTCGTTGTGTTCTTGATCAGGCCTTCTGCATAAATCCTGGTTTTGCCCGCCTCATTCCAGTAAGGCTCTACTGAAGCTGGCCACTAACACTAGAAACCCATTCGGTAAAATCCTATTACAATAGAGTGAGTATCACCTGTGGTCTTAGCTTTATATCTGAATAAATTGTCTGTTGTTATTCCGTTTTCAGACTGTCGTTGATCAGTTTAGTTTCCCTTCACAAAAGTTCTTCGCTCCTTCAATTACGTCATAGTCCCTCCCATGATCTTTCAGTAGCACCTCAATGCAGAACATGAGATCCACAGGGAAGAGATGGGTAGGATTACACTGTAAAAAAAATTGCTGTAGTTATGCAGCTGTTTGCCAGTAACTTACTGTAGATTTAAATTGATGTATATTTACTGGCAACAGTTTGTTTAAAGTTAAATGAAAATTAAACATTAACAAGTCTTTGTCTTTACAGAATAAAACTAAAAAATAACAATCTAATGCAAAGCATTCTGGGAACCAGAAATCTTCATCAACCTTTTTCTGTTGTTTTTTTTTTCCTTCAGATTTTGGTTCCCAGAATGCTTTGCATGACGCTGTTATTTTAGTTTTATTCTGTAAAGATAAAGACTTAGTTGTTAATGTTTAATGTTCATTTAAAGGTTCTCTAAGCGATCCTGGGTGTTGACATTCGGAATATTTTCAAACAAATTGGAGGCTAGCTAGACCCTTCCTCCTCCGCATCTCATCTCCTCCCCTCCCTTCCGTGCTTCCTGAAATAATTGTGAACGTGAATTGTGTGGGTTTGGCAAACATAAGCGTCAATTTTGAAGAAAAAACAATAATTTAATGTTACCCACCTGTCCAGCAAAAACAGAGCAACCTGAATGTTGGACTGGAAGCCCTTCTGCCGCCGGAGTTCTCGCCATCGTTCAAAAGCTTTACCGATGTAAATTCGGAACTTCACACGTTCTTTATCCGATTCCTTCTTCTTTTTAATTTGTTCATCAGAACGTCGTCTCTTTAGTCGTGTGTCTGTCATTTTTAAAACTTCCCTCTGACGCTTTTCACTCCTTCATACACACACTTCATGTGCACGCGCACTAACCCCCCAGACCCACCCTCAAATACTTCTCGCCAGTGATTGGCTGGAACACTGTTTGTTAGGTTTCGTGGTCCGGGTGAGACATGATTGTTTTTGTTGCCGTTTGTGGAGCCTGTGGCGTCTACAGAGACCGCGTTTTTTTACAGTGTGTTTAGGGGACAGGCAGCTAGCCGATAATGAGGAGACGTTTGCACATGTGACAAAAAATTTTATGGCCCCACATCGCTTAGAGAACCTTTAACTTTGAACAAACTGTTGCCAGTAAAAAACAATAATTTAAAGGGGGGGTTGACTGCGATTTCACTTTTTTCATTTTAAATAGTGTGTAATGTTGCTGTTGGTGCATGAACAGTATCTGCAAAGTTGCAGCGCTGAAAGTTTAGTGTAAGCAGAGATATCATCTTTTAAAAATCAGGAAGTATAATTGCCTACAAAAACGACTCGCAATTGGGACTACAGCTGGGTTATGGTACATCACTAACCCACACATTTGCATCAACCACTCCCTCCGGAAAATGCAAAAAAAGTGCATGCGCATTTTTCAGCAGCTCCAGCCTCCAGCTCGTCGAGTGTGTTGTTCACGCAGCTGTCAGGTCTTCTGTGCTCGGACTTCCCACGGATGCTGTACTTTGTCAACAATGGATACAATTTATGTTTGATTATGTTCCTGAAAATGACGATCGTATAATCTAGCTCTCTGTGCTGCGCATTTTACGGAAGACAGCTTCCAGAATCTCCACGAGTTCAACACCGGATTCAACAAGAAACTGTTACTAAAATTGTTACATTTTAAATGTATTTGCATGTATAATTCCAGACGAAGCCTTGTGTTTTATTTTTTTCATATGCCAGCGCTGGCTTTATTGCCACTATAGGCTAGTAATTATGCTATTTTGTGTCTACGAACGCGTACAAACATGAATTTTGTATAAGTACTAATGTTGTAAATCTATTTTTCATGTATATATGTCTTATGACGTTATTTTCGATTTGATCAAGAACGTAAACTTGCAACGCTGTTTGAGTATAACATTAGTAGCCAGTCAGTTGCTATTGTTGCCAGTCAGATGCTATTGTGTAAAACAAACGTGTATGAAGTTATAAAACTGTAGCAAATTATCATTCAGAAACGTTTAGTAAGAGCCGTGTGTGGTGAGGTTCTGTTTGACTCTCTTCATCGCGGCTTTCTCGGTCTGATTCTGCCTCAAACTGAAACTGCAGTTCGACACATATTTACATCTGGACCGGAGCTCATGGCATATCCGTTTCGCCCGTAAAGGTAATGGGCGTTAACCTTCCGGACAACATGAGTGACAGTTTAGCCAATCACAACACACCGGCCCAAACTAACCAATCTGTGCCCACCGCCTGTTTCTGAGGGAGTGTTTTCATAGAATCAGGAAGTGAACCGCTCGTTCAGGGGACAGAGGAGAGCACGGCTGACAATAAAGGTGAAGTTTATGAAAAATAAGACTTTTAAAAAAAGAAAAAACACGAATACATGTTATATTGCACCCCATAAACACAATCATGCAAAGAAAAAAAGCAATCAACCCCCCTTTAAATCTACACTACAGTAAATTACTGGCAAGCAGCTGCCAGTAATACTGTAATATACTACAATTTCTATAGATTTTTTTACAGTGAGGGTTGGGTTTAGGGATCAGGGGGCGGAGTTGGGTAGGTTTAGGTGTATGTAAGGTAGGAGGAGGATCAGACTCCTCCCCGTGGATTTCATGTTCTGCAGTGAGAACCAGGTCTATTGGTTGAGATGGTCCTCACTGTGGAACATGAAATCCACAGGGAGGAGTCTGATCCAGATCCAACTCCTCCCACCTTACATACATGTAAACCTACTCAACTCCGCCCCCTAATCCCTAAACCCAACCCTAATCCTACCCATCTCCCCCTTGGATCTTGATCCGACTCCTCCCGTGGATCTCATGTGCTGCATTGAGGTGCTACTGCTTTGGTTAGCATAACTTTTTAGCCTACCATTTTTTTATACCACGCTTTTTAGAAGCACTAACCTGTGTGGGTGCTACATTTAGCTAATGAATCGTATATAAGTATAAGTTTATAAGTATAAGTTTAATCGTCATAAGTTTTGAATCCGCTTTACAGAACCGAAAGATGGCTACTGAATCAACATGTGACTCGTTAAGGCTTATGTTGCTTAAATTAAATGTTAATTCAACAATATAACACTTTATTCAAATGCAGCCTGTCTTGCTAGTAAAAGTTTCCCAAACTGAAATAACTCAATAAAAGTACTCAATAACTCAATGGTCAAAAAAGACAAGCAAACAGCCTAAAATGAATCTTCAGAGAAATAACCGCTGAGACCAATTTCCCACCTGTTTCCTACTGTACGAACAGTGGCTTTTGCTGTTGTCATAATGAGATCTCAATTACATCACAGTTTTGGATGTCAAAAACAACAGTCTGTGATTAGATTCCCATGCAGAATGTCAAAAACCATTAAAGTACAGTTTGTCCACCTTTTTCCTGTGGCCCATGACACTTTATGGGAGTAACTTGTGTTAAACTGTAAACAATTATCGTAAGGCTCAGACTATGAATGCAATTTTATGCTAAAAAACAACAACAACAAATGAATCAGTCCATGAATGACCCCAAAACCTTGATTGTTTCCACAGCAATATATATCACTGTAGTAATGTCTATACATTGCCTTAATCAAAATTAATTATTAACTAGCATTGAGTGATCATATTTAAAAGTGGTTCCCATCATTTTGACAGATTTAGAACCAGTCTGAAAAGGGAGAAAATAGCATATTAAACCATTAGTGTGAAAACAAACCTAGAGATGTGATGATTTGGGTAGAACTAGAAATTGAAAAAATGGTATAAATCAGAGTATATGTTGTCTTTTCTTTTTTTTTTCCTATTGTTACAGTGGATTGCAAAGAACAAGTGCCTCCCATAATTCAAAGTGAAGTATGCAAACAAAGAAAAATGTGGATAAATAAAAAAAGGACAAATTTTAATACATAAAAAAATAAAAAAGATTTCTGGAAAATGATAACAGTCCTAATTGACTAGTACTGAATTGCTGCTATATCTAGCATAACTGATCATATATAAACCTGCTGTTTTTACCTACTGCTTTGATTGTTTATTCCCATGAGACTGTAAACTATGGTAAATCCTGTGTCATAATGTAGATTCAGATGAGCTTTCCTAACCTGTATGAACTCTGCTATTTAGTGACACCTGGTGGGATAATCTTCAACATGTCAACAGATTCAGTCAATAGTTGCTTAATCTAAATAATTACATAACCTTGCAAAATCCCCCCAGAACCAAAAACCTCAACAATGCCAACCATACAGTTATGACACAACACACAACCATCTTACACAAGCAGCATTGAGACAAAACAACTAGCAATTATATCAATGAGTGAAATATTTATTTAAAAACTGAAAAGTAAAACAAACCCACACACAGTTTTAGTATATATCATACAAAGATATTCACCAAAATGTTATTGAGCGGTCTTGTTTTTCTTATTAACAAAAGTGAGAGGCAGTTTAGAGGCTGGCTGAGCTGGTAATACTAAACAACCGAAAATAAATGGTGGAATAAACCATTACTGGAGGTGATGATGACACTCCAACTAAAAAACGGAAATTAAATACCCAGTGTCGCAACTTAACATAACAGCCGAAGCAGTGCAACAAGTGAAACAATATGAGGGTATTAAGACATAACAACATAAGGGATATACAGTATATATCATATCTCAGTCACACAGCATCCACCCAAACACACACGCATTATATTAGTATTAAAGAACACGCACACATATACACTCTCAATGCATGTTCATACAGAGTCTAGAGGACCCTAATGCAACCATGTTCTCTTTTTGTAGTTACTGACTGGTAGTTTGTGGAGAAGTTGAGGTAACCATGGTTTGTAGATGACTACAAGACTGCATGTCCCTGTGTCGAGCCCTGGTCAGAGCTGTGCTGCTGGCAGACAGTGGTGGTCTACAAGGCTGTGTGGTCTACATTGCTTTGACGGAGGTGGATAGGCCTCTAGAACCAAATACATTTTACTTCACATTTTTCATGCATCTCCATTTTGCTCTTATGAAAGACTTTAGTCTTTAAGAAAACTTTTTCAAAGCCCTGAAAGTGACACGGTGATATCCATCAAAAATCTTTGTTTGTTCATTAAACCCATCCTTTCCTAGAGAAACTTTGCGTTCACTTGTAAAACTTTTGTGATGGAAATAACATTTCAAGTGAGTGAATGCAAAGTTTCTCAAGGGAATACGATATTTGTGCAAGATAACTGCTACAAATTTGCAAACAGCAAAACCTGGCAACGCAACTCAACCCTCGCCCCATCACCACGTTCTCTAAAGGCTCCGAATCATTTCTTCTTTCTTTAGATATCCTCCAAGTTGAAAATGCGGAGCTCAAAAACCAAACGAAACACACCAAAGTTGAACACAGGGATTGGTACATCTGTTCTCACACGGTTCTCTACTGATTTCATGATCTCAGTTCGCAATACCAAACTACAACTTTAAAACACTGTCCTAATGCTACTCTTAGATCACGATTTTAAAGGTCTTTTTTCAGGGAATGTGATCCTTTTTCCCTTTTGGAAGGCACGGATGTCTTTCCTCGCCTCGGTGTGAAGGGGTGCGCGTGTGGAGCTAGAAGACAACGGGAATTAACAGATACTGTCATATTAACAGCGTGTAAACCGTACAGGACCGTTTTATGGACCTTTACTAATACAAAATGGTGCTTAGCAAACCTAAAAAGAGCTAATAAAACAAAACGATGAGCTCTAGCCCGACGAGAGGTCTCACAAAAACAGTCAGTTCATAGTCAGTCATGGACTTGAAATTGGAGAAAAACATCAGGACACAGTTCTGGCGAAATATCATACGTTAGATGAGCTATTTAGCAGTTTGTCCTTAAAAGTCAACATGGTGAAACAGTAAAAAGCCTGTGGATTAAATCTATTTAGGGCTTCTTATGAAATCATGCCTCGGAAACATAATCAAAAGAAATCTGAAGTAAAAAAAAACAAAATTTTGCTAGTGTTTTCAGGTGTTAGTCCACAGTGGTCAACATCTACTATGTTCAATGCTCTTGTTTTAGTTCAGAGACCACTGCTAAGGGGCGGACCCAGATGAGGGCGATCCTACACGAACAGGAATGTGTTTGAGAGGTGGAAGTCACACAGCTGCTGTTTGTAAAAGTTAAGTCCGGAAGGGTCACAGCACAGTGCCATTTCCTGCAAAATAGGGTGACTCACCATTGTGCAATGCATCATGGGATGTTTCATAGGGAGACGGGATTGTTCTAAATGGTCAAGGGTGGGGACGTTTCTCCATTCCGTATGAGGAAAAGGAAATGAAATACTCAGACAGTTCAGCGAGCCTGCACTTCCCTCTCTGTCCACTAGGTGGTGCCATCCATTTCCTGCCTTCCTCTCCCTCCCTCCCACTATCGTCACACTCCTCACATCTCCACGGGCAGGGGAGGGAGCAGGTTAGAAAAAAGCACCTTTTATTTGGCTTAAATGTACAATAAAAGAAATCAGAAGAGTTAAAAGGTACAATAAAAAGGGAGATGGGAAAGATAGTGTGTATATAAAGACGTCAAGCGCCCCGTCTGTAGGGCCGCTGCGCAGAACACGACAAGTCTCATCCCGTTCCTGCGGACAAACACAAAAGAAAGAGCGAATTACGCACAAGCATACAAACCACACACTTTGCACCACCAATTAGCTTGATACTCCATCCTCAGCCACTCGCTAGGCAGTTCTGGGATGTTTCAGGCAGTTTTGGCTCAGATTGTGTTTGTGGTGTTATTGTGGGTCTTACCCTCGTCCTCCCCTCCCCAGCCCTCTGCGACCCCAGCGAGCTGGTAATGCTTCTTCCTCAGTTCCCCAAGTCGCTCCCTCTCTTTCTGCAGCCGGGTCTCCAGCTCCAACACCAGAACCTGAGATACAATAAACGGTCAGATTTGTTCACGTACTTCCACGAAGACATCATACAACAACAGGTTAACACTCGCTCACCTGTGCATCCATCTCTTGCCTCTTGATCTGAGTGAGTGTCATTGCGGAAAAGTCCATCGTTTCTGAAACAAAGAGAGAATTCAGCGTGAAATACCAACGCATTCTCATCCTGAGAGCGTCATATAGTGACACTTTTGAAATTTCGTCTAAATCCAACGCACATGGCACCCTTCAGCGTAAATATACACGCACAGAGCTTCGGTTATGGTAGGTTTAGTTCTGGGGTAGGTTTAGGGTTACACCACTAGGAGGCGCCTTCTGGCCCATATATATCTGCGTCTCATATTGACGCTGAAAGGCCAATTTATACTTCTGCGTAGGGTGCGCGCAGTAGGTACGGCGTAGCATACGCACAGACGCGTCCCATACCGCTGACCCTTCGCCGTAGCCTGACGCGCACCTCCTCAAAAATGTAACTACACGTCGCGACGACGCGGACCGCAAGATCAGTGATTGGTCGACTTGGTAGCATCGCATTTCCTCATACGCATTTCCGCACGTACCTTCTTACACATTTCCACACGTACCATCTCTGACGTCGTCTCTCATTTCTGCCTTTCAGTTTTAGTAATTTCACTAAAATGAACTGTTTTTCCACCTCAACAAGCTCCAACTCCAACATGATCCACTCTCTTTCAGTCGCTATTGCTTGTAGTAACCTAGCCGCGAGGAATCTAAACACAATGGAACATTAAAACCCTCCGCCGCCAACTAGTGTTTCAGAGCAGTACTGCAGAGTTGGATGTAGATGAAATGTCAAAAGCGTCAGTATATGACGCCTTGGGATGAGAAACGGGCTGGAAATACCGATCAAATTTTATGATTTTCAATTCATGTCTGAGGATTTTTCTTGTTTGCCTGCATTTTTTCCATAAGCTCTGTACTTATAATGCAGGAATTCAAAGTAATAATTTTAAATCTTTCTTTCAGACTATAATTTTCACGAACAGTTCGAACAAAATCAGCACTACTGCTTCTCTCTCCATCCCATGTTTATATAACTATGGAGGAGCATCTAGTTATCATGTTTACAGCAAACAATAAATACATGAAAGTTCGAAGTGCATTTCAGTGTACTACAGTTGAATATTGGACATTTGATGTATTAGGCCATCCACGTAGTCCATGCAAACAGAAAATTTGCAAACCGTTATACTGGACATAATGATCAATGAATCAAAAGCCTGTAATGAATGAAAGGACACACAAGGTCAATGTTGTTTAAATGCATTTGCCTCCACAGAAGAGCATCAGCACACAAGCTTGCATGGAGAAAACCCTGACTGTGTGTTGGCTTGCTCATTCCTGTATCTCTGGAGGGCACCATAAACCAGTTTCCACAGCTATAGTTAAATGTGAAATGGGGCAATGTAACTGGAGGTCAATGAGAAGCAAAATGAGGCTGCTACCTCTTTAACAACTAACTTTTGGCCCTTATTTAATGAATAATGGAGAAAGAACAAGACATTATGGGAGAAATGACGCAAGCAAGAATTACCCACATGAGCATCACAGCTTAAACGTGTCTGAAAATGTTGAGCCACTTAAACACACGCCTAGCAAGACCTCACCTGTATCCTCGATCTGAGACTTGCCGGACTTTGTTGATGCCACGACCCCTGCAGTGGCCTGGGTGACCCCTTTGGAGGCCTGCTGGAGGCGGGAAAGGTTTGTACTGCCCTTGTCTGCTTTTACCTGAAAAGGTAATACAGATTATGTATCTTACATTGCTTTAAAGTTAATTCAAGTGCAAATGTTGTTGGCCATTTACCTTAGATGCTGCAACTAGCTGAGCCGTGCTGGCAGCGATCTCATGCTGAACACACCATCAGCTCCTCAAACTTGCCCTTGCCTTGCACCACCTGATCAGCTGCATCACTGCAGGAAGAAGAAGAAAAAACACAATGGTAATGCTTAATATATCAGTTCATGTAGGATTCAAAACTTTGGGTCTGAAAACATGGACAGAATTCATGGAATCCAGTCATTAAAATGGAATTTGCTGTTTCATGCGGAATGACACGAAATTTGGCAAATTTTGGATTAAGTAATCAAAATAGGGCTGTGCACTTAAATTCCAAATGAAATACTGACTAGTGTCTGCTATTAAACCACGAAAAGAAATATGAAGTGTACATGTTCTGTGAATCTCAAAGTGAATGAGTTTTGTCTACTGCTCATACTCAAGCACATGTGATGCTGAAGGTGGTTGCAGAGCTTTTTCTATTTAATTATAAAATGTACTTCTCAAAGTTAAAATAATAATCCTATTTACAATAACCTTTTTTAAGAAATACCATAAAATCAAGAGTTTTTTTTCATCTGTTTTAATTAGAAAATCTGTTGTGCAACACTTTATTTGACAAAAATGCAATTTTTTGTAGTAAAGGAATTGTATTTTCATTTGTATTGTATTTTCAAGTTTTATGAATTCAGATGATTACCACAGTTTTGATGATAAATCTGTTTTAAATCTTAAAAGGGGCATTGTGAAAATTCTGAAATTTCTAACCGTTACTGACACCAGTGGCCATTAGAGAAACTGCAGCCAGTCTCAAGCTCGTTCTCGGTGCACACGCTCGTTGACCGCACTAGATAAGGCTTTTTTTTAAACTTACGAGGAGTTTCCATGGGTATCTGGATTGATTGGAGGCTGGTTCGCTTCTTTCCATCAGCAGAGTCAATTTGAAACACTACTGCTAGCGATTGCCGCTGCTTACTAATGGCTGCTGTACGGATGTAAGCCCAAGTAGATGAAAACACGCATGACGTGATTTTGTGAATTTTCACGCTAACTTGGACACGACTCCTCCATACACAATTGATAGAGGCAACCGTGGTGGACAGTCAAGGTGTCATTTTTTCAATTACATTATGGTTGGCTCATAAATGTACAAATTAAGATTTTTTTAATAAGTAAAAACCTACACATAGCCCCTTTAAAATTATTTTATAAAAAGTAAAAAGCAAATTTGTGAAATTCATGGGGCCCTATTATTTTAAAATTTTATTAATTTATTAATTTCACAAATATTCATGAATTCAATTGATTAGACATGATTTTGATTATTACAATTTAATTAAGCCATTACAGTGGAAAACACAATCTTGGAAAAAATAAAGCGGATTTCATTGGGCCACTGAAATATTTAACTCGCTATACCACAGCTTCCCCCCAAATTAGATTGTTTCACTGTCTGTGTAACTCACACCAACATGGTGGCGCCCCAGCCCACGGCCTTGGAGGCGGAAATGAGACCTTCCGTCCATCGGGAATTCTTGGCGTAGAACTCCTTCATAGATGCTGCCCCCTATGAACACAGCAGAAACATCAATAAAATGTCATTTCACGCTCTACAAAAGCAAGTTTTCAACGAAATAAACGTTCACTCACCCTGCCGCTCTCCACAATGTCCCTCTGCAGGTCTTTGGAGGACAGCACGAGCACTTTGATGGCCTGCATGAGATCTGTGCAGGACGCCAAGATCCTGCAGGGGGCAACAGAGAGCAGCAATTAAATACTTCAAAGGCCTCCTTTGAACGCATGGGTTGGTTGGCTAATGTGTCTGGGTGAATGCAAACGTGTATCCAAGGGAAATGAACTCTGCATAAAGACATTTTCATCACCAAATCCACTAAGCAATATCAACCAAATAAATTCAGTTAACTGTTTTTGGTAACAGTAATCATGAAACATTACAGGCATTGCATTTCATAACACATGACTTGGTTAGTCTGACCTTTCATTGACTTCCATTTTGATTCCTGTGTCAACTGCCCTTGACTTATTGAGCATTTCCTGTTGCAAAAAGCAAAGGGGAAGAACATTAGGCAAGTAGACTGGAGAGCTTCATGTTTTATTAAGCATCTGTCTGTATGGTAGAAAAAAGCATAGACTGATCACCTCAATCCTGGCGGCAGCCGACTCCACAGCTGCTGATGTGGCTGACATCTCCTGCTCCACCAGATCTCCCAGCTCCCCTTGCTGCAGTTCCAGACCCCGAGGACGCAACTTCTGCTCAGAGAAAACAGAGAAATTAACTAAGAGGTTGTGTTCTCATCTATCTCATTTACGTTGTAGAACAAAACGCCAAAGTATCATCTTGTTATGTTCACCACAGGCTTTATTTTACTCATAAAAAACAAAGTAAAAAAATTATAAACCCCCTAGACCATTTCACAAGATGTAAACAACACTGGTCCAGAAACACTTCCTGTTTCAGTTTGTAACTGTTTTCTTTATTTCACATGTAAAGAAAACATCTTAAAGATGTTTGTTTAACTTTTTGATTCAGTTTTAAATGTTCTGTTGGTTGTATTTTATCCCAGCTTTTATGTAGTGTTAAAAAACTGAAACAGGAAGTGCTTCTGGACTAGTGTTGTTTACATCTTGTGAAACTATTAACTATTAAACACTATTAAAACTTGCATATCACAAACTTTATTCAAATGTTAGAAAAGTAAAAAAAATGATCCTCTCCTCCAGTTACATGCTGCTATTTTTCAACCCACTGATTGACTATTCTAAAACCAGGACTGAGTGGCACACTCACTTCACCCAACGCCATTACGGCATCCAGTGCCGACGTCAGCCGGCTGTAGTCTGCCGTCCCCATAGACTTCTGCTCCTTGAGCTGGCAAAGCAGCGCTATAGCCTCCGCGCCACACGCCTTCACGTTGTCTGCCAAAGCTGCCCACAGACAAAGACAGAAACCAGAGAGCAGTCAGACGAGCCATCTGTCACCTGCAGACACTCCACATACGCTCGGGTAGAAACACATTTCCTGCCGCGTACAGTCGTGACGTGATTGCTTGTGCTCGTGGGAACCGCACATTAGCCGTTTTGAGTCATGTCGTGTTCCTTTCAAGCATCTCTCCCAAAACGACCAGACCTCCGGCGACGGAGATATTAACAGAACCGCAGACACTAATGACCTTCATGATGAATGGAGACTGACTCAAACAGAAAGTCATTTTCTATATGTGGAATGTGGATAAATCGGTACTGTAAAATATTTATCCATTTAATAATAGAAATTACATTTATGCTGCTTCGAATCGACCGGATGGCTATGGTTCTGGATGCTGATTGGTCGATACAGAGCATTAACCCTTAATCACTCTTTGGGGTAAATATGACCCCACTGGACATTTCCTTGATTTTTTAAAAATGTTCCCTTCATCGCAGGGCCATGAAACTTGGTGACTTTTCCTTAATAATGTAACTAAACATGCACAAAAAAACTGGGTTCGATTCGGTTGTTCTAAAGGCGTGTAAAAAAAATTACCATTTAAAGTCAAAAAAGGACAAAATGACCCCAATTGAAAATGAATGGGAAAATGAAAAAAATGACTTTTTTATGTTGTTTGTTAAAAAAATAAAAGTAAATCCATTATAAACCTGAAATACTCCACATATAAACCAAGGTCTGGTCCTAGAGCATAAACACAAAGTGGAACGAGCTTTCTATCTCACACACACACACGTATGCATCCTGTTCATTACAGTTTATTAGCGCTGTTGTTTTGTATTTTATTGGTTTATTTATTTGGTTTATTAAATTTATTTTGTTCTAAAATCTCTTGTTCTAAAACAATTAATAATTGTTGATAAATAATTTTCTGAAATGAATAGTGTGTGATTACGTTCATGTCATAGTGCTGACTTGTAATGTTTATGCAAATGTGTGTATAATAATTTGCAAATACAAATAATTCAAAATCTATCAGACAACACCAAACTCTAATTTTAACAAAAATATTTTGTGCAATTCACACATATATATATATATATATATATATATATATATATATATATATATATATATATATATATATATATATATATATATATATATCATATATCGTATATATCACGTTGTGAGGAGAATTTGAAGCATCAAGAAAAATGAAGTGAAAATGAATGAGTCTCTATGGACCCCTATTGTACCACCAGATGGTAGTATTCTATCCCTAACACATAGAGCAATGTCCAAAAACTGTTTAGATTTAATTATCATCATAACTTAAGTGTTCATAAGTGTTTTTTCTTTTAAAAAAATCATTTTCATGTGCCAATTTATGGCCTAGTTATGTAATTGTGCAGTAAAGAGGTAGAAAACTTTAAAAAATCAAAAAAAAAAAAAAAACAGCATAAATGATTAGTTGAGAAGTGAATTTAAAAAAATGATATATAGTTTTCCAGATAAAAAATGTATATTTCCTTATGCAATCACTCTTTAAAAGTCTAAATGACCCCAAAGACCTTAAGTGTTGACCTTTTTTAAGAGTGATTAAGGGTTAAAGCACAATGACTGTTTGTTCAAGGAAGCATTTGCATTGAAATTCATCAGTTGTGCTAATGTGATCACATAAGCTCATTTGAATATATTTTCATGGTGTCTGGGTGATGCTTACCATCAGCTTGTTCCACTGGCACCATGTGGGAGGTGGCGCTTCCCTGCACGATGACATCGCCCACCAGGTGAGCAAACTGAGTCACTGCCCGGACCAGTCCAGACACATCTATTACACACATTCAGAAAAATCATTGTGAAATAGTTACAACATGATTTACGAGTGCCTCTCATCTCAACAGACTAATTCTGTGAAAAAAAGGGATGACACGGTGTCTGAATGCATTCATGGTGCACTTAAATCAGTTCGAATTTCTGTCAGTATATCATTACGTTATTATTTTTTGAGCTTGTGCATGCTGAGTGGAGAACAGTGAAGGGGAGTAACTAAATTTTTTTGTAGTATCAGCTCAACTGTCTTCAAAATAGTGCAGATTTTTCAGTCCTGAGACATTTTTTGTCCAACAGGCAGGAGTGTAGCAACACAAATTGCTACATCACGGTTGTGTCACAATGTATGGCACTGCCTTACTAGCAAGCGAGCCAGACAGAATCCTCTCCTGTCTCAAGTACTGCTGGGAAGTTATTCAGGTCAAAGTTGATTCAGACAGTTTTTTTTTAGTAATTTGGTTTCTTCAGATAGTTCATTGTAAAGAAAATAAACTCAATTCCAATTTTCTTTCAAAGAACTATAATTGACAGCATATACTAACAAAAATCTAAAATTTCTTTAACGCAGAATTGTTTTTTAATACAAAAACAAGTCAAAAGATGATAAGAACAAATAAACAAATTTAAAACAACAGCACAAATAAAGAGATATAAAAAACAGGGCTTTAAAGCTACAGTGTGTGATTTTTACCCCCATCTAGTGGTGAAAAGGTATATGATCATCCATTGAATATAATTTCTGTTCCTCTCAATTCCGAATTTCGTTTTAACTCCTACGGTGGCCAATGTAGTCCAAGATTAACATGGCTTCCAGTTCAACCTCGTCCATGAGTGTTAACTCAAACGTAAACACGAAAGGCGAAGCTTGAATTAACGGGTATGTCCCTCTTTGGCTAATGTACTTCCAAGATGGAGGGGCAACATGGCGACCGACATTAGAACCCCTTACCCGTATGTATTTTCAATGGCATATTATACACTCACGAGAATACTTTATTACTTGAACGAAGTAAATATACATTAATGAGCACATATTTTTGAAAGAACTAAATGTTTTTAGCTAAGAATAAACTAAGAGTTACAGTGTAGCTTTATGTTTTTCAGGTGGGCATACGGTATATTCAGGTAAGAAATACTAAAGAAATTAAAGTAATCAAATGTCCCTTTTTGCTAACTACTATTTCAGCAAAGACTAACTTTACTGTAATTTAACTACTTTAAATGATGTGTAACTTATATCTTGGCAAGCTACAATTTCAAAGCAACTTTCCCTAACACTGTTGGAGTGAACGGTACATTAATAAACGCTAGCTGAGAAGGAAAATGAGAGTGTATGTACAAGTAATTCACCTGTGTTATCTGATACAAAGCCGTCTCTGGCCGACTGGAGCCTCTCCACGCATTCCAGAGCCACCTGGCACCTGGACACCAGGTAATCTACACACACAAGAAGGTCCTTTAATATTTATTACGCTCTCGTAGGGCAATCAGTGTGGGTTGTCAGGACATGAGGGTAATTTGAGCAGGTCACTGACCGGCCGAACTGGTGCAGCTGATGTGTGCGGGGTCCTCAAGCTGATTCAGGCTGTCCTGTACAATCCTTCCCCCCTCCTCTAGAGCTGCCCGCAGAGCCGCCCAGCGCAGGGACACCAACTCGCTCTCCAGAGCCTGCTCACGACTCTCCTTCAGATAGAAAGACAATCAAAGCAGGCATTTAACACACCTTTACATCAATTAGTCCTTTTCTTTTAGCTTTGAAACCAACAGTCTAAATGCTAATGAGCTCGTAAAAGCAAATTGAACATTTAGCAGATTTACAGCCAATGGGTCTCATTCATGAAACATTCGTAAATATACAAGTAAATATGAGTGATTTGCGCGTAAAGAGATCTTCCCGAAAACTCTTCTCCTGATTCACAAATACTTTGTAAACGTCAGATGTGATAGTGAAATGTGTGTGTGTGTTAGTGAATTCCAACCAGTCGTAAATGGGATGCGCGTGCACGTTCATTCTCAATTACCATAAATCCCGCCCATTATATTCGACTGACAACTATATATAGGCATATAATAACATGAATGGGAACGAAAAAGAAAGATTTCTCGGATGCAGAAATTGAAGTTTTATTATCAGAAGTCTTTTATTTTCAAGCGTATATAGTGACCTATCAGGTCCTAAAAAAAGAAAGCTTGGCAGCATATTACAGATGAAGTTAATGGAGTTTCATCTGTTAATCGAACAGTCCCAGAAGTGAGAAGAAAATGGTTCGACATTAAGCTTGACAGCAAAAAACAAATGAGTTAAAAATCGTATTCAAACTGGAAGGACCACCATCGATCACCAGATCTGCTATTACTTATGTTTCCGCCATAGAATGAAAAATAAAAAAGGTAATTGCGACTTTTTATCTCACAATTTTGACTTTTTTTCTCACAATTGTGAGTTTACATCTCACAATTCTGACTTTATTTCTCAGAATTGCGAGATGTAAAGTCAGAATTGCGAGATATAAATTCAGAATTGCGTGACCTAGTCGCAATTGCGTGATATAAAGTCAGAAATGCATGATAGGCTATAAAGTAAGAATTGTGAGATTTAAACTATTCTGAGGGGTTAGGGGAAAGTTAGGATTTTTCCCCCTTAGAATTAGCCTGATAACTCGCAATTATAACACGCAATTGTGTGATAAAAAGTCGCATTTATTCTTTTTTTTTTTTTTTTCAGTGGCGGAAATAAGCTTCCATAAATTAGCCTACTGGCTCTCATAATAGAAGTAAAAAAAAACAAACAAACAAACGTTTTTTATATATAAAATATATAAAATACTATACTATATAATATAGGCTACTATATCAAATATTTTTTTCAAAATGCTGTTTAAATATGTAGCCTACCCGATTCTAAGGTGAATTAAAATGCAGCCTTATTAATGAGTAAAACGTTCGGATGTTAAGCGCACCATTTACGCGTGGCTGGGAGCAGGTGTAGATTTCTTGCGTACCAACTAACATTTGGAAAATATGAACATTTTAATGAATCCGAAAATTTACGCCAGAACCACTTTACACACGATTTACACAAAAATTCGTTCTGCTCGTGTTTCATGAATGAGACCCAATGTCTTTAGGTATAATGAATCTTAACAATTACACAGACCCAATTATAATTGAAAAAAAAATAACATCAATAGTAAACCTACAATATCTCACCTTCTCATTGAGTTGGTTTTGCAGGGCCTCAGCAGCTTTCACACCACTCTCTCTCTCAGTGGTCAGACTGCTCTGTACACGCTCTAACTCCACCCCCAAACCTGCCAACTCCGCCTCTTTCTGAGAGTACGGTCTCCAAAAGCCCCGCCTTCTCCGCCTCTAAAGCAGACAGCTGAGTATTGAGCTGCTCACTTGACTACAGGAAGAGAGAGAATACAGTTCAATGAGAGCCATCTGGTATTATGTGAATTACAAGATCTAATGTGACTTACTGAGAGAACAAGAATCTCAAGAAACTGTTATTGTTGAAGCAGAGCTAATACATTTTGGTGTACAAACATACGTCATCCCTGCAACACTCTATAAAGCACTGTATTTGAAGTGAACTAATAAAGTCATGATGAAGATGTTAAATCTATCAACAGTTGTCTTTATTTGTGCTGCAGCAGGCGAAGTGGGATAGAGGGATAAAGGGGGTAGGGTGACATATCAACTCCCACATGCAGTCTGGACACATCAACTCAGGTCATTTAGAAACTACATGCAATCACAGAATCGCCATGTCAACCTGTGCTGGACTAATCGCAGAGACAGTGATATATGGATCCTGTGGTGGGCCGAGAGTTAAGGGCTGCACAATATATCGAAACAAATCGATATGGCTTAGTGCAAATGTCACATGCGGTTACAGCTCGGTTAATTTACTGTGAATCAAACCAATCTGAGAAACCAAAAAACACTAAGGCCCTGTTTACACGAGAACACTCGCGGGTGAAAACGCAAAAATATTTCATTGGATGTGCCTTTCGTTTCCCCGGGCGACTGCGTTTTTGGGGCTTAAAAATGCAAAAAAGTGAAACCACCCTCTTTAAAACGCTCCACCGCCGCGTTCCCGTGTAAAGGGTAAAAATGCAAAGATCTGCTTGACAGTGAAGATTGTACGCAGGCGCGCAGGCTTGGTGTTGTAGTATGCATTCTTAAGGCCAATTTATACTTCTGCGTCGAGGGTACGCCGTAGTGTACGACGTTGGCTACGCACGTAGGGGACGCCGTTGTGAGCGTTTATACTTCTGCGTTCAGGTCTTGGTTGCTCTGCAGTACTGCTCCGAAACACTAGTTGGCGGCGGAGGGTTTTAATGTTCCACTGTTTAGATTCCTCGAGTTGCGGCTAGGTTACTACAAGCCATACAAGCCTGAAAGAGAGTGGATCATGTTGGAGTTGGAGCTTATTGAGGTGGAAAAACAGTTCATTTTAGTGAAATTACTAAAACTGAAAGGCAGAAATGAGAGACGTCGGAGGAGATGGTACGTGTGGAAATGCGTGAGAAGGTACGTGCGGAAATGCGTAGGAGGAAATGCGATGCTACCAAGCCGACCAATCACCGATCTTGCGGTCCGCGTCGACGCGACGTGTAGTTACATTTTTGAGGAGGTGCGCATCAGGCTACGGCGAAGGGTACGCGGTATGGGACGCGTCTCTGCGTATGCTACGCCGTACCTACTGCGCGCACCCTACGCAGAAATATAAATTGGCCTTTAGCCACCTGGAGTGCATACTACAGTGAATTTCACAGACTTTTGCGTCACCATCTGCACGCGGATTTCACACCCAAAACGCTTGTCTAGACGCAAAACAAAAAGTGATAACGCAACGCCACTTTTGCGTTTTCTCTTCAGAATCGTTTAGTGTAAACATAGCCTGAACCATGAGCTTTCTGTATGCAAAGGGCTGAGTTTCTGAAACCAAAATAAAAGCTTGATGGTTAACTTTGTTAAAAAAAAGAAAAAGAAACTAAGAAGTAAATATTAGTGTTGTAATTTAACAGTTGTACTTTAATAAGAAATCAAGTATTTAGTAAATTTGTTTTAATTTAAAGTACAACAGTTAGTTAGTTACTTATTTTGTTTAATAAATTTCTAATAATTACAATAAAAGTTTCTATTATTATAGATTTTAACTGAATTAGCCTATACAACACAAGAGGAGGAACTGTTCAATTTATGCTTGCTGAAAGTGTTTTGTGTTTGTTCCAATAGTAAAATCAAAGTGTGAACATACAAATTTCAAGAAAAAAAAATATTCCCAAATGTTTAGTCCTAAAAGGATTCTTGCATTCTTCAGGAGTAATTTTCAGCTTTTTAAATGATTTTAGTCACAAAATCAACCCACTCATTCTAGAATGAATAATTTTCCCCCAAATACAACTATTCAAGCCATCTGGTGAATGTTCCTTCATTATTTTCATATCACAATATACTATATATTGCAGAAGTCAGCATGTCAGTTTTTTTCCAATATCGTGCAGCTAAAAGCATGAGGATTTGTCAAGAATTGCTTGACATTTCATTATGTTTCTTTAATTTCTGACAAGGAGTGAAGAGAGATTCATGACAGAGGAGAGGAGGAAGAGAATGATGGGTGGATGGGGGAGGTCCCACCTGTTGGGAGGAGGTGACGGCACTCTTCAGGGTCTCTAGTTCTGTTCTGCTGGACATGAGCTCGGCTTGTAGAGCTTGAAGCTGCTCTAACTGAGCCTTCTCCTACTCGTGCACATACATGAGGATAGGGACGTGTAAGACAAACATACTACGGATACATCAGGCAGAGGGAGTGTGTTTTTGAAGTGTGTGTATATGTGGTTTGTGTGCAACCTGCTGACTGGTAGAGTCCTGAACGGCTTTCAATTTGTCCTGCATCTCTTTCTTCACATTCTCCACCTCGTCCTGGGCGGCACGGGCCACCGTCATCTGACGCGTCACCTCTGCGTTCTGAGAAACACAGACACTTGTACAGTTTAGCACAGTCAAAACACTTGGCTGACCCAGTTCCTTTGCCAAGAATGTGGCTCCCACTGTCGGATGGCTCTGTGGTGGGATCAGTGCTGCTGTATGAGAGTGAGGGTGATGACAGCCTAAGCGTGGCAGAGGAACACAGTGCCAAGTTCTCATCTGTGTTTCATCTGAGTCTGCTAGAAAAGAATTCTGGTGGAGGAGCTAAACCACCTGCAGGTTTACTGACAGGCCCCTGGAGCTGAAGCAAGCAGTATGCAGTGTGTGTACACTATGTGTGTAATGTAACCTTTCTATCTGCATGGGTTACTTACTGCATTTGCCAAAACAAGCTCGCTGAGTGAGATAGTGTGTCCCACAATGCAATGCGCCTGACCTTCCATTTCCAGTGTAATGAATTAAGTGGAAATTTTGTACATATTTCTCAATTACTTAAAAATATTTTAAAGTGTTAGGATAATTTAATGCAAATAAATAACTGAAGCATGTGAAATTGCATCAGTCGTTTAATTTACGTCACGCAGTTAGATGATCTTAGAAGTCGGGAGTTTAACAAGCACCTGTAACACTGGTAACTATTTTAACCCTTTAACCCGATTTTTCTTCTTTAGCACCTTTTAGCAGGAGCTATGGTGTGCGTACATTTATGAATTATATACACTCCTTATGGTTATTGGCTTGGTTATTTGGTGTCCTTTTGGAGTCTCCAAGTGTCCTTTTTTTGTAAAGACACCTACATTTATCTTGAAAAGGCTTGCAGAAAATATTTTTGTGAGAATCACCCTTCAAATCTGAAGGTCTACTTAGCTGGATATAGCAATAGGTGGTTTGCAGTCACGTGATTGTGTTGACGCGCGAAAGTCAGATGGAGGGCAAGGAGTGAAGAGCGCAATGGATAAGATGGAGGAAAATCCGTACTGTACTACTTAAGACGCTATTACAAGAGAAATATATAAACAGAAAACCGAAACATGTTGGACGTGATCCTTACGTTATGAAAAGGACCGATTTTCAACTAAATTAAGAGATTTGCCTGCCATCGAGGCTGTAGATATCAGCAACTACCTCGTCTTACAGACATACTTTGACTTTACAAAGTTGGGAACTGGTAACTTACATTACACAAACAGCCACATAAGTGTATTTAAACACATGAATAATGTTATAAGCCACATAAATAATGTATTAACTCACATTTGACGAAGTGATCAATGCACACTGTACAAACACACGGGCATTTTCCTATTCGGCTCCTCTCGACCGCAGACGTAGATTTGCAAGGCATTTTTCCCGGTGTTTTTCTGTCAATTTCTTCTATTTTCCCCCTTATGCAAAACAACTTTTGGCACACGATAAAAACTCCTCGTGGTTTGATCGATTTGAGCAACCATAAACGACGCAAAAACATAGGCATTTTGAGTTTGTTATAGTGCTTCCTAAATATAGAATATCACTTCCTGCCCTCCATCTGCATTTGCCATGGCGTGACATCATGTGAAAACAAGCTATTGGTGACAAAATTAGCGTTAAATAAGATAAATGGTGTATGCTTAAAGGTGGGGTTAGCGGTATTTGAAAAACGATGTTTGAAAGTTAGTCGGATCGACACACGAACAAACAACAACAGTGTCTACCAATCAGCATTAGGGGGCGTATGATGGTAGAGGAGAGTGAACGAGCACAAGGACGTTTTGAAGAAAGATTACAGAAATAGAGATGACACAAAGAGAAAGAAAAAGCTTAGAAGAAATCACTGCAAAATGAAGGGTTATGACTGGGCAAGAGTTTTAGGACCCGCGTTAATATTAGAAAAGCTTTCCAGCGCTGAAGAGGCCTGAAAAAAAGGTTGCTTTGATTCCGCTCCACACGTGAGTAACACTGGAGTTTGAGTGTCATTGTTTGTCTGGAGCTGCTTTGCTGTTGGCAACTAACAATGACATTGTTTGTAATTACTATTGTGTACTGTTCGTACATTTCTTTTGTGCTTCCTTGTCATTCGTTCATCCTCTGTGCTTTATTTTTCATGACGCATTATTTTGTTGCGCTCCTGCTATGATAAACAGACATCCAGACATTGGACTTGTGTGTAACGGAGGCCAGTAGTGAATACGGTGTCTCAGCGTTCATTGTTAGTGCACTCACCTCACATGCAGGTGGATTGTGGTTCGAGGCCAACTCGGAGCAGAGGCGGAGCAATAAAGAGAGGGGTGTGTTTGTTTGGGTTGATTCAAACATCAACACTGTCCAACAGTGTTTTTGAAATACCGCTTACCCCACATTTAATGTATTTGTATACATAAAAAAATATCCATATACAGCCAGTGTGTGATTGAATGGAGATGTGAGGACATCAATTTACCTTCCTCAGCAGGTCAGCATGGCTCTGGACCAGCTCTGTGTATTTCTCCTTTAGCTTGGTGTAGCGTTGCTCATTTGCTTGTGCTTTTCCTACAAAAATAACACAAATACAATAATTGATTAAAATATATAGTATACGGTGTTCAGTGGTGCTGTGGGTTCAGTCCATAAAACGTGCTGGTTCTGTATAGTGATTACAAAGGAATAACTGGCTTTCTAAAAAAGCAACCGTTTTGAACCAGTTAGTGTAAATAAACCGAAAATGAAGGAAAGATATTGTTTTTTGATTTAGGAAAGAGGAACAGAGCAATGGAATGTGTTGAACCCCTAAATTAAAAAAAAAGTCATTCCAAGACCTTTGAAGACTAAGAGCGTCATTTAATAAGAACGTCTAATTTCAAATACATTATTTGAAATAAAGAAAGTTCAATGTAACTTTATCCAACAAAAATATTGTAACTCTTACTCTCGATTTCGCTCAGGCTGCGCTGCTCTTTCTCTGTGTCTTCTTTGACCCGGCGCAGGTCGTCAAGCTCCACCCTCAGGAACTCGCTCTCACCCAGCGCCTGCTGCTTCAGGTGAGTCTGCTCTGCAAGCTCCGCCTCCAGCTCGTTCACACGCCCTCGTAGTGCTTGACAAAGACGGCCACTCTGAGAAAGGCCAAATTAATTGTTGACATATCTCGATCACTTTTTCACCCCTTCAAAATTTTATGCAAGGCTGGGATTTTTGAATGGGTTTTTGCTAAATCGCCTGATATAAGGTCTGTGGTGAATAAAGCCTCTAGATATTTTCACGTTTTGATCTATGACATAGAACACACAGTTATAACCTGCTTGTGGTTTTTTAAACATTATTGTGTCTGCTTGTGTTTTTTGAAAACTTTATATAGGCTTAAAATGTATACATTTTGGATTAACTTGTAAAGATTATCTTGATAGACAAAACGTGTAAGGGTCACAACTCTTTGCTAAACACAGATCTTATTTATTGCGATTTTCCAAAAGTCTATGTGAAAAATGCATAGCTTTTTCAATCAGAGGGAACCCATGCGCTACTAGCTTCCGAGTTGTCCTACAAAGCGACGTCATCACTTCGGCACTCTGTTGTTTCTATTTTGAAGCTCATAAAAGTGCATCCATCCATTATAAAATGCTCCACACAGCTCCAGGGGGTTAATAAAGGCCTTCTGAAGTGAAAGCGATACGTTTGTGTGAGAAATATCAGCAGTACGTCGCATTACTCGCATAAGTTGCGCTTAGACTTAAGTGCAATCTGTATATTTGTTTGGTCGGAAGCTAGTTATTTTACTTTATAAAGTTTTAAATATGGATATTTGTCTTACACAAACGCATCTCTCCGCTTCAGAAGGCCTTTATTAACCCCCGGAGCCGTGTGGAGTTCGTTTATGATGAATAGATGCACTTTTATGGACTTCAAAACAGAAACAATTCACAAAATCAATTCACTGCCATTATAATTGTTTTATACAACTCTGATTGTATTCGTCTGAAAGAAGAATGTCATATACACCTAGGATGACTTAAGGGTGAGTAAATCATGGGCTAATTTTCATTTTTGAGTGAACTATCCCTTTAAAAATAACTGTAAACTATTTTTATCCATTTTAAAATGCTGAATTTTAAGCACCCATCACTCCAGTCTTCCTTCAGAAATCATTTTAATATACAGATTTCTTTGCCCATGAAACATTTCTTATTATCAATTTTGAAAACAGTTGTGCTGCTTAATTCTTTTATGGAAACTGCATTTTTTTAAGGCTCTTTGATGAATAGAACAGCATTCATTTAAAAGCGAAATTTTGAATGAGCAATTTTGTAGCCATTTTTTTTTTCATTGAATATGTCCTAGCTAAAAAAAAAGTTTTTTGACTGACACCACACTTTAGAATGGTATTGTGTGGGTGTATGTATATTATTACATCCTCTGCTCATTACCTCCAATCTGAAGGACTCCAGCTCCTCTTTCAGGGCCTGTAGCTCTGCTGTGAGCTGCTCGATCAAACGGTCTCTGAGGTGAGAGATGAAGATACGATAGATCATGATCTTATAAACTCAAAGAGCTCCTTATTATTATGAATTATATTCCAGTATCTTCAAGACTTACTTCTCATCTTTGCGCATGCCATTCTGACTGAAGTTGAACGGGTCTGTGGCAGCTGAGGTGCCGAAAAGTCGTCGAATTTGCTGTCCACAACGCTCTAATGGAGATAAATCTTTAGATGCTCACGTTTAAAGAAAGTATACATGAGAGCTTTCGATAATGACATCAGGTGTGGTACCGGTAAAGGGGGGATGTCTGTGTCCACCAGGTCTTCTGTCTCTACTACATGTTCACTTTCAGGGGACGAAGACTCCACTGGAATCACCACCACTGGACTGATGTGCTCGGACAGGGCTGATGCCCGCAGGAAGTTTGGCGGATTCTGTCAGAGAAAAGGAAAACTATTATAATAAAGGTAGCCAGCCCCAGTTTGGATCCAGCCTTTGCAAAGATTTTAGATAATGCCAACACTTGCAAAGATTTCAGATGAACAAAGACAAATAAGCTAATGGAATCTGTTTTCAGGTTTTCCCAAAACATTTCCCTCATATGCTATTGGTCGAGAGAATTGGTTGAGTGAATGTCATTATAAAGGGCTGGTCAAAATGCTCAAACAAAAAGGAAATATTTAATGTTAATTTATATCATGAGAAATGTCATTAAAATTTAAGAAAAATTTTGTTTATCTGGACTGCCCAAAAAATCCTGATTCTAGCAAACTAAGCAGGCAGATATGTAAATGAGTTGCATAATTTCTTTCCACTAGCTGTATTTTTGGACTCGGGATCAGGCTGAAATCTGTTTGGTATGCAGGAGTCTCACCTCAGGAAGTTGTGGGATCTGAATCAGTCTCTTGAAATACTGCAGGTTACTGGAGCGATGAGAACAGACTCTTCAGCCTGGAGAGAGAAAGAGAGCGAGAGAGATGACAAAAGATTAAAATAGTGGCAGTCTGTGTGACTCAAATCTGGATCGTGACTGACAGACTCACTTCTTAAACTGCTCCTGGAAGCGATGCCTGTGGCCCTGTAGAGTATCTGCTGGCAGACCTGGAGGACAAGAAAATACCCATCACAACAAGAAAAAGCTAAAGAAAATGCCCCTCCAACTACATCCAACCCCATTAGTTACTAACTTGGTTGAGTTTTCTTTTTCATTTCTATTTTTATCACATTTTGTTATAATATCCAAAGAAACAACAAAAAAACAACTATCCCACCACACAATAATTAATAATTAAAATACTAATAATAAATAACAATATAATATGTAATAAAACATTAACAATAAATTAACATTAGAAAATGACTTGTATTACAGTAGCAGTTATAGGTACAGTATCAGTTATGATTAAAGAAAAGAAAAAAGCTTTCCTCAGCTATGGGCAGATTGAAAGGCGGGGTTTAGCAATGGGTCAGTTTGTTGATTTCTATTTTATGATCCTCTGTGTGTGTGTGTGTGTGTGTGTGTGTTAAGAGAGAGAGGTGTGGTTTATGGACTCACAGGAATGGAGTTTGAAGAGCAGTTTGACAGTGTAGTCGTACAGATGACTAGAGTCCAGAATGACCTGTATAAGAGGGGCCAGACGACACTGACCCGCTGCAGTCACTGACACGGAACGAGACATATCCAGCGAGCTGAACACTGTGTAGAAAAAACAAATGCAAAATAATAATGGGGCAATATAAACATTTTCATAACAGCCTAAACTGCCGGTTTAATCTGCAAGTAAAATTCTTTCTTTTTATGAATCCCTCATTCACTCCATTCCCATTTTTTTCAATCTATCCCTTTCATTGCCCACTTCCTCATTCACATTCATGCCCATGCTCCCTCCCCCTGTCTCTCTGGTGATCAGTGATGCAGGCTCCTGTGAGATCCCGTCTTCTCAGCTCACAGAGGTGTGGTTTCCTGTGCCAGGGAGCTGTGTTTCAGCCAACACTCTCTAATGCTTACAGCACAGACATGTAGATTTTACTGCATTTTCAGCAGATATATCTATACCAATAGAGACGTCCCTTGTTTTTTTACTCTAGAATGCACATTTTGTGTGATCTGAGATTGCTCACTTCACATATAATCTTGACAGAGATTTCAGATTTCAGAGACTATAATTGCCTGCCGACTACCTACATAGAAAATAGGCACAGCTAAAATGACCGGCTAGTGAAAGGACTTTGCTGGTGTTTAAACACTGGCACTCCACCTTAAACTTACCGCCGAGGAATAGATTCAGCTCACACTCCAAGTAATCAAACATCTCCACCGTTAACTGGAAGCTACACGTGTTGAGAGGAAAAAAAACATGTTTAAGTCACATTCCACAAACAGACAGAGCAATTTTGGAGCTTTATTAAAAAAAAAAAAAAAACAGCAGCAAAGTGAGTAAACACAAAGCTTGTGAGAAACAAAACAATACTCACAAATTATTGACGTCGTTCTCACCCGCCTCATCAAGCTGTCTGTTTGACATCTGAAGGTTGCCAGGGAAACGAGGATTCTGGGAAAGCAAGTAGGTTAGGTACAATATTTGTAAGTCTGACAGCATGAAATGGCTTGACAACTGCAAATTTATTTCCTGCATTCCTGTATTGACATTTCATATGACACAGGAAGCTGGGGCAAAACATTCTATATATATATATATATATATATATATACATACATACATACATACATGCATACATACACATACATATATATATATATACACACACACACACACATATATACTGTACAGGAAATACATGACATGTTTGTGTGTTTGTGCAGGGTTTCTGCAGGTATCTTCAAATTAAATTTAATGCCTTTTTAATGCCATTTTAAAATGTTTTAAAGGAGAACTCCGGCAAACAATGAACCTTTGGTCTAATAAAACATCGGTACCTAGTCAATCATTCTCTGAGATTTGTTTTCATGATAATCGAACGTAAAGAGTTTTATCTCTAAAAACTGTTTAGCGTATAATGCTAGTAATAGGGGCATTGACTAAGTAAAAAGAAATCGCTAGTTTATACCACTAACAAGGTTCAAAATAGCCCCACACTAACACAGTAACATAATGAGTGTACATACATGCAAAACAAAGCATTGAGAACTTTGTAAGTGTACAGACCATTTAAAAAGAAGATGTTTTATAAAGACAGTTTCACTTCATGTATACACAGCAGGAGCCATCTTAAAAAATAGTCTCAAAGTCTATCCCCGACGCCATTCATACGAGTTCAGAAGTTCGCTGAACTTCATACAGTTCAGCTCACTCAACACAACGTTCGTAGCTTTGACTTATCGAGACTTATTTTCTAAGATGGCTCCTGTCTGTATACACGAAGTGAACTGTCTTTATAACGTATCTTCTTATTAAACGGTCTGTACTCTTACAAAGTTCTCAGTGCTTCATTTTGCATGTATGGACACTCATTATGTTACTGTGTCAGTGTGGGGCTATTTTGAGCCTTGTTAGTGGTATAAACTAGCGATTTCTTTTTACTTAGTCAATGCCCCTATTACTAGCATTATATGCTAAACAGTTTTTAGAGATAAAACTTTTTACGTTCGATTATCATGAAATCAAATCTCAGAGAACGATTGACTAGGTACCGATGTTTTATTAGACCAAAGGTTCATTGTTTGCGGAGTTCTCCTTTAATTCCATATACAACCCATGACTAACCACGTAGGCTATATATATTATATATACACAAATATATATATATATATATATATATATATATATATATATATATATATATATATATATATATATATTTAACACAACATATATTTTATTTATTTGTTTATTTTATTTTATTTTGGGGCAACAGCAGATTGTGAGAAGATGTGAGGAGGAGAGTTAGAAGGATGTTTAGCTGAAATCAAATTCAAGGGCTCAGTTGGACTCACTTTGATGTGAAACTCCATTTTGGTAATGAGCAGTTTGAGGTAGATGCTGCACAACTTCCCATAGCCTTCACTCAGATGACCCTAAGGAGAGAGAACGAAGTGTGAGGGGGGCAAGAAAAACACTTAATGCTTTAAAAGGAAATGATGTTTCCTTTCCAAAGCAGCGGTTGCTTCTAATGAGTCATTTTGTCATTCTCAGCTCATCAACTCACTTCACAATTCAAAGTATGAGTCATTAAGGGCAGATTAAGGTCAGGTTGTGTTGCGTTGACATGTTTGGGGTACACCCATAAAAGCGCCAGCTGCATATCAAGATAATGATCTCATTCTTTCACTTCCTGTTCCCTTCACCACTTACTGTGACATCATAACAGGAAGGAGGCAGAGTTGTTCACAGGAAATGTTTCTCCTGCGTCTAATCCTGCGGCATGTTATCAGCGAATAATCAAAGGGATGCAAATAACGGCCTTTCCAATAAACAAAAGATGCAACTCAGCATGTTCCATCAGACACTTCCTGTTGGCTGGCGATGCACAGTTGATCGTAAACTGCATCAGAAACACTTACATTGCTGGCAATCAAGATAAAAATCAACAAAAAACGGCATTCAAAACTCACTGTATTAGGGCTGCACACACAATGAATCTCAAAGCTGCTCGGTTCACAGTAAACGAAGCTCCATGAACTCCATCTCTGCATCTGGGACACTTATCATGTGCATTTTGGAAAGCGACATACTTCAACTATCTTCCCAAATTTGTAATAAGACGTGCCTATAAACCAGCTGTTGTCAACAAAAGAGAAGCTTTAAGAGCGATTGTTCTGACAAATAATGTATTAAAGCTATTATAATGACTACTACTACTATTACAGTATTTTCTTAAAAATTCTATTTTTATTTTACAATGAACTATTTTTTTAACAACAATTTTATGTAAAAAATTGTCACACAAGTTTGAACAACATTTCCATTTTCCATTACAACAATAAAAAAAGAAAGAATACAAATTAAATAAATAAATAAATATCAGAAAAATTGCATTTAGATTTCCCCCAAATTCGTGCAGCCCTACACTGCATATCTGTAATGTGATTTTAATAACTGTATATATTTTAAATGTGTGTACAGACCTATTTATGCTATGTGAGAGAAATACACAGTATATTGGAATAAACAGAAAGAAGTAACCAAAATATGATTGGGCATATATTGTCTGACCTATTATATAAACATGATGTGAGCTTCACAAGAAATCAGGAACGTTTGACTTGTACCTCATAACAAGCAAAGCTCTGTAAGCATTCCTCCAGAGTGACAAACACATGCTCACATCATCGTTAGCTAATTACAGATCATCCCTGTGCTGAGGTTAGTGTGTCTGACTCATACACAGAATGCCAAGCTATTCAGTTGTCAATCAGCAATAACCAAATAGCTTGCTGACTGACACACTGACAGTTTCCACAATGAGACGGAAACTCAAGGGAGCTCGACAAGGCCACATTCAATAATGACAGAGAGTTATATTGAGCGAGCCTCTGTTTTTAGTTGGAAATCATTAAAACCAGCAGCCACAACTTGTGTTCGTGCACTTACCCACATCCTGCTCATGTCGTTCAGGTCAGCCTTGTGCCGCATGGAGTCCTTAATGACCTGAGGTGACAAAGAGAGACAGCATTTCAGAAAATAAATCAAATAAAATAAACCCTAAGATATTACCCACAAATTAAAATAAAAGGTAGCACTTTACAATAAGTTTCATTAGTTAACATTAGTAAATGCATTAACTAACATAAACTATCAATGAGCAATGCATTAGTTACAGTGTTTATTAATCTTTGTAAATGTTAGTTAATACAAATACAGCTGTTCATCGTGCATTCATGTTAGTTCACAGTCCTTTAACTAATGTTAACTAATACAACTTTTGATTTTAATAACGTATTAGTAAATGTTGGAATTAATATTAACTAAGATTAATAAATGCTGAAGAAGTATTGTTCACATATTGTACATGTTAACTAATGAACCTTGTTGTAAAGTGTTACCAAATAAAATATAGATACTACATGAAATTACCCTCAAATTAAAAATAAAAGCAAAAAAAGTTTAAAATTTCTTGAAGTTAAAAAAAGATACCTCCTCATGATATTACCCTACAATAAAATAAATAAATTAAAATGAAATAAATCTTCTGTTATTGGTAAAGCCAACAACCTCAAAGTGGCCAAATATTGACAGATTAATTTGTCTGTCCAACATATTGGTACCTCAGATCTTAACTAAGGTACCAATATATCTCATTTTACCAGGTTTAAAATCAGCATATTCTGTCTGGGCCTACTAATGTCACTGAATTGGAATATTTCACCAGCTACCAGATCTCTGTATGTGAAATGTAAGGGAGACTTGACTTACAATTGATTCCAATAAGAGTTTGAAGTTAGCATGTTGCAAAGCTAACAGCGCAAAAATTAGGGATGCACGATATATCGGCCACATTATCGGTATCGGCCAATAAATGATAATTTTTAATGTTATCGTTATCGGCCCAACAAGAACATTTAGCCGATATCTAAAAGCCAATAAATAATGTATTATTTTCTTCAGCTGAGGCACTTTAGATGTGCACTGTTCAACATGATGCTTTTAAATTGCTTAAAATATGATTGAAATCACTTTAAAAAAGGAAAATCCAGTTAAAGTGCAAAATGTGCAGCGCAAGTCTGTCATATCGGCCACACAACATTAAAATAAGAACATCATAAATGTGTTTGTATTTGTTTGACTTTTAATGAGGAGAATTTTCAAAAAAATCAGGCTCTCAAAAATTGTCTAAAAATTTGGATTTAGATTTATCGGCCAATACATCAGTTATCGGCTTTCAAATAAAAAGAATTATCGGTTATCGGTATTGGCCAAAATCGTCAGATCGGTGCATCCTGAGCAAAAATCTAATACAAATGCATAGAGAAATGCTGTCTTTTTAATAAGACTGAACTATTTTTATTGATGATTCTCTATATGTAAAATAAATATCACAATGTGTTGTTTTGGTGCTGACTGCTCCGCATAGGTTATTTGCAGTATTGCATTGAAATGGTCATATACTGTTGCTGCCTACCTTTCTGAACAGACTTTGAGGCCACGTTTACACAAAGCCGGGTATTTAGCGAAACAAATATCTCCCCCTCTCCGTTTTCAAAAATAACATCGTTCACACACCCACATAAATACGCCGTCGAGTGCCATCATAACTATGCCAAACCTATTGGCGGCAGTGTAGGGGTTAAGGATAAAGCCATGCAAGCCAATCAGAATCCTCAGAATCGACAAGAGAGAACCTAAAACGCCGTTTCTCCCAGTTCACATGACAACACATAACCGGCGTTTTCAGAAATCTCCACTTTGGCCGGAGTTTTTAGAAATAATTGTTTTCTGTGATAAAAACAGGGTTTTCATGTAAACGATAGGCCAAACCGCAGGGAAATATCTGTGTTTTCCCTTCGTGTAAATGGGGCCTGAATCAGGCGTGTGCCTATGATGCCTTAAAATGCTGTCTAAGTAGACAACTGATTACATTTTTTGTAACAGAGCTTGATGTGGGATATTTCAATATGGATTACACACGCATCACGTGTTCACTGATGCATGCTGCATTTACTCTGGGGAGCTGTTTTGAGTGTGTGAGAAGCATAAATTAATCAAAGGGAGAAGCAGATATCAAGAGACTGAGAGAAAGTGGGAGTGAGGTGGAATTAGACATGTAAGACATAATATGGCTGCATGTACTCACGCTTGGATGGCCGTCCCTCAGCAGCTTGTGGAAGACGTGGCAAAATTTCCAGCAGAGAACCGCATTGCTGGAAAGGGGCAGGCGGTTGACTGCAAGCCAGAATGTGTGAGCCCCTTTCTCACTGATGCGTGCCCAATATGCACGGTAAAGACAGCAGTCAAGGACAAAAATGAGGGACACGTTGTTTACAGTCTGCATCTCTGAATCATCTTAATCCAGATGCTTCAATATCAGATGCTGATAATGGCCAAATATTGGCAGAATGATTGGTCTGGTACCAAGTTGGGAGTTCAATGGGCTGTCAAATGATTAATCATGATTAATCACATCCAAAATAAAAGTTTTTGTTTACATAATATATGTGGGTACAACTGTGAATAATTATTTTGTGTATATATATATATATATATATATATATATATATATATATATATATATATATATATATATATATATATATATATATATGTATATATATATATATATATATATATATATATATGTATATATATATATATATATATATAAATACACACACACACGTATATTTAAGATAAAAATATTATTTATATATAAAATATTTATATTTTTATAAAATATAAATTATATATAAATCTATATACAGTATATACATGAAAATATTTCTTAAATATATACAAGCATGTGTGTGTATTTTTATATATATAAAATAATTATACACAGTGCACCCACATATATTATGTAAACAAAAACTTTTATTTTGGATGGCGATTAATCACGATTAATCATTTGACAGCCCTATATATATATATATATATATATATATATATATATATATATATATATATATATATATATATTAGGAACACCTGTTCAATTTCTCCTTAAGGCAATTATCTAATCAACCAATCACATGGCAGTTGCAATGATCCAAATGATCAACTCGACAATCGACTACTTTGGACTTCGACCGAACACAAGTAAATACAGGTATGTGAGCTGGCTGAATTAACATCATTTTTATTAATATCTTTCACATCTACTGCAGTCAGATTGACTGTGGTCACTCTTAATAACACGACTCACATGGCTGTGCACTTGTAATGACAAATCAAGGATGTTAAGAGGCTAAAAGCAGGTTTAGAACATGCCCCATTGAAGTCAACAGGGTGCAAATTTTAAAAAGAGGATATCATGGTGTAGGCAAAACCAATTTTTGTAATTTTTGTCAACTGGCAGCACTCCAAATGTACAAAAAATGAGCTCAATGTTAAAATTGACCGGAGTTCTCCTTTAATACAGTATTTAATTTAATACTCCTTTAAGATAGAAGGATATTCCTGGCATGCTTTTCTTTGACAGCAACCTCCTGTGTGTTGATGGCTTTGTTGATACTCACTGCCTGTGGAAGGGAAAGAGAGAAGGAAAATTAATTTTGGGGATTAAAAGCAACTCATAATAGAAGAGTGTTCCTGTGTGCTGAGGGAAACAGTGAGTTTTAGTGTTTCACTGGAGCCTTATTGAGCAACTTTAACCACCGCTGTGCAACCACCACTGAATACTAATGAAGTTTAGCTCAAGGAGGGTTTAACAGGCAGCATGACCTAAAACACTATTACAGCTTGGGCTACATCCTCCTGGTTTATGATTCATCTCTCATCTATACCATGCTCATTTTGTTGAGAGCTCTGAACTGAAGCTGAAAAAACTTGAGAGGGGTTGAAAAGCACTAGCCATATTTTCTCTACATACCGGCTCTTTCCTGTTTCTCTCATATATGCCAAACCACCATCAGTTCTAGGTAAATTCACAACATTAGCAGGAACACATAATAAACAGTGTTCCTGTTTAAACAAGCATCACATATTCAGTCATGGTCAGCTGAATGTAATGAACCCTTAATGACCCATCAGATAATGCAAATGGTTGCATAACCCAATTAAGGTGTGGCTGTTGAATCTTATACTCACTTCCTCTAAATGCTAGAATCTCTTTTTATTTAGACCCAACACATACTTTAGTTAAAAAATAACAGTTCTAAAGGCAGCACCAGTGTACTTTAATGGCAAAAGTTGTCCAAAAATAGTTTTGAGCCAAATTCATAAATCGTATTGCATGTCTCCGTCACAGTAATTATTGCGAATACTCAGTGAAACAAAATTGCATAAGATAGCTAAAACTATTAGGAACATTTTTTTAAATCAATATGTGTGTGCTGTGTATTTTATATGCTTGGATCATCACATTATGTTAGCAATATTCTAAACTACATTAGCACAATTTATTTGTTTATTTTTTTGGTAAAGAAATGAATACTTTGATTCAGCATGAAAGCATTAAATTGATCAAGTAAGAGTAAAGAGTTTTACATTGTTACACATAAATGCTTTTCGTTTTGAACCTTCTATTTAAAAAATTCATCATGGTTTCTGCACACGCAAAAAAAAGCTGTTGTCGACATTGATGATATTAAGAAATGTTTTTTGATCAGCAAATCAGCATATTAGAATGATTTCTGATGGATCATGTGACTGATGGATTAATGATGCTGAAGATTCAGCTTTGCCATCACAAATAAAATCCACTTTAAAATATATAACAATTAATATTTATAAATAGTATATTATATAAATAGTAATAATACTTCATAATATTAGTGTTTTTACTGTAAAATAAATAATACCAAGCCACTTTTGAATGGCAGTGTAGGTTTTGGAAATATTGATGCATATACTTTAGAGCAAAAATAAACCTGAAACGTTTTTGTTGAAGAGACCAGGGATCATCCTGACAGGAAATTCTGGCAGGGATGCTGAGAGAAAGAATGCTGTAGTGCATATAAAAGTGTCATTGTACACACGCAGCGTTCAGCCCTCATTCCCTGTGCCGGCTTCTGCTGCAGGACACACTGTTAAAGGTGACAAGGCATGGCTTTGTGTAGAAAAGATGGATCTGTGGGATGAGCATCTAATTAAGTCACTGCTGTGATCATCTCAAACATGATGAAAAGGATGAAGAAAAGACAGAAGGTTGTAAAAATGTTTCTCAAGGACCAACCCTGAGTGTGAATTACACAATAGCCCTCAGATTCTTCTTATTTACAGGTAAAGCTTCATATTAAAGGTAGTGTAGGTCAGAATTTTATTAAAAAAACGTCTTTAAACTTTCTGTAAATATCAATGCATAATTAAAATCTAAGTACTCTGAAAAAGAAAGTATAAAATTAGAGTGTCTGTAGAACTCTCATGACTGTTTTAAATACAGCTCATTATTTCCATTCACTTCACCCCCTCCCTTCTGGGCTCCTTCCAAAGCCACGCCCTAAACACATGAACGCGCGACTCCGACAGCTGAGCTGAAGACGCATTATTTACCTGAGACGAGCGGAGTGGAGAGGAAGGAGTGCATGTAGTGACATCATGTCAGAAACACATGTAAATTAAAAAATCTAACTTTATCATTATAAAGTTAAACAAATAAGTTGTATTTTATTACTCACTATCAAGCTAGCATATTGGGCAGTGGACCAAACGACACAAAATTATCCACACAAAAAAAAACAGAATGATGGACTTCATTGTGTTCCGTTCGAGAGCGCGCTCTTCTTGTTTATCCCGAAACCGTCACACCATAATGACGTAAGTGTGCTCCGGCACGAATGCTGAAACCCTATGTGAGTGCAGGCCAGCGGGGGAGTGGGGAGGGGGACAATCGTACTCAGGCCCGGTTCATGGCAACCGTGCCTAGTGTGAGTACACCCTTAGACAAGAGGACCTGCTGCGTCGAGTTTTGCATCTTCAAACTCAAACAAGGGCATGCGAACAGGTGCGATACGGATACGCGCAAGTGGGCAGGTCCTGTGTGGCAAAAGGTTGGTTGCCATGGTTGCGAGAGAGTGACAGTCGCCTAAGCCAATCCGTTGTTTAGTCCCGGATCGAAATAATGAGCTGTGTTAGTATTTGTATTTAGTGCAGATTAAATGGTCTAGAGTCACTCGATATTTATACTCTTTTTTTCGGATTACTTAGATTTTAATTATGCATTGAAATATATTAGGAGGAGGGGGCAAGCCTTTTTACAACCTTCTGATCAAGCCTTCTTTAAGGCCAATTTATACTTCTGCGTCGAGGGTACGCCGCAATGTACAGCGTTGGCTACAGCACGTAGGGGACGACGTTGTGAGCATTTATACTTCTGCGTTCAGATCTTAGTTGCTCTGCAGTACTGCTCCGAAACACTAGTTGGCGGCGGAGGAAATTACTATTAAATTACTAAAACTGAAAGGCAGAAATGAGAGAAACGACGTTGGAGGAGATGGTACGTGTGGAAATGCGTGAGAAGGTACGTGCGGAAATGCGTAGGAGGAAATGCGATGCTCCAAGCCGAACAATCACCGATCTTGAGGTCCGCGTCGTCGCGACGTGTAGTTACATTTGAGGAGGTGCGCGTCAGGCTATGGCGAAGGGTACGCGGTATGGGACGCGTCTGTGCGTATGCTACGCCGTACCTACTGCGCGCACCCTACGCAGAAGTATAAATTGGCCTTTAGGCCACCCTTCCACACCCCCGCCCCTTTTCTCGCTTTCATCACGTTCGCTTTTATTCTCATGCACTGATTCGTTCACTAAGCTGAACAACCAATCAGAGATCTCGCTCTCAGCCTATTGGCCCAAAAAAAAACAGACGGCATTCAAATAGAGCACACAGTAAAACGACAGAGAAACGAAGTCAAACGACACTCAAAAACGGTTCGGACATTGCCTGACGGACGACCATCGGCTTGGTGTGTCCCGGCCTCTATGCAAAAAAAGGCACTAAAGGTTTCTTTCATCCCTCTGCAAAAACCAATTCAGAGCACAGAAACATATAACTAAAACGGTCCATGAGCCATTAAGTCTATAAAAAAGTGATCAGTAGAAATTAGGTCAACATATTTTCATTAAATCCTTCAAATAAAAGCACTAGATAGATACACATAGCAACTAAAGAGTCTAAGAGAACATAATGCCAGTGTGAGGAGAGGTGTGACCTAATTTGTTCACACTGAGACTTTGTCGTCTGTGTGAATGAGTTGTGCCAGCTGCCCAGGCCTCTTGGCACTGGCGAGTGAATTTACTGGTATCCCAGACCCATCTCTCACAGCACAGGCGAATGATAAGATGAAGTGATAACCACTTAATAGAGTAACAGGGTTCAATAGGGATTGGTTGAGCCAGTGGTTACAATTTTTACTTGCCCTCCCAAAGTGGTCACTGACAAATCAATGATTAAATCAATAAAAAGTTTTGTTGTTGTTCTAACCCTGTAACATTGTATTCTAATAAAGAAAGCCACCAACATGGTAGATACTATTGAAATTTCACAATTCTCGATTTCAATTTCGATTCCACAGCAAAAACTACTATCCTGACAAGTGAGTCTTCAGTAATAAACTAGGAAGTTAACCAATAGCTCAAATAAATACAACAAAACATACAAATTTAACAAACAGCATTTTAAGTCAGTATAAAAGTATTCATGTAGCTTACAGAATTGAATAATCAAATGTAAAATAACATTGCATAGGAGTCTTCATAGTTTAAATTAAATATATATTAATTCTCATAGCCAAGATCATGGAGTAATTTTCTCTATCTTTTGTTGTTTGATTAACATTAATGACAGACAGCAGCAGGAAAACTAGGCTGAAAGGGACAATATTAGGTCACTAAGACCAGACGCACAGATCTAATATACTGTTACACATGCATTTTCTTTCTGTTTAAGATCAGACATACCCAACAGTGAATGCTCGCCAAGACAGGCATTTTGACATACTTCTGTTTTGTATTTTTCAATTCAAGCGCAAGAAGACGTGAAAGAGAACTCCATTCAGTATTCGCAATTAGCTGTTTTCTGTGCACACATTACACACAGCGAGTTGTCCGAGAAAACAGTGCGCGAGTACTAAATTGAGTTCTCTTTGCTCATTGAGAAGTTGAATTGAGATACATTTTTTATTCTTTATTCAGTGGCAGAAACAAGCTTCCATGGTATCTCCCAATAATATATCTGATATTTAAATGCTTAGTTTTATGACCAAAAGCTATGTAGTTTTTATTGTGGGTTGATCATATTTTAATGTGTGTGGATAGACTCAAGATGCTTCATTGCAGTAAGTGTTCATCTTTCTTTCCGCTGAGAGATTTTCTCTTTGTTATTTGATTAACATTAATAAAACTAACATTAATACTTACATTTTATTTTAGTGTTAATAAATACTAAACATTAGTAGTACATAAAACATTTGATATGGGAATATTTATATAACATTTAAGCTTTGATTTGATACTATATTAATACTAAATTTACAGATCACAACATTTTTTTCTTTTGTCAAATCAACTTAAATAATTTATGTATTCAGATAACATCATTTTGCGTTTCTGATGATTAAATCAATCTCCTTCATTGTATTAACTCATTTTTCCACTTCATGAACTTAAAATTTTTAGGCAAACAAATTACTTGTTTAATTACTTGCAAATTACAGTGTACAACAACCTGAAGAGGGACGTTTTTACAATTATACTGAAAAGGAGTCAGACGTTTAATCAGACGACAGAAGGCATGTAGAAGACTGTGTACATATTTTCACATTTTGATTATTTAGAGGCCTTATAAATCTACATCTCAAATACGATACATTAGGCTCAATAGGCTGGATAGTTCACCCAAAAATAAAATTGTTATAATTTACTCATCATCATGCCATTCTGTATTACTTTCTTTATTCATTATAAGTGGAAAGAAGAAAAACAGTAATTTGTGCACTCCGTTGCAATGATGCAACTGCTTTATTATTTCTTCTCTTTTAACCATAGTAAGAGCCAAATATCCTGCTTTTGCATTTCAAAGCAAGCTCTTCTAACAGCTTGTTATGCCACAAGTAGTTTGTTCAATCCCTCGCCTACAGCAATATCAACCCATTAGACGCTTAATTACTTGTAGCACTATTTCTATACAGAGCTGACACAAGCTTGTTAAGCAAAGCATATGTGACGGACGATCTGCAAACATCTGCGTTGTGAACCATTCTGACATGTTGCACAGAACTGCCAAAAGGACGGTATCAATCAAATCAATAGGATCTTAGACGTGAGTATGCACTACAGGATATTAAGGCCAGATGTCCTCATGTGACCCATCTGCCTGGAGAGGAGACTGTAAGGAAATAGCTCTCCTCATATTGAGCATTATCCTTTAACCCATGCTGGGATCTTATGAGAAATCATTAGTGGATGGCTAGTTTATATTGATTTATCAAATTGTGCAGCTGAACTTTGATGTTTTGGGGGAGGGAGATGCTTGAATGCTTGGATGCTTGAATGTGAATAAGTAGCAAGTATGAGTGCCCAGAATAAAGAAAAAGGAAATAGTTTAAAAAAGAAAAATGTCATGTGGCGCATCAAAAAAATTTCTTAATACATTCCTCCTTGAATATATGCGAGTGTGTGCATTTTTATTATTATCAAAAACAATTATATAAACACTACTGTTCAAAAGTTTGGTGCGAATAGGATTTTCGTTTTTTTTTTAAGAAATTTTTAAGAAAAGAAAAAGAAAGTGTTGCAAAATTTTTATTATTTTAAATAGAAGTCTTTGCATTAAAAGCTGTTCTTTCTATTCACCAAAGAAAGAATCCTGCAAAAAATGCATGACTGTTTCCACAAAACCATTAAGCAGTACAACTTTCTTCATTGATTATAAAAAATGTTTCTTGAGCAGCAAATCAGTTTATTAGAATGATTTCTGAGGATCATGTGACACTGAGGACTAGAGTAATGATGCTGAAAATTCAGCTTTGCCATCAGGAATATAGAAATATATCTAATGTTATGTCAGTCAGGTGAATGTCCTTAAACACTTATCAAAGAAATATCATTCTGTTCTTGTTAAAAAAATACAAAAATAATAATAATCTCTTGGCCATCTTGAACAGCGCGAAAAATGACAAAAGCTTGATTGATTGTGTGCAGCTGCAGCAAGTTAAAATATTGAATTCTTATTGATCAATTAGAGTTATTTTCCTTCCACTTCTTTTTATGCGAATTTTGAGATATTGCATTAAAAAAAACGTATGACAGTGTTTCTTGAGTAACGTCTGTACTTTGAGACGCAAGTCATTTATGAAGTACACTCTTAGATGAAATGGTTCTATTTAGAACCACAAATGGTTCCATCCCCCACTTCATATATGGAACTCCATATATATAACCATTATATGGTTCTATATATAGAATCCATCTATATAGTAGAGCCCGACCGATAAAGGATTTTGAAGGCCGATACCAATACAAATATTTTTGGGTTTAAAAATCCGATATTCCGATATATCGGCCGATATTTTTTATTTTTTTTTCAGAAACGCGCAACAAAACATTAACATATTTCCCTAACATTAGTTATGAGTTTTAACTAAAATAAAATGATAATGCATTTTAAAAAGAAACTTGTTTCTTTTATTGTCACAACAGAACAGACTTTTGGTAGTGGCATTAGCTAGCTTTATGGTTCGCTAGTCTATGACGAGCCATAATTTAGCAATGGATTACGTCATACTGCAAATTGTAAAACATACATTTTCAATATAACAGGCCAAGGAGAGATGATACGTCTCATTGCTATAACTGTCACGCGCTATTAAAGAAATACTTCAGTCACATTGTCAAAAGTTAAAAGAACAGTCAGTCAACTACACTGTAAGAACATAACGTAACTATTACTAGCTATTTCCGCTTCACTCTCGGCTTATTTAACAGCAGCAAAACTGGACATGATGCTCACAAATTTTGTCATGCTTATTTGAGTTAAGAGAACTGATGGGGATGTTCTTTTTATTGTTATTCAAGCAATGTATGTCTCGTGACCAACTCAACGAGTGTTGCCAACAGGGACGGTGTAGAGTGCCCTCTGGTGGACAAACTATACAACTCCAACACTCGTAACAAGGTTCAAGCGTGTTTTCATTAGTTTTTATTTTTTGAAATATTCATTTATCGGCCATTATAACTGCCGATACCGATATTTGGAAAATGGCTAATATCGGCCGATAATCTCGGTCTGCCGATATATCGGTACTGGCTTTACTATACAAAACCATTTTTTTGGTAAAAGTTTCTATTGGCCAAGTATGGAACCCAGGGTTCTATATAGAACCCAGAGGAACCCTTTTTTAAAGTGTATAGAACATTTTAGGGGTTCCAAATACGTAGCGCTGATAGAACCTTTTAAGTTTCTATATAGAACCTTTTCTTCTAAGAGTGTAGGAAAAAAGAGCGACAGTGGCTTCCATTATTGCAGCAAATTCCATTTTTAATCCAGATATTTTACACCAATTTCTCAGGAAGTGACAATTTTGTTCTCCTGAACACATGAAAACGCTGCTTTATTTGCAAATGTTTTATGAGACATTTCTATTTTGCGCAAAAGTTAAATTCTCAGGAAACATAGCTATTGACCCATACAGTCAAATCCGGATGCTAAAGGTGGACCGGTCATCAAATTGTGGTCATGTTCTTTATGGTCTATAGTTTTAGATGTGGTTTCACGGGGGTCTTCTGAAGTCTTTTCTTTATCTTGGATCACCCTAACTTTCCCATATCCACTTTACTAAAGAATGCAGACTCTACCCACAGTCCTCCAAAGGGCATTGCAGCCAACCCAAACAACTTTCCCAGCTTCCCATTTTGGGTAATCTCCCTACTTTGAGGGGTTCAGAGAATAGGCTGCCCGTTTAAAGTGCACCATCTTTTGAAGAAGTACTGCTTGCTGACATGGGTATTGGCCTGTGGTTTCTCTTCAGCTTTTTCTGATGCGTCATGTAAAAGTTAAAAGAACTAAAAATACCTCTGAACTTCCTGAGCTGGTCCTCTGTTCTCAAGATCAGGTCTGAACACCATGAAATACCAAAACTCTCTCACACACTATAAGAAAACACACACGCTTTTCCTTTCTTGCCATGTAGATGAGTGTGGGGATTGATTTGCTCACACTTAGCCACCAGTGTTTTTCAGCTAACGCAGTCTCCTGCAAACAACTCCACCCTTTTTAAAGGTCACTGAAGTGAAAGGCTGTGTGTGTTGCGTTACGAAAATACTTTTTCTTCCCTTTAAAGACAATTTTAAAATTTTACTCAAATGACTCAAACTTCCTCTCGCAAGGAACACTCACACCTAGTTAGAACTGAACAAACCTGACTGCACTCGCTTAGTTTTGCACCGATGTAAAGGGGTAGTTGATATGACCTTAACCAGTTATTAGGCAGCAATACATGACCAGTTGAACTGATTTTCAGGTCTGCATTTATGAGGGTATCATTTTCTAACACAAAGTGCATCATCCAGCTGTCAAAATGCTTCAATAAAAACATTGAATTTGAATACATTTTTACTCTGACCAAAAACAGCTGTTATTTACAAAAGCAAATCTATGTCAAATGCAAAAGGATGCTCAATTAATGCATTATTATCAATGACACAATAAATACATTGAATATTTCAATAACCGCCTTAAAATATTTTGCAATATATGATTATAATATAATATAATATAATATCCACCCCTTCCCTTGCAAGAGACAACACTGCCGACATATACTGTAAACCCACATCAATGTAGAGTTTGGCTGAACTTAATTTAATGATTACCTGCAATTCAAAGAGTTTAATTTAATGATTGAAACGTTAAAAGTTTTACTTTGGTTAGTTAGAGCTGTCGAATACAATTGAAACAGAACAGCATCTTAACGGCTTAACGGGGATTGTAGGAATGATAAATGCATGTTGATGTCACATGTGCTTATTTTTTGCATAAAGTTCGATGTTTCTCTGTCTTTTTGGCGTTATCATCTGAGTAGACATTTCATGATGATGAGATTATAATTAATTTCCTTAATTAACATCTGTATTGCTGTTTTTAAACGTGTATTCAAGCATGTATTTCTCTAAAATCAGGGATTAAAAATCGGTTCTTTCTGCATGAGGAAAATTTGTTTGTTTTTGATGTCGTTTTTTTTTCTGGTTAGAGTTAGAAATGGATAAATAAAAAGATTTAACGTTGGCGCTGATTGAATCGAAACTCAGATCAGTTTCCCCCCTGGTGCGAATCTTTTTGGGAAATCGTACTCGAATGAGCCAAAAAACAAACTCTGTTAAGGTTTGAATTTCTGTCCAAATACCCTAGAAAATATCTAATTCATGTTATTGCATGTGAATAAATACGTGTATGGTATCGACATCATGATAACTTGCAGGATATACATTCGATATACATTAATATTGTCATATCTCCCAACCCTGACATCATCAATAATGCAAATACATGTATTTGAGACAGCAAATACAAATACATGACAGTGACTACACCACATCTGCAGAAACAGTGAACCAGAAGCTTTTTACAAAATCCAAAAATCACATTTGTTTCAGGGCCACGTTGCGAATATTGATATATTCACTATATTCAAATACTTTTTTTCAAATCAAATTTAGTTATTTTTTCTGCATTTCAATGCAAAACTAAAATATTAACAGTTTTTTAAAATTACGAATATTGCATTTTTTTCTATTCCAAATTCATTGGATTAGTTACCATGGAAAACATGAACTGATAAAAATGTATGCACATTACATGCATGTTACACTTTGTATAAAATCATCTGCCAAATGCAGGTAAGTTACAAAAATAATGAAGATGGTGACTAAAAACAGCTAAAACATTGTTTTTAAAAGAAATGCATCAAGTCTCATGTCCTTTTTTGTCATCAACTAAACACACCTGAGATGGACAAGTGGAGTTTCTTTAAAGGCCTCAAAGTCCTTTTGATTTAGGCCAAAAGGACTGAAGATCTGTAACAGCAGCACTATTTGGCAGATGATTTATGCCTTCTGTTCTGAGGCCACATCAAAACCTCAGTAAAGACAGATAAAATCCAATCACTGCTCCTGCTTCTCTGCAAATTACATTAATCATCGACTTTCTATAAAGCTCGATTGAGCTTCGCCGTGGTGTGCACAACACACACACACACGAAACTCCAGTGAGGATCCCTGGACCCAACTCAAGTAAAAACATGTTTTCATAGCATTGTCAAGCAGAGCATGACATGAGGGATTTGAGAACAAGCAGATATCACACATACAATGTTGATAGCAGGTTGAGAGTCAAAGCAGAAAGGGGGATGCGGATTCAAGTCAAAACAGTGAATCAGGTGTCCAAAAAGGTACAGATACTGTCTCAGATCCTACAAGAAGTCAAACTACAACATTAAGGTGCACACAATCGAGTTGTGTGACCCTCAAACCCCAAAGTTTGTATTAGCAGCACATTTATGGACAGTTCACCAAAAAGACTCATCGATGTAACAAACCTCTATGACTTGCTTTCTTCTGCGAAACACAAAAGGTGATCTTCAGGAAGAATATTAAGAGCATGTAGTCTCAGTCAACATTCATTGAGTATTTTTTCATACAATGAAAGTGAATGTTAACTCATTCTATCTAGCATCTGCTTTTGTATTGCGAAAAAGAAATGGTAAAACAGGCATATGAGGGTGAGTAGCCTAAATGATGACAGAATTAGTATTATGGGTTGAACTAACGACGTTAAGATAAAAACAAATCGTGCGTTCCTGTTGACTAAACGTTCAGGCATTCACTAATGGTCCATTTAAACGCAGTTTCTCACGGACAAGACTAGCACACTCGCTGTGACTTCCAAAACCCTGGAATGTTTTGGGAAATAGTTAATGAGCCCAAAATTGGCTAAAATGCGCAAACGACTATTTCGCGAGACCGCTGCAACTTGTTTAAACGTAACGGTCCAAGGAGTGAACGCTCGCAAGAGGGTAACAACCTTAAAGGTAAACAAACACAGGGCTGCGTACTCCAAAACATAAAATCCTCGATACGAAAACAACCCCGCGAACAGGCAAGCGCGAATCCCTCCCCACCCCAAAACGTGTAGATGAACAACACCCGCTAAACATCAACATCGCCCACCTACCATTTTATTCGAGTCCATAGTTCAAACGGGGTTATCGAAGGTAAGGTAAACCTTGAATCAAAAGCAGACTGCGAATCCGCTGAGGGAGGCGGAGGGAGCAGGAACGGTCCGCTAACTCAACATGTGTCCGGTTCAATATCGAACAGTCCCTCTCTTCTTTTCTTTCCCGTTCTCGTATTTCCCCTCGTCCTCCTCGCGCGCTCAAGCTCCGATTGGCAGATGGCTGGACTCTCAAGAACGCTCTGGAAAAGCCACTGCCTGCTTAAAGAGCGTGTCATAAACGTTACATTGAAACGCTAGACGATGGGCAAAATATTATGTGACAGGACAGGATTGTAATGCTAAAGGAGGAGTTCTTTATACACTGATGTCATTTGCCACAGCTTTTGACTTAAAAGGACCATAAAGAGAGAGAGAGAGAGAGAGAGAGAGAGAGAGAGAGAGAGAGAGAGAGAGAGAGAGAGAGAGAGAGAGAGAGAGAGAGAGAGGAGGAGAGAGAGAGAGAGAGAGAGAGAGAGAGAGAAGAGAGAGCGCGAGCAAAATTCTGTCAAACGTTACATCACTAAAAAGAAACAGAAGTGGATATGTTTGTATCGCAAGACTGATGCAAGGTCTTACACATACCGAGATAAAAAAATGTCTCCTTTCAGAAGGAAGGAATTTAGACTGCACTAAAACTCAACTGCAATAATGCAAATGACCCACTTTATGCATTATTGCGTTATTATGCCATCTACAGATTTACAGATGCATCACCTAGAACTGTTTGCCTATGGGAGTTGAATTTGATATAGGCTTGTTATCATCTATGTTCAGGATATATGACGTGATTGATGACATTCCATTTAAACACTCCTGCACATGATGACGTGTGTAATGTTGATGAATGGCGCCCTCATCTGGTTACTTTTAATGCTCAGGTAATGAGCAGCTCCATACATCATTTCTTTTACCAACATGTGCTCTTTAAACAAGTGAGCTAAACACAAAGGGTTTTTTTAATATATAGTGTAGTTAAGTACTGAAATATGTAAGAACATATAAATAATAAATCATTAGGCATTTATTAGAAAATGTGTCAGTACATAAAACGTGCTAGCTGTTAGTGATGCTTTATGGTAGCTTATAGTAGTGCAGTTTTATTTAATGCAGATGCTGACATGGCATTAAATAAAAATATTACATACAAAAATTACATAAATAAAGTACAAATAAAAAACAAGCAAACTGAAAAAACACAGGAATTAATATTATAAAGTTAAAATTTCTAAAACCATTTCTGGTAAAATCTTACTAGACAAGCTCCCTCCTGAAATGAGCTTACTTCATAAAAATGAAGAAAAAAATGCCTTTAAGCAAAAATTTGTCAATCTTGTACAACCTACATGACATCCGGTGAACATCACTTGATCAAATCTTGTATTAAAAGTAATTTAAAATACATAATTGTAATAATATTTTACAATATTACTGTTACTGTATATAAATGCCACCTTGACATAAGATATTTCACTAAAACAAAATCTTACCAACCCCAAACTTCTGAGATATAAAACATTTGTGGATATACAACGGTTGTGTTTATCCATATAATAAGCTAGAACATTATATATCTATTATATTATATAGAGTTTCTGTTCTCTTACTTGCATAAATCCCCAATATAAAATCTATTGCAAAAAAAGCAATTGTATAGAGTGACTTCCAAAAAAAGGTACAAGATCAGTTGATCTGGACATGATACCAGTCAATGTTTACCAAATCACTCATAGAGGAAAACTGGAGAGGGGGTCCAAACAAAGCATGCTCTTTAAAGGGCAATCACTTCCTGGTACCGTGTGGTAGGCCCATCAGGGACAGTTTACACTGCTGTGCTGTGCCTTATTGGTCAAGCATATTCAAGCCAGAGAGATGCTACAACAGTGTAGTGTGACTGCCAATGAGTCACTGCCCACACACTGTCTATGTCTGTCCATCTTGCACTGACCACAAGCCTGAGAAAACTCTAACACTCCTTGGTAAATGACAAACAATTTGTCCTGCCCACTTTAGATAATGAATAAAACTATGATAACGTTACAGTGGATCTGTGTGCACTGTATCCGCACCATCACTGTGTAAATGTGACCTTTGCTACTACCCACAGGATTCCCACATCTTTAGACCAAGGAATTTTCATGACTTCACAAAGACTTCATAAAATGCAATTTCTAGCTGCTGAATTATTTTATAGACAAGAATAGCAATTAAAAATGTTTCAATTACTTTAAAAGATCTTAATTTCCAACTGGAAAAATAAAAGGGTTTTTCAAGAATATATATAATAGTGCTGGGCGGTTTGACCAAAAATTGATATCGCGGTTTTTTTCAAAATAATAACGGTTTTTGATTCGGTTCGATTTTTTTTATTTATTTTTTTATGCATAGTCAGGTGTTCAATGCATTTTCTACTGGTTAAGAGAGGAATTACTGCAGTAAATTGACTTAGGATGGTCTATTTTACTGTCATTAGTGAATATTGTAGAATAATTCCACACTAGTAATACAGGTTTGCATGGCCCAGAAAATTATGCTGTTTACAAATAAGAGCCATTCATGATTCTAATAAAGTGAGGAATCAAAATGCAAAGACAACTGCAGTCAAAATACAGAACTTTTATTTTAAACAACACAATTAGAACATCTTGGAATACTTTTGCTAGTTCAAGTACAAATCCACGAACATTGCAGTGCATTCAAGTAAATATAAAAGGAAATCTTGTCTTGCATTGCTTTTGAGGTCTATTAAAGAAATTAAAACAAAATTATGCAACTTGCATTAGTTATTCCTTCAAAAGTATGGCTTCGAAACCAGAACAAACATAAAATAAATATAAAGTGCTAACTTACTTGGCACACAGGATTATCCTGTATAATGGAAACAATATTTGGCTCAACTTTCTTTAGCTTTCCCTGTGTTACATGCTGATGTGAGAGGCGCTAAATCCGCGGCTGAATCAGCGACTGATTTAATACATTCTTGATATTCCAAGACATGTTTGCGGCTAAGGCGCTGGAGCAATTTGCTTGTGTTGCCGGGTCATTCTCCCCAGCGGAGAATTTTAGCCGGACAGCTAAAGGACAGCCGGAATTTTAGCCATCGTTTGTTCGACGTTGGATTTTTGGAAAACAAAAAACCTCCAAACAACAGTCCCGGCTCCTCTTTTTGGCACAAGTTCTTCTTCGGTGTCATCACTGTCATGTTGTACTAATTCTTCAGCATCCATCGTCCATGTAACGTGACAGAGCGCTGCTGTTTGTTTACCCTCGTCGGTGCTCAGTAGTGCAGAACGGGTAAAGGTACCGTCTGAAACAGTGTCGCGCACTCTATGGTCGCGCAGCGTAACGGTCGTTCCGAACGTTGTGTAATTAATATGCACCGGTATGGCGGTTTGTTGCAAAATCAGAAATCGATGAACGAAAAATATAAACTCAGTTTTCGATTTGAAGCCGTTTACCCGCCCAGCACTAATATATAAGTGCTGTAAAATTGATTAATCGCATTTTTTGCAGTAAAATTGATTAATCGATTATAATCGATAAACAGTTTGTGTTTACATAATATACTGTATATGTGTGTATTTATATTAGGGCAGTCAACGATTATCGTGATTAATCGCATCCAAAATAAAAGTTTGTGTTTACATATTATATGTAGGTGCACTGTGTATAATTATTTTATATACATAAATACACACACATGCGTATATGTATATAAGAAATATTTTCATGTATATACTGTATATAGATTTACATATAATTTAAATTATATATAAATATAAATATTTCCTATATAAATAATATTTTTTCTTAAATACACATGCATGTATATATATATATATATATATATATATATATATATATATATATATAAATAGATATACACAGTGCACCCACATATATTATGTAAACACAAACTTTTATTTTGGATGCGAATTAATCGTGATTAATCGTTTAACAGCCCTAATATATATATATATATATATATATATATATATATATACATATACACACACACACATATATATATATATATATATACAGTATATTATTATATACATACATACATATACACACACACACACATAGTATATGTAAGTGTGTGTGTACATACACACACACACACACAGACATATGTGATATACATATATAAATGTAATAATATATATATCACACACACACATTCTATATGTGTAATAAACCTTTATGTGAGATGCGATTAACCGTGATTAATCGGATATATATATATTGAAATCTTTTATACTTTTTTTTTAATGATCAATTTACTGTAAATGAGTCTGAATACAAGAAAATATGTATATTTGTCTTTATACTTTAGTAAGAGGCTCCACCATAAGAGCATCATCATATTTTTGTTTGTGATTATTTATTGCAAGATAGACCAGGGTTTTCTAGTAAAAGAAAGAGGAATTTTTTTATATAATCGATAAATAAATAAATTAGGGGGTGGATTTACAACACCAGCACAGCTCCAGTATTTCCACTGCTCCTCCTTGATAACGTTCAGAATCAATCATTACGGGTGGCCTATTGAATTAATATAGAATCGTCATATTTGATCATCATTCTTTGCATTAAAATTTCGGCTATGTAAAAAAAACTGTTCTGTACACACAATTTGGTTGAGACTTAACAATAATCAACAATCAGCATGTGATTTGACCACATTCCCTGCATTAGATGCATTAATGGTCTGTTTGACAGTATGACCCGAACACTGTTTCTGGCATAGGCATCTGGCCGCCCGCCAAACTGCATAGGATTTTTAATCCACAGCGAGCGAACGGAGGCCACAGGCCAGGGCCCGCGTGTTCTGCTGTCTCAGGGCTTTCATACATGCCCTCCTGCTGTCGATGACCCCAACAAACCCTCCTCACCCTCGACACCTCGAGTAAATGTCAACATATGAGACTGAAAGAGTGTGAAAACTTACTTCAAACTTTCTAAAGCTGAGAAATAGGTAAATGCTTAAATCAGAAAAAGAAAGATAGAACAAGGAGATTGCAACTACTGTAGAATAGACAGAGGAAGTGACAGGCTGATTGGCTGCTTAAAGGGAGTCAAGATTACAACTGTCTGGCTCGTGTGGGAGAGTCCTGGAAAAACAGAGTGGGGCAAGATTATGCTCCTCCTGAGAATTCCTCCATGGGCACGGTACCAACACAGGAAGAACACAAGCACGAGAGATGCAGGGTCATACACTTAACTGCTTTAAAGTGTTAAATAAAAACAGAATTGCCTAAATTTGCATTAAAGTGACAACTAAAAAAACCTTGACTGTGAGGGTACGATTCACATTTGGCAGGTGTGGTTTGATTAAAACAATCTCTGGTGCGATTGCTCTGTTAGTGTGGTTCATTTGAATGACTGTGAACCTTGCCCTCCGAACCCTGGTGCGCACCAAACAAGCAGGCCGAGAAGCTGAAAATGTGGGTCTCGAGTCCGCTCCAGACGACCTCGGGTTCGAAAATGAAATATGAACGCAAAACGGACCAAAGATAACTAAACGAAACAAAAACAATGTGATGTCACAATATGCAACCCTTAAAAGGACAGAATGCTCAACCATACTTGGTTTTTCGTCATAGGAACTACATTGCCCATTACAGTTTGGAATAGGTGCTGAAAATGCCGTCTCTTTGCAACAGATCTTTGTGTGTAACGGAAGAATTTCTGCCGCTGTTTTGACACATTTTAAAATTCCTTTTACACATTTTATAAGTGCGTACCCGCACACAGCATTGTTTTGTTTGTCTTTATGTTTGGTCTTAAAAATTACAGTTTGAATGCTAAATGAACCAAGACTAAATGTATAATTTTCTTTTTTGGTCTGCACTTAAAGAACCGAATTACAAGTGTAATTGAACTATTTTAGGAGTTCACCCTAAAATATAACAGATATATTGAGAATTTAGGAAGAAAACTAAGGGCTGTGCTCAACTAAAGATTTTCCTATAGTCAACTAGTACTTAAGCCATTATATCACATTTATGATATTATTTAATTACTTAAATATACACTGGGGAGGGGGCATCAGAAAATGGATTGAGTTTTAGGTCATTAGATATTATGCATTACATTGCTAACATTGTTCTACATTAAAGGAGTAGTTCACTTTTAAAGAAACTTTTGCTGATAATTTACTTACCCTCATCCGAGATGTCCATGTCATTCTTTCTTTAGTCGAAAAGAAATTAAGGTTTTTGATGAAAACATTTCAGGATTTTTCTCTTTTTTTTTTAAATGACCAATCGTTTTGCTTGATAAGACCCTTATTTATCATCTGGAATCGTTTAAAGCCCTTTGAACAGTCAGTTTGCACTGAAACTGTCTTTTGGACCTTGAACCGTTTGGTTACCAGTCAAGTGCATTATGGAGAAAAATCCTGGAATGTTTTCATCAAAAACCGTAATTTCTTTCGACTGAAGAAAGAATGACATGGATATCTTGGATGACATGGGGTGAGTAAATTATCAGCAAAAGTTTTTTTAAAGCGAACTACTCCTTTAAAGAGGACCATAATCATACTATTTCAGACTTTAAATCTAAAGCTTGCCGCATTGACACAACATTTGATTAATTTATAAATAAACTAGTGTTTTCTGCGTCAGTGTTGTCTGCAAAGATGGAATTAGCAACGCTGATTCATCATCTCCACAGTATTGTGGATGAGCCGGTCTAACATAGCTTCCACACTCTGCACAAATACTTAGATATTACCACCTAATACTAGAGCACATTTATCTACGATTTGGATTTGACATAATAACCTGACTGACATAATTACCACATGGACCAGCCAAGTTAATGACAAGTACATTACAGACTGCATGACATCACTACTTCCTGTCCAGTTTTTTTTTCCTGAGACTAACCGGCCAATTTAAATTTGTTCAGCCAACCTCTATTCCCAGATTAACGTTTAGTTGACAATTAGGTGGCAGCAGATTAAAGTAAATTTTACAGACAGTAAAAGTGTACAACTGTAAAATGTCTACAGTAATATATATGGCTGTCTTGAAATGTTAATCCACCAAGCTTTAATTTTGATAGAAAACTGAAAAAAGTAGGTTACATAAAAGAATTTAAGCAAATCTGAATGCAAGTTTGCTAACACATTTTACTTTCATATTGACTATCCTGAACTTTGCCTGATACAAAATGTTCTGCAGGATGTTTACTGTATATGATTTGCAGATGACTTATTTTGGCAACACTTGCTTAACATGTGATTTCATCGGCGTAGATTCCAGACTCCGAGGCTGGCCGGATGTCCCTCTGCTAGACTCTGACCACAACAAAGGTTCCCTGCTTAGATTTCCTCAATATAAACCTAAAGTTAAGTAGACCCTAGTCTTCTAACACCCAGCCACAAGGCAAGCCATGCTCATGTCATTACAGAGAACCACACTAACATCCTCTCATTTAAAACAGGCTGAACTCGAACCACAGAAGGCTCATTAATCTAAACATAGCGTTCCAAGAGCAGAAAAGAGATGGGATATTATGAGATCAGACTTCCTCCAGGCAAACTAGCTGATAAGGACTGCTCACAATAGCATTTCCCAGTGAGACCGGATCAGTTTGTGCTGTTTGAAGTATTATTTTTAGATATGAAAATTCATATTCGGCTTTATAGTTAAAGAGACCCCTTTGGTGAAAATCAAGTTTTTCATGTTGTTTGTCTGTGTGGCTTTAAGACAAACCATGTGCAGTATTTTCTTATAACTGCAGTGTACCAAAGACAGTCTAAAAAACATGGTTTAACCTGCATTCACAAACTTATAACCAATCCCGTCAATGTGTGTTTTCCTATAAATATTCTATACTATTTCTAATGATACTGATTTTTAGGTCTGTGGAACGGGAACATGGTTTGTGTAACATCAGCAACACTGATAACATTGATAATATTCTCAAGCCAAAGGCTGATCATATTAATTGCTATATATTTCTGTATGGATTAGCAGCTCCCTTTATAATTGCTAAAAAGCTATCACTTATCTCAGATCATGATCTCACAAAATTCTATAATAATCATAGAAGTTGTCTACATTTATGTCGTGTCACTTCGTAACGCTTTGTTCATGAGAGGAATCGCAAGCGTGCAGAATTCAACAAACATGACTGTGTTTGGCTGCATTGCTCAACACTGCAAAAACACGTAGTAAACAGAAACATTTGATGTTCTCAAGAGCGCAAACACAAATACACATCTGTGTTTATTTGCGTTAACCAAATCTGTTTCCTTAATATGATTTTATTCCAGTATCATCTGATGGTGCTCTTGCTCTCATTTGAGGCTGCTTAGCACTGCCTGTATAATTTGCTCTTCCTCTTAAAGGAGAACTCCGATGCAAAATGAACCTTTGGTCTAATAAAACATCGGTACCTAGTCAATCGTTCTCTGAGATTTGTTTTCATGATAATCGAATGTAAAGAGTTTTATCTCGCATTTAATAAGTAAAAAGAAATCGCGAGTTTATAACACTAACAAGCCTCAAAATAGCCCACACTAACACAGGAATATAATGAGGGTCCATACATGCAAAAAACGAAGCATTGAGAACTTTGTAAGTGCACAGACCGTTTAATAAGAAGATACGTTATAAACACTTCGTGTACAGGCAGAAGCCATCTTGGAAAACAGTCACGACAAATCAAACCACAAATGTCATGCTGAGTGATCTGAACTGTATGAAGTTCAGCAAACTTCTGAACTATATGAACGGCGTTCAGGGATCGAACTTATCGAGACTAATCGAATTTCTAAGATGGCTGCTGTCTGTACACGAAGTGAACTGTCTTTATAAAGTATGTTCTTATTAAACGGTCTGTACTTACAAAGTTCTCAGTGCTTCGTTTTGCATGTATGGACACTCATTATGTTACTGTGTTAGTGTGGGGCTATTTTGAGGCTTGTTAGTGGTATAAACTAGCGATTTCTTTTACTTATTATATGCCCCCATTACTAGCATTATACACTAAACCAGTTTTTAGAGATAAAACTCTTTACATTCGATTATCATGAAAACAAATCTCAGAGAACGATTGACAAGGTACCGATGTTTTATTAGACCAAAGGTTTATTTTGTGCCGGAGTTTCTCCTTTAATTCTTATGAATCAAACATCTTATGGTTCAAACATACATGGATGAATTAATCCATTATTTCCACTTGCCACTGTGTAGTGTTTACTATAGCTGACCGAGTGGATCGGGTAGTCTGAGCTTGTGCGATTGAGAGGAGGCGGAGACTCATTTGCATATTCATTCTCCCACAAATACTAAAATAAGCAAGGGTATTTACATTCAAGGTATTTAAAAGCTGCAGTCCGTAACTTTAACAAACAGAAACTGCATGAGCCTTGCGGAAGAACAAGAACATTGTTAGCCGAAGCTACTTCTCTTTGTTTATATCTATTACGCAGGTACTGGGCTACTCCACAGCGGTACGACATGAACCAGTCTAAAATAATTGAAATATAAACACTTGTTATAGGTTTACCATAGTGATTCAGGATAAGACAAAAACACGGTTTGGAAAATGGATTCATGATGTAGTTCGCTTATTATATATATTTTGTAGGGCCGGGAAAGAGTTAATCGCGATTAATCGCATCCAAAATAAAAGTTTGTGTTTACATAATATATGTGTGTGTAGTGTGTATAATTATTTTATATATATAAATACACACACATGCATGTAAACATTTAAGAAATATTTGCATGTATATACTTTATATATATTTATACAAAATTAAAATTATACATAAATATAAATATTTGATATATTAATAACACATTTTTCTTAAATATATACATGCATATACTGTATGTGTATTTATATATACAAAATAATTATACACACTACACACACATATATATTATGTAAACACAAACTTTTATTTTGGATGCGATTAATCTTTTCCAGCCCTAATATTATGTTAATTTTGAACACACACAAAAAAAAATGTTACGGACTGCAGCTTTAAGGCATGAAGAAATTATAATTTTTTTATACATAGATACGTTCAAGTTGATTTACAAAGATGAGTTTTCATGGATAAAATGATTGAATACAGGCCAGGGGGACTTCAAATCAAATTGATGAAATCGATTTTAAAATCAGGAAATGAACAACTCACGTTTCTGAGTCTGACCCAGAGAGCGGTCCTAAAGGAGTTCAAGAGCACATGCGTCACATGACTCTCACTAATCCATGTCACTGTCCTAGTTGTAAACAGGAGGACTGAACTATGCACACTTGAATCAAACATTATGCCGCATATTGCGGACATTGTTATGAAACCAGAAATTAAGCAAATTTTAGTTGCCTCCGCAAACTCGGTCTCAAGACATCTCTGCAAGAACGAGGTCATGCTGTTTTCAAACACTCTGAAACCCACCAGTAGGGCAGTCGGCTGCAGCTTCATTCAAGTGACCTACTTTTCGTGATGGCTGTCTCTGGATGGGGAGGGCAAAGACCCCAGAGAAGTGAGAAGAGTGCACGAACAATGAGAATGCATTTCTCCATACTTCACAACACACTTTCAGGCTCGAGCACCCAGACACTGACTGCATAATTCAATGTGCACTTTAAAAAAAAGGTCATGATAAACAAGATATTGTTTATTTGTCTCTACAAGACTGAAGACCCATTGAAATACACTATAGGCTAATGGCAAGAACCAAAATGCATGACCATCAAACTCAGCCCCCTGGTTTTAGTGCTGCATCTTTGAGCCACTAAAAGCTTTTACATCTGCTCAATACATGGGCAACCGTTTGGAAACACAAGACTCACAGAGGATCTATTTGATTTTGAAACAGTCTCATACTAATAAAAATAATAAGTTAAATATCTTATAATGCGCATTTATATCAGTTTATGAAAAAAGCGTGCATGTAAATTAATTCTTAGTCACTTTGCAAACCCCTACCTATATTAACCTATACTGAAGGAGTACCAGGTAGAACTTTGTTCCTGTCCTAAATCAATGAATCTAGTATGTGAACTGATAAAATGAAGGTGTGATATGGACAAAGGTTCACTGAACTGAAAGCTGAATTTTAAAGGCCATCAATTATGGTTCTGTCAACATGACAGTTTGCATGTCCACAATTAAATATTCATTTTATGATCTGGACAAACATGCAGCTTCAGGCATCAAAAAGTGTGTACCCTGACAAGTAAACACTTTGTGGGAAAGTTCTTTGAACTAACTAGGGATTACTTCTACTTTTAATTATTACTATTAATCCAATAGTGACTTTTTTCAAATCACTGAAAAAAATTGTGGGATTTACTTTAAGACAAATTTCTCTTCTAAATTTCACAAATAATTACAAAGAGATGGCAAGTAATACAATGAATTGAAAGTGAAATAGCCATAACCATACAACAAATAAACTTTGAAAAATCAATATTGACAAGTATCTATATTTAAGTAGTCACTAGATTGTAATCATCCTATACAAGTCAATATTCTTTTTTTACTCGTAAAAAATTCTATTTTTGTCTTAATTCAGTCAAGATCTGTGAGTGGAATTTCAATAATTCACATTAGAATAGTTTGAATTCCATTTGTTGCTTGTACCATCAATTTCAGTTTCTACTACTTGTAGAAATATACTATAAGAGTATATTAGATTATTTAAAAATAGTTTGTTAAAATGTCAAATCTTACTAGTAAGACTTTAATTTAACAATAAAGTTCTGACAAGCAAACACACACATTTAACTGAGATAAGAAATGTTACTGTTGACATTCTAAATGAGCTAACTTTACTACTGGTAGCAAGTACTAGAATCTAATAAGTATTAAAATACTAGTAATTTTAAAAAAAGTACTAGTAACAAAAAACATAGTTAGTTTAATGGAATGAATGTAAAAATGGGTTGCAATATGAAGAGGTCGTTGGCGAGTGCATTGATTGCATGAAGAAAAAATAACTTCCCCACCGCAGTTACAGTTCCTTACCTGACTACGCTCGAAGTTTTCCTTTTCGGCTTCCAAACTGTTGGCACCACCAGTGCGACGGCTGAGCACTTTAGGAATCGGGTTGGGGACTTGCTGCATGGAACTCTTGACGCGGTCCATTCTGGAAAGAAAATCCAAACAGCGCGAGCGACAGAGACTCTTAAACCAACATAAATAGAGTGCAAAATAACGTGATTGAGTCTAGTGATGAGCACGAAAAATCCAACCCCTCGTCGTTATCACAAAAGGTCATTTTCTACGTCCACCGCCCATGAATTTCATTCCAGTGCTGTCCGCTGTCTACTCGGGAGCGTGCAAAACACGCGTCTCTGCGCGCGACCACAGATCTGTAAAACAGCGAAAACACAGCGTCAGTTCGCGCGATATACTATACAAATCAACACAAGCAAAAGCAGAGACTGTCAAAGGCTCCTCCCAGCGCTCCCACAGACTGACTGGAGGAAAATCATTAGCTCCCGCCCTTCAGGACAGTTATCTGGATAGCTACACACGTTTTACTTCTCAGTGAATATTTCTATGAATATTTCTCAGATGTATTTATCTGCTTGGTATAACAGTAAAACAATCACCAAACTTAACAAATCTAATGAAAATGAAAAAAATAAATAAATGTATAATAATAATTAAGCACAGTAAAAATATAGTCACTCTGAACAATTTAATTATGACAGTATAAATAATATTTATCACATTTGAACCAATGCATTAAATATTAATGCTACAAAAACATTCAAAGATTAATGTTTTACGTAATGCTATGATAACTCTGCCTGTTAGCCTACAAAAATAGTTATTTAGTTTATTTTATTTTTAATGCACACTGTAAAAAATATCTGTGATTTTAACAGTAAAAAAACTGTAAAAATGCTACAGTGCAAAACTGTTAATTGGTAAACAGAAAGTATCCGTACTATACACGGTAAATAACTATGATATAATTTACAGTAAAATACCGTTAAATTTACAGTTTTTGAAAGTGAAAAAGAACAAATCATTGTATAAGTGAAAAACCGTAAATTGACATTCCCACAATTCCCTGTGTGACACTTCACATTTTATGTATTTTTGTTGAAATAACTATGGTTCCTCATAGTATTATTGTTGTTTTTTTCTAATCAGTTATGTACATTAGGGTTTTATGTTACATTTAATGTTGTTAAAGTAATGTTTATTGCATTTTTTTAATTTTATGTGTGGTGCTTAATGTTTGTGTGAATGACACTGTGCAGCTTCTTTAAATAAGTGTTGCTTTACACAAGCATTCTCTTGAAATGAGCTGTAATTGCTCATTTAACTCTCATTACTGTTGTGATGATTGTTGATTGTCAGTGTATTACAATGGTCTAAAACAGATATCAATGCGTCAATAAGTTGGTAAATCCACAGTTTATCAGAAAATAAAATACGGTTTATTACTGTAATTTTAAGTTAAGTCTGTATAACCATTAACGTACCAGTATTTTTAACTGTAAAGTTCTGGCAACCACAGCTGCCGGTTTTTTACCGTAAAATTCACGGTTTATTTTTTACAGTGCATTTAATACTTTTTAATACCATGTAGTATATTTGATTAATTAAAAAAATGTGTGTGCACATGTACAAGTCTTTTTCAAACTTAGCACATTTAGCCTACTTACAAGCACATTTTAGAGAAGTTGAGAACTGAAACAGAGGCGAATTGTGTTAACCTCAAAATAATAATAAACCCGTCAACTTGATGTTCTCCTGTAAGGCCCAAATCTATCTTTAACTTGTTTTTGTTTCACTTCGCAGTTGGTCTAACAGAAGCATGCGCTTATGGTGTATAGTAACCATGCTAGATTTGCCTGTCTGATTTATGTGATTTAATTTTTATTCCCTTCATATTTGCTGCACCAATTAATCTCATTATGGCTTTACCAACAAATATCATGTTCAACTTTAATTGTCTGATTCCGGTTGCATAACTCTATTAGATATCAGGGGCACCTGCAATCCCTAACTGTGTCCTATCTCTAAATGGGCAGAGGCCAGATTCAATTTCCCTGCTAAGCAAATTCTATCAAATGGCCGAGTCAGAGTTTTGTTTCAATGATTCAGTAATGACAGTGTGAAGTCTTAGTCTGTGACCTGAGTGATCGTTATCTTCTCTGCTGTCAGCACAAGATGCCAGCTGCAGTCAACACCACTATAATGCCAGCAGAGGAACTTTGAAAAATATATATGATTGCTTTACTTTAATATGAGGGTGGGCATTTCCTTTCAGAACACTGCAATACATGAGCACATGTTGCCTGCTTTTGAGTATTTATGAGAACTGTCCTAAATAGTGTTATTGTCCCAATGTAACGTGTTTTGTGACTATAGTGACACTATCTGACATGACACTTTAAGTGTTTGTGTTTTTCTGCTGATGTTCTGCTCATTCAAAATCATATTTATCTTAACAAGCCCCACACTAGACCTATATTAGTCTGACATGCATTTTAAGACCGACCACATCATAATGAATGGTGACTGCAAAGCTAAATTTGAATAAAAATTGTTGAAATTAAATTAAATTAAGATATTTTATAAATATACTCCTGATATAACAATATGAACTCTATAACTCAAAGCTAACCTTCAGTTTTCCCTCTTGATCACTGGATTTTTTTCTTATTTATAATAGTGTCTGTATATTGTGTTTCTTATTTGTGTTGGTATATTTGGTATACTTGTGTTTATCTTTATTTGGACTTGCTATTTTTTCTTTCTTTCAGTCAATCTGGGTCACTGTGATTTTCCAACAACAACATTGTATATCTTAGTTTGTGTTATATTACATTCACAACGTAGATCCTAAATGTGTCAATCTACCATATAAACAATTTGACAGGATGGTTTTGATTAATGAGGTCTAATTCCATGTGTTTCAGTGTTTCTTGTTTACTTTTACAAGCCACCATGATGGGACGGTTGGGTGGTTGTTTGGCACAGTGTAAATAATTAAAGGTTCTTTGGATAATGTACAAAAATATAACATTTTGAATGTTTGTCCTCTTGCCCTATGAAAGACTGTCAAGGATCATACATTAATCATAGCCTATGTATCATAAAAAATAAAATTAAAAAAAGTATTGGGTTGGTTGGGATTTATTTAAGCTTTCATCTGCACCTAGTTATCTATTAAAGTTTGTTATTTATCAAAGAATAAAAATTGTGGCACCAACCTCAGGCTAGCTTAGCCTGGCTAGCTAGCCGGATGGATATAGATCTATATCAAGTTTTTAAGTTTTTAATCTAGCTACATCTAGTGGTTATACAACGCAACAACACTCACATGATATATTTAAATATTTTCATATTTGTATTTAAAGCATTTACAAATAAAATATAACAGTACATTATAGCTGACCAGCTTTTGCTGAAGTAAACAATAATAGGACTTCTTCAACACAATACATAGGCCTATAGGCTATATCTCATCAAAAAGTTCTAACAAGAAAAAAAATAGATCCTATTAACTATTATTCTATGGTATGGTCTTTAATGGTTAACTCGTGGGCCAAATAAAATGAAAATATGATAGCAGCAACGTGTTTGTTATTGAAATAGAAAATCACCTCACTGACTCTTTTGAGTCGGTTCTTTCATTGAATCGGTTCAAGGGGCGGAGTCGGATCCAGATCTGAGGGGTGGAGCTGGGTAGGTTTTAGGGGTGGGTTTAGGGATCAGGGGGTGGAGCTGGGTAGGTTTAGATGTACGCAAGGAGGGAGGAGTTGGACCTGGATCCGACTCCTCCCCGTGATTTCATGTTCTGCAGTGGAACGGTTCGTTTATGAATCATTATTCTGTTTTTCACTCAACAAGTCTTACCCAACTGAACCGAAAAGCATTTGTTGGGGAGATGCCATACAATGATCTGGCAACCTGTATAGAAAGACCTGTGATAAAAGGAGCATGGGTGAACAAGTTAATTTTATAATAGGGCGAAAAGATGGCTAAAAGTTAGTTCAATAGTTCAATTTAAATAGTTGGGTTAAAAATAAATTAATACAGTTGTGATAATGATTTGATTGTATGATAGATGTCGTTTTAATAAATAGCGTCTTTTTTTAACTAAGAGATGAAAAATAATTTTACTGTTGTTTAAAGTATAGCCCAGGCTAAATGTATAGTGACCATCCAATCATCATTTTAAATTTCCGGCTTTCTGTAATTGGCCTAGTCTAATTTATATTTTCCAGGTTTGTTTCAGAGGTGTCATTCAGTAGGCCTATAAGAGCCTCTTAGTTCTAGTAGTGATATTAGTATACTTACTATATAAAGTAAACAACATATATTTGAACTTTACTTGAGTATACTTAATAAAAAATTAACTTGAAGTATAGGCTACTTATGTTTTTGTAAGTGTATGATGATGATGTCAGACAGATGAACACATCATTCAGAATGACAAAGTCCTTTGTTACGATATTTGATCTTTTGATTAGTGGGGCAACAAATGGGTCATTTAACTTAGGCCATGTCTCACTTCACCTGAACTCTAGTATATTTGAACTTTCACCCAAATAACTCCGTTATTAGGTCAGCAAAACAGGAAGTTGCTGCAATATCCCAGACAGTTGTCATTAGCCTATTCACATAACATGCTCTTGTCGCATGTTTAAAACGTGAAAAGATTACTTTATAAGCACGACATCATGCATGATTCTCACAGGCTCTCTTAAAGGTTTGAGCACTATCAGAAAATTGTGCTTAATAGTTGACTGATCTTTGGACACTGGTTTATGTCATTCATATCGTACAGTGAATTCCCCTCAGCAAACGACCTTTGGACTACATCACTCGTCGCGACGTCATCCAGTCTGTCATCAGAATTCTTTCCTATAAAATCCGGAACAGTCGCTCAATCCTCATTAAAGCAGAGAGTCGGCTTATGAATTTTGTTCAGACAGCACAACAGGTAAATAATGCTTTTGGTTACATTTACTTATTTAAATAATATTAACTTCATGTATTTACTATTATAGTTATTATGGATAGCGTTTGGTTTAGTATCAGTTACTTACTGTTATTACTATGGTAAATACATCTAGTAACCTAATACGTCACCTTACCGTGTTTTTTTATTTTGCTGATAAAATGTGTTTATGTGAGATGTTGTGTACTGGATTAAATAACATTTTGATTAAAGTTTAAATTTGAAGAAAGAATTCGCTATGACAGTTTGAATGATCTTTTGCAGATTTTCTGCTAATTACAGTGACATGGCTTCTGTGGACATTGTGAATAACCAGGTGTGTCATTTAACCCTCATTCAAACTAATTATTAATACTATAAAAAATAAAATATGAAGAGTTCGGGTGCAAAAGCCTCTAAATGCCATTTGAAATTTTCTTCTAAAATGACCATTTTTATCAAGCTTGTATATTTAAGTTCAGTAATTTCACTTAAATGACAATTAATAGGTAATCTTCATTGTCATTTAAGTGAAATTACGAAACTTTAATATACAAGCTTGATAAAATGATCATTTTAGAAGAAAATTTCAAATGGCACTTAGAGGCTTTTGCATCTGAACTCTTCATGTTTGTTGGTTTGAACATCACTTAATCTGTTCATCCCTGTCCGTTCCTTTCTAGAATGTGGTTGACCGGATAGTTCACCTTCCCTTGGTTATTTCCACCTATGGAATGGTGTCAAGTGTGTACTGCAACACCAAGAATAACTATCCTTACTTGAAATCTGTGTGCGAGGTGGCTGAGAATGGTGTGAAATCCATAACCTCCGCTGCTTTTTCCAGTGCTTTACCAATCATTGGCAAACTAGAGCCTCAGAGTAAGTCGATTTGTTTTTCTGCCAATTTGAGATCAGGACAAGATACACTCTCAGAAAAAAGGTACAAAAGCTGTACACTGGGGCTGTACCTTTTCAATAGGTGAACTTTTTTCCATTTTAGGTGCTAATGTGTACATTGTAGGTGCTATTATGTACATTTAGGTATTAATATGTACATTTTAGGTGCTATTATGTACATTTTAGGTGCTAATGTGTACATTTTAGGTGCTAATGTGTGCATTTTAGGTGCTATTATGTACATTTAGGTGCTAATATGAACATTTTAGGTGCTAATGTGTGCATTTTTGGTGCTAATGTGTACACTTTAGGTGCTAATATGAACATTTTAGGTATTAATATGTACATTTTAGGTGCTATTATGTACATTTTAGTTGCTAATATGAACATTTTAGGTGCTGATATGTACATTTTAGGTGCTATTATGTACATTTATGTGCTAATATGTACATTTTAGGTGCCAATGTGTACATTGTAGGTGCTGTTATGTACATTTAGGTGTTAATATGTAAATTTTAGGTGCTAATATTTACATTTTAGGTGCTAAAATGTACCATTAAGGTACCAGTATGCACCCTTTAGGTACAAAAGTGTACCTTTTGAAAAGGTACAACCCCAGTGACAGCTTTTGGACCTTTTTTTCTGAGAGTGTAAGGTGTGAAAATGTATTTACTAAAAGTTATTGTGTCCCTCTGTAGTCTCTATGGCAAATGATCTGGCGTGCAAAGGACTGGATAAGATAGAGAGAACTCTGCCGATCCTACACAAGCCATCTGATCAGGTATTTAATCAAGTCTAAATGTTAAGCATAAGGAAAGTACCACAGTTTTAAGCACTGCTGTAATGAATTGTTCTCTTTCAGATTGTCAAAGAGGCAGTGACGGGAGCCAAGCAAGCTGTCAGCGGTACTATGAACGGTGCCAAAGAGTCCCTCGGTGAAGTGATGGACCGAACACGAGGGGTAGTTCATGGCGGTGTGGAAAAGACCAAGACGGTTGTTAGTGGACGAGTCCAAACAGTGATGGAGAGCAAGGCAGTGAAACTGATGAGCAACAGAGTGGACACAGCACTGAGCACATCTGAGACTCTGCTGGACCAGTACTTACCTGAAACTGAGGAGGTGAAAGGTGAGGGTTGATGGACCATGTTTTTTGGTATTAGAATGTATTGATGATATTTAGACTGTGACTTAAAGTTGCTCAGCTTTAGAGTAGCTTCTAAAAGATGGCCTCTTTTCTCCCGAAATGTGTGATTGAAACGGTGTTTTTAAACGGGACTTGATTTTGTCCATCAGAATTGTTTGGATGGTTGTGATTCACTATTGGTCAATCTTAAGTGAGTGACAGGTTGACCCGCCCTCGTGCAAGTAAACTTGTCGTCAGAGAGGTTGCTGTATTTTGTTCATCTGTGGAACATAAAGGAATGTTGTTGTATTTATGGGGGTCAAAATGACGTTTCATTGAATTTCTTTGTATGGACGAAAGTAAAAACAATCTTCAAATATAATTTGAAAAGACATCATTTTATCTAAATTATTTAAAAATATATTTGTGAGCTATCCCTTTATTCTTTTATAAAATCCTCTTGCACTCTGAGAACTACATATAAGATTTCTCATATCTTGTGATAGTCTTGGGATATGCTTCTTATAAGGTATGGCTTTTTAAATTACATTGAAAGAATATCCTTACTGTATGTTCTGTTATGAGTGTCAAAAGACTGCATTTAGTAGTAGGAATTATTTTCCTGAAATCCATTTTCCTGGAAAAGAAGTATTATTCCCATTCATGTGTGGAACATTAGATTTAAGCACATCTCAAAGAGTTCGTTGACAAGGGATCTAAAATGAATTATTGTTTCAAGAGCCTCACTAATCTTTATTTATAAAATGCCAGTGGAAATGATGAAATTAACAATTGCATCTTTGTTTGTTTCTGTGTTTGTCCTTTCAAAATCTCTCAGAATGTGAAGGGAATAACAGTGATGCACCCAGTTACTATGTGCGACTAGGGTCTCTCTCCAGCAAAGTCAGGGACAGGACATACCAGAGAGCTGTAGATAAGGTTTGTAATGACATGCAACATAGTCCCGATCTCCACTGGACTACACCATGAATAAAAAGTCAAAATAATGAGATAAAAAGGAAAAATTGACATATTAAGTCCTACTTATTACAATAAAAAAACGTCAGTCATAATTATAAATACTAAAGATTGTCAAAGTTAAATTGTGACACAAACGACAGTCATTATTTTGACATTTTATGTAATAATTGTGACAAAAATGAAATATTTAGAAATGATGACATACCGAGTTATAGTTGTGAGATAAAAATGTGAAATTATGCTATAATTCTAACATATCAAGTCATAATAATGAGCAATATATGAGATGTAAAAAATTACATAAAAAGTCAAAATTATGACTTTTTTGTCATGCTTTTTATGACTTATTAGTATGTCATAATTTGTTTTTTTCCATCTCATTATAACTAAGTAAAAAAATTTTAGGTTATAATTGAAACTTTTTATTGTCACAATTGAAAAGCCATAATTATGATTTAGCCTATGTCATAATTTCGACCTTTCATTTTATAAATTACTTCATGACTTCAAAATTTTGACTTTTCATTGCATAAATTAGTTAGTATGTCTTAATATCCACTCATAATTATAACTTAGTATCTTATAAGGTTTTATGTCATAATTCCGACTTTTTATCTCATATTGTACATATGATTTAGTATGTAATAATTTCGACTTTTTCACTCATAATTATAATTTACTGAAGCATTTTGTTTTCTTATGTAGGGGGAAAGGGCTTCCAAACAATAGACAGTCTCCTAATGTTATTTCCTTATCTTATTAGATTGAAAATACCCGGAAGAGTATGGATGTGTCTAACCAGAAGCTACATCAGAAACTGAGTTCACTGATGGGCTGGAGGACTGGGATTCAGAGTCAAGAAGAGAACGAGACAGTCACAGACAATGAAGCTGAGGTACCCAAGATATTATCTGACTGCATGATCTCAAAGATACAGTTTTTAGAGAAGTTCCATTAACATGGTTAAATGCTTGGATCTCATTTTCTCTTCTGCTAATGTTTTTTGTTCAATCAGCAAACAGAAACACACACACTGACCATTGCCTACAACCTCAGCCTGCAACTTCAGACCACATATCTGGTCTTGGTGTCCAGCCTCAAAAGTCTCCCTCAGCACGCCCAGGTCCAGGTGGCCTCTGTCAGCCACTCAGCCATGGAGGTATACAGCAGCTTCAGAAAGACAGCCGTCATAGGAGATGTGTCCAGTACCATACTCGTCATCAGTCAATCTCAGCTGAGCAGAATAGGAGATTCCATGGACAACGTCATGGACTACCTGCTCAATAATACACCTCTCAATTGGCTGGTAGGTCCGTTTTACCCACGCGTGGCACGCAGTACTTCAAACGGCCCTAAATGTAACAAACAAAGGACCCTTCAGCCTGAAGTGGAGATGCAGTCAGTGCATGAGGACCGATGAAATTTCAGGATATTAAACATTTACAGTTAAAAGTACAATCACACATTCCTGCCAATAAAATCCAGTCAAATATTTTATGTGAACAATCATATTAGATAAACAGCATTTTAATGAATTATGTTTCTGAAGCCTGCATGTGCCTAAACCAGTTAGGCATAAATAGTGCCTTTTACACACTATTTAATCTGCTGTCTTTTTATTGTTTTTGTACATTTCTAATAAAAACCTACACTTACAATATTTATTTTTGTCATGTCTGTTGTTTTGAGGATGGAAATTTTACTGTGACAATATATTTTTAGTGTTCAATATTTGTATACAGAACACTACATGGTGTAATGGACATTTGGTTTTGGATCCACTAAATTTCTGTGGTTAATAAAACCGTATTCTGGACAAATGTGGGCAAAATAGTTTTGATAAATTTTTAAAAAATACTTCCCTTGATCTGAGTGGTACAAGACTTGGCTACTTTAGCTAAGTTTGCCTCCTGAACAAACACATTTTTTTACTCAACTCTACAATGTTAAGTGGGTGAAAAAAAAACCTTGTATTTGGGTCAAAAATGGGCACCCATAGAAATGAATGGGAAAAACTGTAATTTAGAGAATCCTAATATAAGCCAAAATAAGACACCAGGTGACAGCAAAGTCACTTCATCTTTAGGTTTTAGCTCTAAGAACTTATTGGAATGATATTTTAAATTAGTTAAAAAAGTAAAACTAAAACAGAAAAATAAGCATAATTTACATAGAAAATATGGTGCTTTTTGAAGTAAATAAATTCAAAATACCCCAAAATAAAAAAAATAAATAAAAAAATGTAAATAAAAAAATAAATTAAAAAAACATAAATGGATAGACAAAACTCTATTTAAGACAGTGATATAACATTTATAATAAATAAAATTTAGGATCACACCTGAGTCCTCTGTGCCCACATTTGTCCACAATTACAGGATTAAGAGCTATAAAATGAATACAGTTTGAGGGCTACGATGTGGTCCCCAACTCACCCTCATCTTATTTGTGTCCTTTTCTTTCTGGATTTATTTTTTAAGACTATTGTCTTGAATCTTAATTTTCAGGTACCTCTCATGCTACGCATTTGGCGAAGTAATAAACGTGAAAAGGCGGATAACCTTTTTGCATCATGTCCGATTTCATCTTTTCAGATCTGATATTTCAGATCTGAGGGTTTGGAAAAATCTGAGAATGATACAGAGCATCATTTAATAATCAAACATTCAAGTCTTATAATTATTTTGCAATCCAATAAACCATTAAACATAGCCTATATTATACCTACCGTCACCCACACAGTGACTCAGTGGGTAGCACTGCCACCTCATAGCAAGAAAGTCCCATGTTCAAGCCACTGCTGAGTCAGGAGTCTTTTCTGTGTGCATGTTCTTTCCGGTGTCTTCCCTGTTGCTTTGGTTTCCCCCCATCAGTCCAACGACATGCAGATGGGTGGACAGTATATGCCAAAATTGTCGTGTGAGTGTGAATGTGTCCCAGAACTCAATGCTTGTGTCAGGGCATCCAATTTTTAACTTTCCTTTCCTTTAAGTCACCTTTAAAAAGTAGGATATGGGATTGTTGTGGATATTATGTATAATAGTTTGCAATTGAAAAAAGTGGCTTGAATACAAATGACCTCATTCTAGTATCATATTTCATGTCAGATACTCTATAGAACATTTCAGACCACTCCATCTCAAAATTTGCTAATGACTGGTCACATTTTAATTTTATTTATTTAATTGAATTTCTGTGAATTTAATTTGATCAATTGTGGCAACAGTCTGTCAACATTGGATCAATCAGAAATAATAAGTTGAGCCAATGGAAAAATGTGGTTTCCCAAACTGTGCTGTTGGTCCAAAATGAAATGTTTTAAATTGTAGAAGCAATTGTTTCACGAAAAGCATAAAATACATTAAACAAAACACAGACAACAGGTTTGACATTTACATCTTAAGCACAAATGGAATCAGGATAATAGGCATTGCATAAATATTCTTGTATATTTATTTTACATATTACTTGATATAAATTAATTCTGGCTTCATTAAATCATACATCAATATACAGTAAAATAACCACTACAAACAAATCTACACAGGTTTCAGGTAATCACACATTAATTAATACTTAGTCTAGTGAGATTTCATAGATAGCCAAGACAGAGAATAATAGACTAATAAATTACAGTATGTATGCGTCTCACAATTGACCTTGTTCCACTAAAATAGTGAAATTAAGATTTAAAATGGTATACAATAAGGTTTCATTTGTTAATATTAACAACATCAGTTAACATGAACTAACATTTGACTTACTTAGTATTGATTTTAACATTCACTGTAAAAAAAAGTTGCAGCGTTAAATTTAAGTACAATCAATTTGGATGTTTAAGTCATTTTAACTTACATTTTATTAAACTTAAAAAAATTAGTTGAATCTTGTATAGAAATAAAAGTGGAAAATTGCAAAATAATTTACATAAATTTACATTATCAAAAGAAAAAACATTGTATCTGTTAATATTATTTAATGGACCTGATCTAATGAACTAGGGATGAACAGTTGCATTTGCATTGACTAAATGTTAACAAAGATGAATAAATAGCGAAACAAATGAATTGATCAATGTTAGTTGATGTTAATTAATAAATGGGAACCTTATTGTAAAGCCTTAAAAAATCAGTTTCAATTCATTCGAAAAATATTAGAAGAAATGATAGGAAAAGAGTAATGAGGCTTAGCGGAGGCATACTCCTTGTGGCTTTACCTATGTGAGTCAGAGTGAAAGAAAAAGAAAGAACAAACGGTCAAAAACAAGTATTTCTTCCTTTCCAATTAAAGGTGTGTTTAATTCAAAATCGTTCTGTCAACGATTACACTACTTGTGTATTGTGCTTACCTAATGCAGAATGTCTTTGCAGAGTATTTGATTCTTTTGCTAGCACAGGTTCTACAATTAAGAAAAAAGACTGACATTAACACAATCTTGCAACAGGCCATAACAGGTCAAATAAATGTTCCAAAAGAGTTTTCACAGCGATGACATAGATAGAAGAACCATTTTTGGATTCTCCATTTTTGGATCCTTTCAGTTCTAAAGAATATTTTTCCACTATTTTGATAAATGGAAATGTACTATGGATATTAAAGGTTCTTCAGGACAACCATAGAAGCCAATAAATAACCTTTCTTTTCAAGGGTGTAATGTACTGAAGGAAAGTTACCTGTAACTGCGACCTTCGTTGTGCTGAGCGCCAAACCCTGTGAGTCTAGAACTTTGTATGTTCCGGCACTGCTGGCCGTAACCGCCCCAAAAATCAACTTGCCGTCTCTTTCTTTTGGATAACCTTTCTTGCTTTTGCGTGCACCTCTTTCCCACAAGACTGACCAGCTGGTGTCATTACTGTTTTGAAAAATCACTTGCTCAGCTTGTTGCGTGTACAGATCCAGGATCAGCTCTTCTCCAGTCTTCACAGTCTTAATGGTCTTGTGATCTGGGAAGAGACAAATCAGCATCAATTTAGATATTCTGCTGCATGCTATAAATATTGTTGGTTTAACTTAAAAAATTAAGTAACATGGTTGCCTTAAAATTTTAAGTTGATTGAAATGGAAAAAGTGAGTTTATACAATGAAGGATATTGATTTAATCATTAGAAACTCAAAATAATAAGTTATCTGAACTAAATAAATGATTTAAGTTGATTTGACAAAAGAAAAAATGTGATAACAAATCTTGAAAATGTTTTTTTTTTACAGTGTAAGTATTTTGACATTTATGTATTGCCCCTATTCTATTCCAGTTTAAATGCTCACTGATACCCAGATTTTTTTTGCGGAAGTTTTGCCTTTGATACACTTACAGGTGTGAGGTGTTAAAATTAAGTGTTAAACTCTCACCAATAACTGCAAGTTGGACGCTCTGAATTAATACTCGGTTCTTGATCCTTGATTCTCCAACCACCAGATAACTCTCGTAAATGCCTGCATCGCTGAATCTGACATCCGCAAGAACAGAGAGCAGTTTCCCTCCATAAGCATTTCCTTAGGCACATCCGCCCGGTCAATGTACGCCTCTCCCTGAAACAGTTCCTCTCCCATTCGCTCGAACACTGAATCCCTTATGGTCTGCCATTGAATGTGAGGCGTGTGAGCTGTTTCCAGTTGATGCGTTACAGTACACGGAAGCACAGCCGGCAGACCAACCTTTGATGAGGTGTGGACAACCATTGAGAGGGGAGAGGAGCCTATAGGTACAAATTATTGTATGAAAAAAAGCAAAAAATTGTATAAATAACTTATAGGCCTACTTTTATCATGTGTCTACTTACCAACACAAATGAGAAGCCATGGCATTAGAATGGCCGAAACCCTGTAACGAAACGTTATTACAGAGATTTAATTTCCTTGAAACATTACGACTGATTGCAGTTAACATGGAACATTCTGACATGGTTCATTCAAAGTTATGAACAATCGCTATTCCAGTAAAGTAAACAGAATGTTCATATAAAGTTATCATGTCTTTAAACATTCTGAAAACATTAGCACAAAAACATCCAACATCCTTTACAAAAAATAAGTATACTTCAAGTTAATTTGAGTAGCCTATGCTTCAGTAAAGTTCAACTATATTTTTAAGTACAGTGAATATACAAATATCATTATAGTACATCATATGTACTTGTAAGTGTAGGCTACTGTTGTGTAAGTGTTCCTAATGTGAATAAATTGGCCCAATTTTTCTATAGGCTAAAAATAAAATGTTCCCTTAAATTCGTATAACCAAGACAAAATGTTTTTTAAAAACTTTGTTTTTTTAAAACTAGACGTTTTGAACATTCAAAGATGATTCGGAAAAATGAACTATAAGTTTCTATTCTACAGCCTAGTTTATATTCTTTCTGAAAAGTTATATATTTAAATTCATTTGCTTATACACAGATGTCTTTTGTAGTTTTTTTTTTAAAGTTTTTTTTTTTTGCAGTTTGGTTTCCTTTTAACCCGTCTTGCTCCATCGGTTTCAGTTTGAAGCAGCTGCATACGTTGAGGCTTTAGCTGAAACGAAACTTACCAGTAGTAGCCAGAATCTCCTGTAGGGGAGGCTACAGTGTATGGCAAGCAATTTTAACATTTAATAATTTAAAACTAAAATCTATTTTCATGCTATTAGTACTTATTTTTTAGATACTAGTACCTATTCCATTAAATAGCTACTAATTACCTACTTATTCATTAGATTATAGTGCCTATTCTTTAGATAGCCTACTTGCTTATTCTTTAGGTATAGTAGCTTTTTAAAGTAGTAGCCTCCTTATTCATCAGATATTAGTTCTTATTTATAGTACCTATTCAAAAGACACTAGTACTTATTCATTAGATTATAGTGCCAAGTAAATTGGTAGGTTTAGTGTTAGTAATGAATAATGAATAACTAATTACTACTACTAAATAATGAATAACTACTAGTATCTAATAAATATATGTACTAGTCACAATTGGAATACATACTAGTTAGAACTAAATAGTTTATATCTGAATGATAGATTCCCATAGAAGTCAACGGCAAAAAAAAAATTACTATAGTTACTAGTGAATAGTTAGTCACTATGTACGGTGGCGTATTGCATTCACTTGAAGAAAAAAAAATCTACTCTGTTTTTCTGAATTAACGAGTTAATTTTTCATGAGAAAATTTTTTTTGCTCTGTTTTTCTGAATTAACGAGTTAATTTTTCATGAGAAAAAATTTTTTTGCTCTGTTTTTCTGAATTAACGAGTTAATTTTTCATGAGAAAAATTTTTTTGCTCTGTTTTTCTGAATTAATGAGTTAATTTTTCATGAGAAATTTTTTTTGCTCTGTTTTTCTGAATTAACGAGTTAATTTTTCATGAGAATTTTTTTTTGCTCTGTTTTTCTGAATTAACGAGTTAATTTTTCATGAGAAAATTTTTTTGCTCTGTTTTTCTGAATTAACGAGTTAATTTTTCATGAGAAAATTTTTTTGCTCTGTTTTTCTAAATTAACGAGTCAATTTTTCATGAGAAAATTTTTTTTGCTCTGTTTTTCTGAATTAATGAGTTAATTTTTCATGAGAAAATTTTTTTGCTCTGTTTTTCTGAATTAACGAGTTAATTTTTCATGAGAATTTTTTTTGCTCTGTTTTTCTGAATTAACGAGTTAATTTTTCATGAGAATTTTTTTTTGTTCTGTTTTTCTGAATTAATGAGTTAATTTTTCATGAGAAAATTTTTTTTGCTCTGTTTTTCTGAATTAACGAGTTAATTTTTCATGAGAATTTTTTTTTGCTCTGTTTTTCTGAATTAACGAGTTAATTTTTCATGAGAATTTTTTTTGTTCTGTTTTTCTGAATTAATGAGTTAATTTTTCATGGAAATTTTTTTTTGCTCTGTTTTTCTGAATGAAAAATTTTTCTTATGAAAAATTAAGTCGTTAATTCAGAAAAACAGAGCAAAAACTTTTTTTCTCATGAAAAATTAAACAGAGCAAAAACTTTTTCTGAAAAAATTAAGTCGTTAATTCAGAAAAACAGAGCAAAAAATTTTTCTCATGAAAAATTAAGTCGTTAATTCAGAAAAACAGAGCAAAAAACATTTTCTCATGAAAAAATAACTCGTTTAATTCAGAAAAACTGAGTAGATTTTTTTTTCTTCAAGTGAATGCAACACGCCACCGTACTATTGAAATAGGTACTAGTATCTAATGAATAAGTATCTAATAATAAATACTAGTCTCCCCAGTAGCCTACCAATTGAGCCTAATAGGCACTAGAATATATGAATCAGTATAGTGTATTTTTAATAGGTTCTAGTATCTAATGAATAGTATCTAAGAAGGTAAAGAATAAGAATAAGCACTAGTATCTAAAGAATAGGCACTAGCCTACCTGAAGAATAAGCACTAGAGCTAATGGATAGCATGAAAATAGATAGGCTACCAGTCGGTTTAAATGATTACATGTTAAAACGGCTTGCCATATACAATGACAGGACTCAGACCGATCTCTCTTCTTTCTTTTTGTTAAAGCAGTTTATACTATTTTATAGCACTTACCATTCAATCATGTGTGTGCTATTCGGATTATGCTAATCAACACACACGTTTAAAAAACCAACAAGCGATGTTGATTCGAATTTTTACATTTTAAGAATGTGACAATTTCCTCAGAATATCACCTTGTATTCTAATGTGTTGCTATTAAATAGGTTTCTCACCTGTTACTTCTGTCCATGTCGCATTTGTGCAGGCTCCTGCTCCTGACAGACATGCTATGACTGTAAACAGCTGAGCAAGGCGTTATATCTACAACGGTCCCTCTCCATTTCTCAAAAACGAAACTTACGCAACATTAGGGTCCTATGGTTTTGGTTTAACCTGGTTTTAACCAGTCTATGGGTTTAACCGTCCACCTTGATTTTCCCCATGGTGAGCTCAAATTTCACATAAACACATTTGGTGAATGGCTACATCGGAATATAATCATTTGTCAGATTTTATCAAGTCAAAATAGTTTTGAGGCTGGTCTAATTTATATATTTAATGAAGATTTGCAGAGTAAAAACAATGTTTTTATTTTAAAGTGGAAAGATAAAACAAGACTATTCAGAGCTACCTCCACCATTGAGTGAGCCTGCGCCTCATATGATCAAGTCTGGACAAACACTGTCTGCAGTTTTTAGCCTATTTGTGAATTACTGGACATGAGTGAGTGCTCAATGTTTCAAGATAAATCCATGCTGTTCAAAAATAAAGGGATACAAAATGTTCAGTTAGTCCATGTTTCTATGTTGGATGTCAACAACAGGATAAGGAATAAAAGTTGTCCCCTGCCAAGTAATTTACTCATGTGAGTTAACTGAATTTTTTAAAATAAAAAATATAAAATAATAATTTTGAAAAATGTATAGGCTAGGCTACTTATAAAATCTTGTTTGTTTTTTTTTTAAATATAGCCACAAGCAGAATTTATCAGCGTCCAAGGCAAGCACATATGGACCATGTGAATAGTGATGGCATTGAAACATATGATGTAGCCTAGTTTTATTTCATAGTCCTTGAATCTTGAATCTTCACTGAAAGTTAGGGTTTGATATGTGGTGTATGTGTGGACACATATTGAATCTGGTATGTCACAGGACAATTTTTAAAATAATTTGAAGATATCTCAAAACCTTATTTTTCTGAAGCATTTATCTTAAGTTAAGATTTATATGTTTCTTTAAGCTTATGTTTGGAGTTTAACACATAAGTGTCTGTTTTATTATTCATACCATAGCAATACATGTCTTTAAAAATTTTATAATATAGGCTATTATTGTGAAAAATACATATAAAATGTTCTCTTTATTTTAAATGAAGAGACAGATTTGTGTCTGGTTTTATCGGTGTCATGTTCATGTTTCATATCTTTTATTTTGAAGTTTAGTCACGGTCATGGTTCCTGTTTGTCATGTGATTCCTAATGTGATCATCATGTGCTTCCCAAGTCTCGTGTTGTTCTCATTGGTTGTTCTGGTCATGTGCCCTCATTAGGTTCATTGTTTGATTAATCACACGAGCTCCTTGTAAATCATTAGTCTACTGGATTAGTCTGCTGAGTCAGAAATCGCCCCCTATATACCCTCAAATAGGGTCTTTGTTTAGGGAGCAATTTCGGATTATGAAATATGAGAGCTGACCTGCCGAAACCTGACGTTCTTGACCTATTTTTTACAGTCTATGTTCTCGACACAAAGCTTCTATATGCCTCGATATCAGGCCCTTAACCACGAAATGCTCATGTTTATGCTTAAGTCTACGTTATTTTCAAGTTTACAATTGGGGTCTAAAAAGGTTAAAAATGTAATGATCAATAAGCATTTTATAGATTTATGTAAATTATTTAAAACTATACTATCAGTAAATCATACATATACAAATTAACTAGAAAATGTATTTCCATTTAAAGGGATAGAAACTGGTAGAAAGGGATTAAGTTTAAAATATGCCTTATCCTGTGGCTCCTCTAGTGAGCAACATCAACATCAGCCTTAATCTTTTAGTTGAAATGGCTGATTGTTTCTCCTGAGCATCAAACATTCATGAAAATAGGCATGTTTGGACAAAGGTTCGAGAGGTTTTGGACTTTGCACAAAAGATTATGGACAAAAGTATTAATGGGTCATACCAGACACATATAAAACATATTGTATCTCAACTGTTTAAAAGATCTTTTTTTTAACCTTTTATTATGGTCTAGAGCTGATATGTTCAACGTTTGGTGAAGGTCTGATATAGGATAAGCTCAAAAAAGTGTTTCTCTTTTTTATCAGAATGGCAACTAAAGAATTTTAGATAATCATAAACGTTAGATTTACTATTAACCAGGCCAAAAGCAAGGATTCAGTAGAAATAAGAATTATTTTTTTTATTTAATTTAATTTTGTTATTATTTGCTAAAACATAATACCGCTTAGTGTATAATCCGCGAAAATCCTACAAAATAAACAAGTAATATGCATGCACATAACATCACCGTTTTCACAAATTTGTGTTTTTATAGTTTACCTGAGTTAACATATCTTTGCAATGCTTTGACGAATCAAATTTCTTTTGATAACTTTTTGCTAGCACCTTCCCTGCTGTGTGCCTAGGACTTTGAACAAGTATGTTTTAGAAAAATGTTAAAGGGGGAGATGAAATCAGACATGTAGGCTGCATCCGAAATCTTATGCTTCCCTACTATAAAGAAGGTGAAAACAGTATGTGACAAATTATGTCGAAATTCACAGTAGGATTACTCATAAAAGTGTAGGCAAATAAAAAATAAACCCTGAATGACCTACTTCTGGTGAGGCGGTGTAGTGTGCATACCTACTCGAGAAAGTAGGCAATTTTGTTTCTAGCCTCCAAAGTCAAGTGGGTGTCTGTACACCCGAGTAGCGGTGCACGATTGGGACCATCCTGCAAATTTTGGGGTCAATGATTACGGTAGACACCTAGACTTTTATGGCATAAGAAGAAGATCAATACAATACAAACCTTACAGTCTATGGTACAAACACATCAGGGTCAAGCACCTTCTGTGTTGGACCCTTAATTTAAAAATAAATAATTATAATTAAAAAATCTATTGAAAATGTAAACTAAAACGAACAAACCTCTTCTGTAAAGTAACTGAAATGAGACTAAATAGGCTACTATTTGGAAAAACTAAAGAAAAGTCGAAACTAAAAGTCCAAAACTATGTGGTCCGTAGCCTATTTATGTTAAGAGTCATATAATGAAATTACAACAAATAGCTTCATTTACAAAACCTAATAAACAGCATTAAGTAGCATGGATTTTTGGAACGCTTTGGCGCTTGAATATCATGCATGACGTTTTTTGAATCGGTTCTTTGACATGAACTGTTCGAAAGAACCGATTCGCGGAAATTGATAGTTCCTTCCCAGACACAAAATCTCGCGATATATCAAATTACATACCACATTACAGTGTGCGATAGAGACAGGTAAGATGGCGGCGCAGGAGACCGAAGCAACACAGCAGTTGTCCGTAAGCAACGGAGAGGTAAGAATAGTCGAAATAATAAAGTATACGCGTCAGATGGACTTGTCAACCAACAGCTTTCATATAGTCCACAAGTTCACGAGAGTAAAGACTTGCTTCCTGCACGTTATAAGAAAAAAATCCAGATTGCCGGTGTGAATCAGCGACCCTTTTAATTCAGCATGCAGTTGGGTAGAAAACAATGTTGTCTTAGTCACGTAGGGTCTTGTCCGATTGTTTGACTTATTATTACCGACACATCTCCGTTTTACTCCGTCATATTACGCCATTTTCTATATAACAGGCTGTATTTCCAAAACTACTAAACTACTGCTCCCTTTGACAGCATTTTAAGGCATCATCACGTTAGAAAACGCTCTAACGTGGCATCAAATGCGTCATCTGACTTGCCTTGTCTATATTATATATGGTTGTTCAGAAACTGTTCTATGAGTTGATGTTTGAGTTGTGTCATTCTTAGCATGCTGGCTAACTAGCTGCCTAGCTCTTACGTTAGCTTCACATGTCAAAGCAGTTTAAAGATGGCAGTATTGTGCAATCAATCCTGGTCACTAATCGTCCAGTTAGACCGTATAACGTTAGTGATACAATAGCACGTGTCTTGTGTGTAGTTGGAGGAACTGTACGTTAGTTGTGGTTAGAAGTTTTGTAATGGTTATGTTGTGTCGTCAGATACTTAAGTGGCTTAAGTCAGGGATGATCAGACCTTTTCATATAGATCTGCTTTCATACAGAGATTTCATACTGTAATTTTCTTACACATTACACATTTCTGGTGGGGTTGGTCTGAGTTTGACTTAAACGTTCAGGAGGAAGAATGTATTATTGGCCTGCTGCTGAATTGAGTAGCAAGGTTAGCTTCACTCCTCTGGATGAATAACCCCGTGGTTACTGATTACACAGGTTATAAAGGTCATATATGTGTTATGAACCATAGACATTACTCAGGTTTGCTAACCTTTTTTTCCAAAACAAACGTGGACTGCTTTATGTAAACAAGTGGATTACAGTTTCTTCAGTATTTTTGGTCACTTCTGAATCTTGTTCATTTATTGGAAACAAATACAACTGGCATGATGTCATCTTTTTGAGTTTAATTCATCTCGCTTGTTTTTTTTTTTTTTTTAATCTGCAATATGTTTTGTTTTTCACTATTTTGTTCATTAGCTCTATATGGGGTTTCTGTAAATAGTGAACTGGTTAAAATGGTTCTGTTGACACAGTTGACAAAATTACCATGACAACACAGCATTAGGGTCTCCACCTTTTACAGAAAGGTCATCCCGTCATCTGTGATTAGGTTAACCTAACCTTTGTCATATCATCAGAAAGCTTAGCTACAATGGCCTCTGATTTTAGTGTTAAACAATAGAGGTCTTAGGACTTAGCCCTGGGGTACCCCGTATTCAGAAAGATGATTGGCTGCCCTTGTTCATTGCCTGAGGTCTGTCAAGAAGAACAGTAAATCCAGGGCCCACTAATATAGAGATTTAAGATTAAAATAAATTCTACACAAGTGCATAAATGATAATATCATCCTAAGCATGGTTTCACATGTTGGTTTTGTGTTCAGACCACAATTCTATATGTAACTTGGTGACAAGCCTTTTGGGATGTATTGTTGACTTGTCATGCCAGAGCTGTTATTTCTAATCTTTAGACATCTGGATTGTAAATGAAATCATTGTGGTCCCCTATAGTGTGTCAAATCTAAATAATTTCCTAGGTAATTAACTTTTAGCTGGATAAGTGGGAACACATAGCTAGATGAAAGCTACAGTCATCTGATCTTTTTATGAGATTGTGAAAATACATAAATGGTAATCATATCTTTCTAGGTCATGGTTGAAACTGTTCACACTTAGTTTTCTTTAGATTGAGTTGATGGCAGACTTCTATCAGGCTTTCTCAATTTTAGAAAGCAGAAGGAGTTTTTGTCAGTATAGCATAGTTGGTTTCATCGGTTTTTGTAGATGTGATCTTTGTTTTCTCTAATTAATATTTCCTGTTTTGTCAGTACAGGTTTAGCTGGCACCCTATCATATGTCAAAGTCAAGGAAGTAATTGTAATCATGTATGAAGTAAATGTAGTTGTAAAATTTGGCCGTCTTTTCTCTACTTAGTTAATTATCAATTAGCCTAAGTGCACAATTTGCAGAGATGGTGTAAAACAAAAAATCTTTTGGTAATAATAAAAGGTTTGTTCTACCCTTTTGTCTAACATCTTTATCACAATGTGTAATATAGTAAATGTTCATGGTAATTTTGTTAATTACTGAATTTTCTGTGCAGGTGAGCAGTAATGGGGCAGCTCCCTCAGGTCAGGACGCTCAGACAGTGGCGACTGCACAGGACCCCCAACAACAGCAGCAGCCGCAACCCAATGCCTGGCAGGTGATTAAAGGTGTTCTCTTCAGGTGAGTCCTTAATGTGAACCTAACTGATTTTTTAACTTTATAATTGTGTTTTTTTTTTTCTCCATGGTGTCCACACATGTACTTTCAGAACATCCTGATTCCTGCACTTTGGTCCCCGACAGAGGTGGTTTGTTTTGTAAAACTGTAATGTGGATGGCAACTTATAAATTATATGGTTGGGTTTTAGCTTGGTATGCTATAGTGTTTCAGTGCACTTGAACAGTTTAACTTGGTAATATTTATGCAAATAAACATAAATGACACCGGTTGCTGTGATCAACATTGGTTTTGGATAATTGTCAACATTTACTAGTATTGCCTGCTGAAGAACCCCAATGTCAGCCCAGAGGGCTATATTACAGAATGGAGGTCCCGTGAGGGGAAAGCAACTTAACGTCTGAGGTGCTCTAATTGATGTCAGGGGGTTTGCATACTGAACGTTGACATAATAAATAAAAATTATGACCAAATATTGCATAAGTATGTTGTTGCATGTACAGTCATTACTCCTGTGGTATTTCAAATTCACTTTATTCATACTTAAGGTGGATTGAAATGCACTGTTTTATGGAATACTTTCTCAAATAATAGGTGATGGTATAATGCAACTATGTTGCATCATGAGTTTTGAGATTACTACACCTGAACATCATAGAGCTGAAGTCTAATATGAGTTTGCTCTTGTGTTTTACTCAGGATTTTTATCATCTGGGCTATAAGCAGCTGGTTCCGCAGAGGTCCATCAACTCCAGATCCCAACACTCCAGCTGGAGCTCCACGATTGCCCAGCCGAAACCTCTTCCCCAAGGACACCCTTATGGTATTCATAATCAAGACTTTTCCCATCTGCATTTTACATTTATAACCAGGATATCCAATTAACCACCTAACCAAATCCTGAGTAGTGTCAGATTTGTAGCTGCTTTGATAACATGATATTCTCTGTTGCCTGTCTTTTCACAGGATTTATATGTATACATCTCAGAGAATGAGATATTTACAGATTTTAATAATACAGAAGCATTATTCTGGTACCAGCAAGATCTGGTTTATGGAGACTGGTCTACAGGGGACTTGGGGGACGGCTGCTATGAGCATTACCAAGAGCTGGAGCTCTCTGAGGTGGGATGTGAATACTTGCTGTAAATGTGGATGCAATAGATTTGAGACATGCTTGGTTTTAAAAAAAGTTTTTAAAGGAATGAATGAATTATATTTAGTGGGCACTGTAAATACAATACAATTTTATGTATATAAAATCCTTGTTGAGTGACTGTTGATGATTATTCATACAGAATTTGAAGCAGAACGGCTCTATATACATCCACATTTACTTCACCAAGAGTGGCTTCCACCCAGACCCCAAACGGAAGGGCCAGTACCGCAGGCTATCCACGGTCCATACCACTCGAAGTGAGTTTTTGCCTTTGTTTCTTGCACTCTCTGACTCACCTCTGTGACACGCGTGTTTTGCTGCTCACACGTTTGTCTGTGTCAGCAGGGCTGTAATAACACATTATCAGTGCATGGGTGAACCCACTTTAAAGCCTAGAGCCTGTTTTCACACAATTCCACTTCAACAGTGCTCAACAAGTACAAGAGGAGGAAGTTCCTCAAGACCAAGAACCTGTTGACGGGAGAAACAGAAGCTGATCCGGAGATGATCAAGGTAAGTTTGAGACACAAGCTCTTTTCCAAAACCTGCCTTATTGAAATAAGTTAAATGACATTACTCTTGGATCTTCCACCATCCATCAATCTGGAATTGCCTTGTCAATGAAGATATGTGAAGTTTTGCTATGTTTGTGCGTTCTCAGCGGGCTGAGAGTCATGGGCCTGTGGAGATCATATCCCATTGGCATCCCAACCTCACTATCAACATGGTGGACGATCACACAGCTTGGGTGAAAGGCTCTGTCCCCCACCCCTTGACCAGCGTAAGTTTTATTATGTGCTTAACTACCTCATATTAATATGTCCAAAGCCATAGATTGACCTAGAATCACCTCTGGTTAACTTGAGCACTTTTTTTCTCTCAGATGTGAAGTTTGATGCTGTCAGTGGAGACTACTATCCCATTGTATATTTCAATGACTACTGGAACCTGCAGAAGGACTATTACCCTATAAATGAGACCCTTGAGAATCTGCCCTTCGACTCTCCTACTGCCCCCTGTCCTTGTGGCGCTGGCAGTTATATGCCGCCCAGAGTGCCCGCTCCCCCTGGAACTTCCTGGGAGAGGAAACTTATGAGCAGTCGGATGAGGACCAGGATTCTGTTAAGGTCGGTACTTCACTCACGAGAATATCGGTTTTATATTAACTTATGTTTTTATAACCATAAGCTAGCAACACAGTATATTGTGTTGGTCCAAATGGTCCAAAACAAAAATTAAATTGAATTAGACCATTTCTATCACAAAACAACCTGACATAATGTTAATGATGATAATAATATTATTATATACTTATTAGAATATTTTAAATATTAATGAGATATTCATAGTGTATAGTGAAAAGACTCTTGGGTGGATCCACACCTGTATGATTAATTATTAATTATGATATGCAAATTCTCCATGATTAGATCCTCCCAAGAGTCTTTACATATGGGGAATTTGCATATCATAATTAATAATTCATAATTATTCATACAAGTTTGGATCTGTGCCACAGTCTTTACAATAGTGTTTTTATTTTAGTTTAATTATTTGTTAATTCAGAAATAAAATTTGGCTATTGGAACCACAATTTTTTATTGAAAAAATCTGTATTGTTGTTAAGTGTTGGTTATAACCTCCTCAGCCTGACTCATGAATATTAATTAAGTGATGTAATGGTAAAATTACAAGCAGAGTAACTAACTTGAGTAATGCCATCTTTCCTATTATCTGAACAGGTGGCTCTACTTGAGACCAATCCTTACCTCCTGGGCCTGACCATCGTGGTTTCCATCGTCCACAGCATTTTTGAGTTCTTGGCCTTCAAGAATGGTAAATAAATATTGATGTGTATACGTATGGTAATTGATTGAGACTTTTGGGTTCTGGTGTGGCTCATTTTACTTTCTCTGCAGATATCCAGTTCTGGAACAGCCGGCAGTCTCTCGAGGGCCTGTCTGTGCGCTCCATTATATTCGGGGTGTTCCAGTCTCTGGTAGTGCTGCTCTATATCCTGGACAACGAGACCAACTTTGTCGTCCAGGTCAGCGTATTCATCGGCCTGCTCATCGATTTCTGGAAGATTACCAAAGTCATGGACGTCAAGGTGAGATGATGCCACTACCAGGCATTTTGAATTACTTCAGTTTAATGCCTAGGCTTGAATTCTTCGATCTCTATGTTGATTCTTGTTTTTCTTTTCCTAGTTGGACAGAGAGAACAGGATTGCCGGAATTGTGCCACGACTGACTTTTAAAGACAAGTCCACATATGTGCAGTCTTCAACCAAAATCTATGATGATGTAAGATGTTGTAATACTTCGTTTATTGAGATACAACAGCTTATGCCAGTATAATACAACAATAACGTATATTAAAAGGTTGGATCTCTTTTACATAATAAAAATAATAATAATGAGAATAAATGAATAATGATAATAAATAAAATAAGAAATACGGATAATAAAAAAAAATAATTGTAACAAAGAATGTATATAAAATAAAAAATAGGCATAGGCCAAATAGGATAGCTACACATTTGTTGGAAGTAATCAGGCATGCAAGAGAATCAAATCATGACATGAGGGTCTATTTCAAGAAAAATAGTAAATGATTAGTTGACTAATGATTTACTAGTAATAACATGAGTTTAGAATAGGTTGAGAATCAAGTTATTTTATCTCTTTCTACCTCATTTATTATATTATTGAAATCAGAATTTGATATGATACTTTTTAGCTGCATGTTAGAGATCATTCATCAAATCCACAAGTTTTATGATTAATATTTGTTGTTTTTCCCCTCCCCAGATGGCCTTTAAGTACCTGTCCTGGCTGCTGTACCCTCTCTTTGGATGCTATGCAGTTTATAGCTTATTATATGTGGAACACAAAGGCTGGTACTCATGGGTGTTGAGTATGCTTTATGGGTTCTTGTTAACCTTTGGTAAGTGTGGCTTTACTTCATTTTTGTAATGGCTTCATTTGATTGCGTTTCTAATAATTGCAAGAATGCTCGGAGACTGTGCCATCATCAAATCAGAAATGGTGATTAGATGCTTGAGGAATAAGCTTACAAAGGGGAATTTCACTTTTTAATCGTCAAGGCCCAAAGGATTTTCTACAGTTCTGTAAATAGAAAAAGAGAGCACTGTCTGCAAGGACACAGTCACGTGTGGAATCCAGTAGTTAGCCGGTAGGCAGTTAATGTATGTTGACACATTGATGTTTAATGATTTAAAAATGAAAGTAATGGGAAAACCTTTAATTTTAACTCTCAGATGGAGGTACTTTATGTTTATGCATTTTGCAGATGCTTTTATTCATAGCGACTTTCATTGCACAAGATTTACATTTTCATGCATTTCCTAGGAGTCAAACTTGTGACCCTAGCTTCACTAATCAGTGTCACTAATAGTGTTGCTTGTAATTCTGTTTGGTGATGCTAGTAGAACAGAAATTACACATTTCAGCATTGAAGCTGCAGTCCGAAACTTTTTTTGGGTTAAAAATGATCCAAAATACATATTTGAGAAAATGCGTAACCAGCCAGTGTTCAACGCTATCTGCTTGCCGTAGCTCGATTCAAAGTGGTAAGCTTGTAATGTTTTTAATTCCAGTGGTACTTGTGGATTTCTGCGGGAGATTCGAGCATGTATTTGTGTCTTTACGCCACATCTGTACACATAAATGAGTCTCGGCTAGTAGGCTATAGCCTTTTCTCACTGATTTATAGCCTTTTCTCACAGCACTTGATATAATCAAACTTATCAATTTGATGGCGGATCCAGAAAGGTTTAAACAACAATCACCAGAGACAACAGATTCACCCGCTGTAAAATGCAAAAGACTTTGTTCAGACTTCAGAGTGGCCAGCTTCTGAGACTACAACCGGACCCATGCGAAAACGAAGATAAATATTGGAAAAGGACATTACATGTAGTCACACAATGCTGATGTTAACATTAACGAGTTGAGAACAAAGTATAATGTGCACGGTTTTGCGTGATAAGAACGTGAACAAAAGTGGATGTTACTTGCTTGTTCAGATGACATTTTCCGGTGAAAATTATTGCTTGGTCATACTTCCAAAATGAATAATCCTTGCGCGGTGACCGACAGCTTCACACTCTCCTCAATGTGTTCATCCGCGCTGTGCGGTGTCGAACTACAACTCGCGTAAAGTTGATAATTCCGCGAATGACTGCAATTGCAGATTTCGAAACAGAGATGGCGACAAAGAGGAAAAACTGCGGACTGCAGCTTTAAGAAGTTACAAAACTTGTCATTTAAAAATATTTTGTGAGAAGTACTTCCTTAATTAATTAACTAATGCTTTAATTAGTGTGCTTGACAGCATGTTTTGCTTGAAATTTTAGAATGTTTGGGTGGTAAAAACGTTTTGGTGAAAATGTGTGCGTTTAAAATTAAGTCCAGCTGTTAAAGCTATACACATTCAGATTGACCTTTGCCCTGTGTTTGGTGCTTTTGTTAACTTTATGATGATTTTAGCTTATCACCTTGAGCGTAAGATTTTTTAATCCTGAATCCTTAAAGAGTAACTAAACCCTAAACCATTTTATTTTAGTTAATGATCTGTAAGAATGGATCTTTATTAATACCAGTCATTGATTCGAGTAACTTTTTTGACGTTTGTGTATAAAGTGTTTTATTTCTACAATATATGATGTAAAAACCATAGACTGTAAAAAATATGGACAAAGCGTCTGTGACTGTCACCATTGACTCTCTGAAGAATGCGTTTGAGGCTGTTTATGGGGGTATGGGCAGCGCCATACTGGAAAATACAAAAGTTTGAGAAAGGATACAGAGGTGGTATGATGTGTTGTGTCAGATCATGGCCGAGACGTCAAATTCACTCGGCGCAGCCCGTTCTCAGCTGTCAATCAAAGTTAACCGCCCTTATTTACATACATTTTATATCTAAATACATGATCTAAACTAACGAGTTAGAAAAAAATTCACCCCCTCTCACAGTTGTCAGGCACGTGGAACATATTGAAGATTACAAATAAAAGTCCATGGGACTAAACTGTAAACATATGAATTTATCCTGTGAAAACGGAGATTTTAAGATGACGTCTATGGATATTTGCTTCCTTTTGGGACCGGCCTCTAGCGGATTTGTGATGTATTGCAGTTTAGCGCACTTCCGGGTAGGCTTCAGCTTTCAGATTAGAATGTTGCCACTTGGTAAACGTCTTAGTGCTGCCCTCTTCAGGTTGAACCGTGGCAACTGCCAGGGGCGGAGTGGGACCAAAAAATCTACCGGGAAATTTCGATAAACCACCGGCCCTCGCCGGCACGATTTTAATAGCCGATAGCATTTACAGTTTTACTGATTTAAAAGGAACTTTGTTGTACTATGCTGAAGTAAAGTTAATAAATGGACGTTCTTTCCCATAGTAATGTCTAAAACTATGTTGGGTGGACTCTGTGCCTCTAGGGGGGTTCGGGAGCATGCTCCCCGCAAGAAAATTTTGGACATTTTAAGGTTAAATGCATCAATCTCGTGCTCTCTGAGAGATCAAAATTAAGAGCTTCAACCCATAAACTGCTCGTTGAACAAAGAAAAAGCATTAATTTGTACCAGGACAATAAAGAGGGCTCAAACATCTTTTTAGTTATGAGAGTCTCAGTCTGCATTGCATTATCAATGGTGTTTTAGGATGCCAAACAATTATTATAATAATGTAATAATGATTTATAATTATTCCTATGACGTTCTGTAAAATCCATTTAGCCTATACATGTACTATGTAAATGAAAATGAGTATTTCAAAAGTATATTTTAACCTACATTACACTAGAATATAGGAAAATTAAATACTTTTGTCCTAATTTCTTCACTTGCAAGAAATAAACCCTTGAGCTTTTATTTATAGGAGAAAACACCAGATGACCATGATCGCATGAGCAAAGTAATCACGCAGCAAAAACAGGATGCTATTCTAATGTTAGTAATGGCACCACGCCATATCATGGTTTCAATTTTAGTTCGTTGGCAAAATATAATGCTAGAGACCTTAATGTTAGGTTTTACATTTTACATCTTTACATACGTGTTGAACGCGAGTTCGAATTTGCTTTTGGGAAAATGGAGAAGAAAGAGTTCGGCTAAAGGCGGATTTGAACTCGCGTTCAGCGGATCAAAAGATGCTTTCAAACACTTACGACCTACAACCTACGCCACTGAAGCTGTTTCTTGACAAGCGTATTTTTGCTCTAAAGACAGACACTTAGTGCAAATATATGCTCCGTTATAGAAGATGTAAAAAATAAAACAAAAATAAAAAAGTTTTCTTCCCCTAGCTTGGGCCCCAAGTGCACATGGCGAACTTCCAATAAATACATTTTATCGAACTGGCCCTCACGGCCTCGAACACTACCGGCCCACCTGGAAAACTCCAGACTCTCCCGATTGCCACTCCGCTACTGGCTACTGCAGTTGAGTTTTCCTATTGGATGTTCTGCAATTTGCGACGTACGCACGTTTCGCAAGTATTAAAAACGGTCAGGATAGTGTTTTAGCATCTATTTCGTCCCCTCTATCTCTGCTGGTTCAGCCCACTTTTTCAGCATTTTTCAAATATTGCCAGTGGGTGGAGTCAGGCTCTGACCAGGGGTTTAGTTACCCTTTAATATTGACTAGTGTGTTTTTTTTTTTTTTACATTTTCAACTTTCTTTAGTGTGAAATGTTGCTGTTTCAGCATAAAAAGGCTGTGCAAAATTACAAAGCGCAAAGTCACTCCAAAGGGAGTTATTCTCCAAATCAGTAAGCACTGTTTCTGAACTCAATGAAACTGCAACACTGTTGCCTTGAGTTTTTTTACACTTCACAATTTAAGTAATTCCCTCAAAAGGCATACGGAAAAAAAATTAGGGCGAGCCCTATTTGAGTTTCGTTAGTAGTGTGTTGAAACTTATGGTAAGGGGGATAACCTTTTGAAATAGGCTTGAAGTGGTTAACCAATCACCACACTTTTCCATTACGCTTTTCTTTTCATAGAAACAGAAACTAATAAGAGCATTACTGACAGACTGGGATGAGAGGTTGAACTGTACATGCATCATGTTTTCTACAGGTTTCATCACCATGACACCACAGCTCTTCATCAACTACAAGATGAAGTCAGTAGCTCATCTTCCCTGGAGGATGCTCACCTACAAGGCCCTGAATACCTTTATAGATGACTTGTTTGCCTTTGTCATCAAGATGCCAATGATGTACAGAATAGGTTGTCTCAGAGACGGTACGTGCTCATACGTTTCATTTTGAATTTGATGATATGACTCAGTGTTATGTCGACTAGTATCTTAATCCTGCTAGTATTTTCCACTCTATAATTAGCCGTCCATTTCTCCACAGACGTTGTCTTCTTCATCTATCTGTACCAGCGCTGGATTTACAGAGTGGATCCCAAGCCGTGTCAACGAGTTCGGGACCAGCGGAGTTGACCAGAGCAAGGACAGCTCAACCCAGCCAGGAGCTGCCGAAACAACCGCTGCCATCACAGATAAATCAGAGGGGGAGAAGAAAAATGATTAACCCCTTTTAACCCCCTCTCTGCCCTTTGGTCTTGCGAAGGTGTGATAATGCATCTGCAAGGCTGAATTTATGTTTAATTGTCAGGGAAGGGAACTGGAGTTATGGTATTACGTAAAAGACTGCAGGAAAAAAAGTTCAGTTCAACGTTCCTCCTCTTGTGTGGGATCCACAGGAAAAGAAATATTTAATGTAGAGTTCCTGAAATCATTCTTTTTCAATCTCCCATATTTTTGCAGTCAAAGTGAAGTCAAATGTGATGTACTGTATTGTATATTTTTGGGTTGGTAACACTAATATTTTGAAGGGTTAGGTGGTCCATGATTAAATCCCATTGGCTGGAGTGAATAGGGTGAGTGCAGTACATATCATTTAGGTTTTTTTGAAGTATAAGAGTTAGGAAAAGAGGCCAAAGATAGCCTCACTGTTCTCCTGATTCTTTGTACGTATGTTCTGTTCATTCCATGTGTGAAGGGATACCAGGAAGCAGAGTTGTGTAGTGTAGGATGGAGGCGGCCAAGAAAAAAGAGAAAAAGCCAATTCTGTTCAAACGCTACCCTGTGCAAGACAGAGACTTTCCACGTTTTAAAACCAGAATTGATGTTGCAAACTTGAACAAAAAATAAAGAAATAACAGCCTTGTAGGTATTAATTTAAGTATATATTAATAACTGATCATGATTATTTTCTAAGCCTCTACATTTTTTATGTCCTAAAACTGTACAGCATCTCAGCTTGTAAAACGCAGTCATGCTGACGTCAAACATCTAGCAATAGCTGAATTGCCAGTTTTCTAACTGAGAACTAGTTCCATTACATTCACACTCCACAGTTGGACCACCATGTCACGTCCGGCTCCAAGAAGACGCAATGCCTGTTTTTTTGTGTGCCGTAATTCTGAATTAAGCTTATTTTGGTACGTTCCAAAATTTCATCACTCATGTTTATAGTAAAGCATAAGTGCAGTTTAAAGTGGACATTGTTTTATTCATGTCTCAAGACTTGTGTATTTGCATTTTGGCTTTTAACAGGTGTGACATTGGTCTCATTAAAACATTAAATACATCCAAGGAATATACACATTTTGCAAAGATTTGATACTGAAACCACTCAATGAACCAGGAGAAAAATTTTACACATTTGGTTGCACCAAATGAAGTGTACGCTTTCTCTCTGGGTTTGGCATGAATATCTTTTGCCTGAAAAAATGTTTTGTGGTTACTAAAGCTAAGACTTTTGCATCCATAACTTTTAAAATATATATATATATATATATATATATATATATATTTTTTTTTTTTTTTTTTTTGAGCAACACTTGGATTAATCAGGGTTGTGAATTAGTGTTTTATAATAAAGCAGTATTATAATAGGCCCAAGAAGATAAAAGTATTACAGTCTAGTCATGTTACACTCCTGGAAGCCTCAAATTAATGGAATATAGCTTTTTGTTGTCACTTAAGATGAAGAATAATCTCTAGAACTGTTTTTGTAAAGCTTGGCAGAATTCTGGATGAAAGCGTACAAATTGACTCGTCAAGCTAAATTTATTTTAAATACGTGTTTTTCACCTTCTGTAAATTATAAACCAAGAATGATCCCGGGAGCTAAATGAAAGCAAATTTACAAATTTTGCTTTCGGTCAGTGTTTACATTTATGAAATCTATTCAGAAAATGTAAACAATGAAAATGCACAATATTGTAATGTTGTGCTGACACCTAGCGGCGTAGATGTAGCATTACGCAATGGTGTTTTTTTTTTTACAGAAATGCTTTGTTAGCCATCTATTAATAATTTTTTGAGCTAAAAGTGATCTAATAACAAAGCAATTCCAAGATATCCGAAGTAATATTCAATTCGTGTATGCAACATGGCGGCTACTAGAAGACTCCGTGTGAAATCCGTCATATTTTAAGATAATAAATAACATACGTTTATTTAATAATTAATAAATTAAAATCTAGAAATATCTTACAAAAGTAAACTAATTCACAAACGTTCAGCTCTCAACGTCTCACATTTCTTTTGTAAACATGAAGGAAATTGAACCTCAGAAATATTACAAAAGGCGATTTAAACAAGAAAACATTTAATTAAAGCTCGTATATTAAAATATTTTTGCTTCACAATAAAAATTGCAAACATTAAACATTACAATAAAACAAATCTAAATATATTTTGTCGTGCAAATTCACAATATCAAAGAAAGTTCATTGACGAGCTGATCTGCGGTCGGTCGGATGTTGGGGTCGCTGTCCCAACACCGACTGATCAGCTCTTGACATGTCTTTCCAGAAGATGACTGAATAAAAACATCCCTCGTGATGGATGGACGCAGATTATACGCCACAACAGCGTACAGAATACACTGTCTGTCTCCCTCGTACGGTAACTCTCGGGTGAGGAGCTGCCACATTGTGATGCCAAAAGAATAAATGTCCACGCGCGTAGAAACTTCCTCGCCTTTCAGCAGCTCGGGCGCGCGGTGAGTGAAAGTGCCACCGATTTCACTCAGATGCGTCACCACGGTGTCGCTTTTGCTCGATAGTTTAAAAAGAACAGCCAAAATCTGCGAGCTTACAGACACCCTGTTGTGATACTAAAACATTGGCAGGTTTTAAATCCAAGTGGACTGTGGCATGCGCGTGCAGGTGCTGGAGCGCGCGGGCGATGTCTATTGAATATTTCACGCATTTATCCATAGGCAACGGGGCTGCGAGTCCGTAAATAACCTGATGTAGATTTAGGGCGCCTGCGAACTCCATTACAATCGTTCCGATGTTGTCTTTGGTGTTGAGGTGCGCAGGAGTACACGTGGTAGCCGCAATCACGCGCACAATGTTTTGATGGTGCAAGTGCGCAGCATTGAGTTCCGCCCAGAAACTTTGCCTCGAAGCCAGTTTGTTTTTCACACATTTCACTTTTTTCACAGCAACAGTCTCGCCAAAGTATGTGGCTTTGAACACCGTTCCGAATCCACCGCTGCCGATGGGCTCCAGAGCCTGCAGTTCTCGCCAGTGGATCACTGAGGACCACAGTCTGTGGGCGACTTTACCGTGAAACGTGTTTACGGGGACACGTAGAGTAGATCCACTCGTAGTTTTGGTTAGCGGGCTACTGCACGCACCAAACTCAAGCCCGAAATCCTTTGGCAACAGTCGGGTGATGGGGATTGGTGACGGCATTGCATGGTGACCTCAAAGAGCAGTTGGCTGAATCTGGGGGTTTGCTTCGCGTGGGAGAGTTCACGTGATCATTTTATGCACGTCTGTCATATGACCAACTGGCCCAGGGAAAATGTCAAGACTGTGAAGTTTCATATCATACAAAAATTATACATAGTACTCAAGATATATAATTTGTATGATACGGGAAACTGTTTTCACTTTATTTGACAAAAGCGATAAATAAAACAATTATGTGAAATAAATCTAAGTTAATCACACGCGTTATTGCTGTTATTGGCTAAACCTTTATTACCTTACCGGTGCTGTCAGAGGCTGACGCAATGATGAAAACAACAGGCACGATCATGTGCTTCAATACACCCTGTTATTGTGCCACATTTACTCTAGATCACGTGACTTTCAACCATAGACTGTATAAGCTTTCAACACATAACGTAACTCTCTCTCCACTACTTGAAATAAAGGTGTTCTGTGTGTCCCCGATAATTGAAATATTTGTAATAATATATACTACTGCTAATATTAATTGTATATAAGTAATTAAATATATTAAATCGTGCGTTTTTGATTATTTAACATTTGTATTTTAAATAATTGTTGCGTATATAGGCTAAAAATGTAAAGTAAATAAATTATTATTGTTGTTAGGCTACTTTATGTTTGGAAAACCATAGCGCACTTAGGTTATTTATTTTTTAGGACGGTGTTTATTGTTCGTATCTGATAATAACTGATGCGCTTTCTTGAAAGATACTCACCTGTTGTTAGTCGTTGACATGGCGACGAATCTTTGGGGTTTCCCCAGTTGTGACGTAGGGGATTTCCACCCACAGACTACTGAAGATTATCAAGTGAAAGAAGTACGAGGACGAACGGTTGTCATATCACAATCGTTAGTGGGTGTGCAAGAGATAAAGCGGTCTCTCACATTCTTCGTAGTTTTCGTTCCCAAAAGCTTCCGTTAATTTGAGCGCTTCCAAAAAAAAAACAGGCGAAGAACCCGGAAATGAGTGCGTAACGCGGGTCTGATGATCTTGACGCTGTTTCGGTGGATTTTCAAGCGCAGAGATTCAACACAATAACGACCTACGAGTGCACGTAGAAACCAGAGAGACTCCGTTATTGTGCTTGCAATGAGAAACATGAGCATTCGGAACGGCACAGAGGAAAATGGAGGTCAGTTCACTTTCTTACTTCGGCCCTGTTGTCACTCTGATTCAGCATGTTTTAGGAATTGTTTCTATACTTCGAGCAACTAAGCAACTAATACTGCAAATGACACAATGAAGTCGAACAAATGATAACAATCGTCACCTCACGTTATATCACGTTCTATGATACTAAAGTATAATAAAAAAGGGAGTTGTTTTCTAAAAGCAGTGGGTGTTTCCAAAGTTATAGGCCTGTATCGAAACAATAACAGGCCCGCGAATGTGTTGTTTTATTGTCTCGAACGGTTATAATAGTTTAGTATGTCTCTACTGTAACGTTAGTCCGATAGAAATGTGTTTATCGATATGTTTTTATGACTTGTAAGTGGGTTTGTTTATCAGCTAACGTTAATAAGAAAGAAAGCAGTTGTATGTAGACACGTTTTTGAAAAGGACATATTGTTTGCCCTTTACCTCTAGGTTTATGTTATACAAATTAATAAGTTGCTTTCAGTTTCGTTTTCTGGAAATACGCATGTTTAATTGTTGTTTTTGTCTTGTTTTTCTCTCCGTATGTCTCCCTGTGCAGCCTTAGATCTAGGTGAGTACACATGTGACGTCATTGTGCAGCGGACCTTTTTTGTCCACTTTTCTGTTCCTTTCCCTAAATATATTAAGTTTGTTTGTCAAACTATCCTTTTAACAACATAAAACGATGTCATTATTCATTCACCTTTGTGTTTTTAACCAAGACTTTTCATGTAATATGTTATACAGTACATAGAGCATGCATGACAGCCTCAGTTACCATCTTTTTCCATGTAGTGAAAGTACATGAGATCATCTGCTTTGGTGTTCCATGGAAAAAAAGTGAATGACAGAATTGTACTTTTTAGTGGTCTCTCTATCTACACCTCAAGTTTATATTTGTCAAAACTATCCCTGAACAGACATCATAAATGAATACCTTTTGGAGAAAACAACCAAAGAGCCGAGTCAGCCGAGGCTCCCCTGGTCCTCCTCCTCCACCTGCGGACCAGAGACATCCAACCAGTTGATCCACCATGTAGAAGCAGGAGAAGCGCTCCACAGTTGGTCTCCAGAGGATTAGCTCCACACGTGAGTCTGATGTTACTCTAAAATCAACAAGAAGAGCAGTTGTCTATAGTGAAATCCTTAAATGGTGTTTTCACCCAATAATAAAATTCTGTTATCTTTTACTCACCCTCACGTTTACTTGTATGACTTTATTTCTTTTGCAAAACACACAAGAAAAATGTTCTTAACCGAATAGTTTTGGTGACCTCTAACTTTAATTGTATGTAAAAAAACACTGATAAATTTCTCAAAATACCTTCTTTTATGTTCCTCAGTTTGATTTGGAACAACATAATGATGATTTTAATTTCTAGGTGAGCTTCCCCCTTTAACCCTACAATTAAATTTGGTGCATAACACATCCCGCCTTGGTTGTTCTATGGACATGAATGATGCCACAAATTCTGTGGCTTATTTAGTGTATTCACTTGCTATACAAACTGTCTTATGTTTATTGGTAGATATCGAAAGCTGTTCATGATATCAACCTTTTTGCCCACTGAAGGATGGTTGTAATTCGATGCCTGCTTTCAGTTAAAGTTCTCTCCGCTCATGCTTTTCTCCCCCATACAAAAGGCAGACAGGCACATACCCTCCTCTCTGCTTCTTACTTTCTCATTGGCTGGTTTTTCATCCAGCTATATGAGCTTCCTGTTTCTTCACCATGCTCTTTCTGGCTCTTCTCAGCGGTTCTTTGTGTAAGCGATCTGAGTCCATTCTCAGGCATGTCCAGACTTGGTGTTTGTCTGTTGTTGTCCTCAAAAATTCAACATTCTGAAACTTGTTACTGTATTTATTTTTTATAATCATGTTCTTTATGTTCATTGTCTTTGAGTGTTCTGCATGTGTCAAACAAACTGTTATTCACTCTCTTTTTTCCCTCCCCCTCTCTTTTGCACACTCACTTTCTCTTTCTCTCTTACTGTTGTTTGTTTGACATCAGTTTGATTTCAATCGTCGATAGTGCATAGTGATTTGGATGTGAATTGTTTGTCTTTCCATTAATGATTTCATATATTGGAAAGTCCGAAAAGGAACTTGTGATTTCAATGTGGTAGTAAAACAGGCTGGTTTTCGATGTGGTTTTCTGAACCTTTTGTGTTGCTGATTCATTGTGCAGGTGTTTGCAATCTAAATTATTCAGCGATTGGCATGCCATTTATTTTATCTAAACAAGTAAACCCTTTCGGCATTGCTTCATGTATCTGTGTGTTTAAATATTTAGTCTCTTGCTCTATTCAGTTGTTTGTTCATTTATTTGATATCAGGAAATCCAGCTGTAAATTACAGTGCTCGCCAAAGACAAAATATTATAATAATGATAAAGTTTTAATAATCTTTTCAATTCTTTAAGAACAGGAAAGTCCACAACATAACTTACGATAATGACACAGAGAGACCGTAAAATTGGAATCACTTTTGATCAATTTTTCTTATCAGCTCATGAACGATAAAAAAATGTCAAAAGTCACCACAAAAAAATTAAAAACAAAAGTCGCCATTCATGTATTCAATAATCGTACCCCGTAACACTCATCTTTGATTACCAAAATGGCGTATTTAAACGTTCTTTTTCCTGTAAAAAAATATATATATATATATATATATATATTTATGCCTTATAAAAAACAGCTTGAATGTTACTCTACACCCTTGCTTCACTTTGTATACAAGGAGTCATGATTATGCAAATGAGCCTGCCTACACTTACTCATACAGGCTCGTCTGAGATTTTAATCGATGTATCAGAACAGTAATGCATTTTATGTATCGCTCTCTACAATGTCAGAGACACTACGGTGATTCATTATAATTAGCCTTTGGCTTGACTACGTTATCAAACAGCTAATAATGTGTTGCTAATGTTGCACAAACCATGTTCCTCTTCACCATCTCAAAGTCAGACAGCTGCCTTATAAAAATCAATGTCCTTAGAAACACTTTGAGTTTGAACATCATAGAACGCCAGTGGAGAAAGGCATATTGTTCATCATAACAATGTAATATACATCATAGGCTATACATAATTCACCTGCTATATGGTAAATTGACCACATTTATATGGCCACCAAAGTGTTTTACATATTGCCTTACATTCACCCATTCACTCACTCACTTATACACCGATGGCGGTGTCAGCCATGTAAGGCGTCTAGCCAGCTCGCTGTGCGAGCAGCTGGGATTAGGTGCCTTGCTCTTGGACACCTTGACACTTGGTCAGATGGAACCGGGGATTGTAACCACCATCTTCCGGTTTGTAGAAAACCTACAGAAAAATATATGGGAATACCTGGCAGTTTATGATATGCTAAAGCCCGCCCTCAGGTTGGCGTGATTGGTTAAAATGTAGTTTGTGAACGTAAAACACACAGGCGATTTCAAACCATGTTTTTGGTTCACTGGCAGATTTAAGGAGAAAATACTGTCTTAAAAGATACCACATAGACATATAGAAACCATATTTAAAACTTGATTTTCACCACAGAGGGTCTTTAAAAGCCAATCATAATTCACCCCACTTTAAAGGCTAACTAAACCCCTGGTCAGAGCCTGACTCCACCCACTGGCAATATTTGAAAAATGCTGAAAAAGTGGGCAGACCCCAGCGGAGATAGAGGGGACGAAATAGATGCCAAAACACTATCCTGATCGTTTTCAGTACTCGCAATTCCAGCTCCTGACTCCCTACGGTGGTTTTGACGAATACAAGCTGGTTTTTATACTGCCGCTCACACCAAGAGCGTGGTGAGCTGAAACCTGCGTACGTCACGAAGTGCAGAACATCCAATAGGAAAATTCAACTGCAGTAGCCACCGTTCAACCTGAAGAGGGCAGCACTAAGACGTTTTTACACCATATATTGTAGAAATAAAACATTTCAAACACAAATGTCAAAAAAGTTACTTGAATCAATGACTGGTATTAATAAAGTTCCATTCTTACAGATCATTAACTAAAAAAAGTTGGTTTAGTTACTGTTTAAAGAGAAATTAAAGCGACAGACAACAAACTCCATTGCATGCTTACAATAATTAATGTAATCATGCGTTAGTGTGGACACTAATAATATTATCACAGTTATCTTCATAGTTATTGTTCATGGTGTGAACACTCCTTTAATCTGTTAAAAGTAGACAGAACACATTTAGCAACCGCATAGCAACACCCTTGTAAGCTACTCTGAACATATTGGAGCTGTATGTAAGGAATTTATTTCAAACAATCATAAAATGACCCTGATGTGTCACTAGACATTAAGAAATCATGTACATTTCAAATACTTATATCACTGACAACAGTAGTCCGGCCAGGATATTGTCATTTAAAAAGTGAAGTTGCAGCCCTCTACTGATGTTGATGTTGTCATGTTGTGTTTTGGTCTGATGCTCCACCCTCCACTGATCTACCAATCATGAAGTCCGTAGTGGTGTAGCATTCAGGTTGCCAGCTCTGCTCTAGTTTCCACAGCTGCAGCTACAATCTTGTCGGATAAAAAATGTTGGATCCTGCAACCTCGAGTCTGGGTGGAGGGGGAGGGGATACACCGTCTCTACAGTAATTTGAAAGTGACTGCAGTACCGGTTTTGGCCACAATCTTACATACAGCTCCTTTATTTCCTAAGGAGGCTAAGGTCGTTCGGTGTCTGTCAGACCTTGCTCCGCAGTGTCTGTTTAACAGTGGTGGACAGTGCACTGTTTTTTGCTGTGGCTTGTTGGGGGATGGTGTTTGCGCAGCAGACAGGAACAGAGTGGACAAGCTTATCAGGAAGGCCGGCTCGGTGGTTGGGGCTGAACTAGAGACGGTTCAGCAAGTGGCAGAGGCTAGAACATTGGATAAATTAAGATCAATATTGATCAACCGTGCACACCCAATCCACCACCTGAAGGTGATAAATAGTAGCACCTTCAGTCAAAGACTGAGGATGCCAATGTGCAAAACGGAGCGGTATAGGAAGTCATTCATACCAGCTGCTATACTGACAATGCACAAAAAAATGACTTTTTTTTTTATATAGACTACTTGGCTCAAAAGTCCAGGGTCGGTAAGTTTGTTATGTTTTTAAAAGAAGTTCTTCTGCTTACCAAGGCTGCAATTTTTTGATAAAAAATACACAAAACACAGTAATATTGTGAAATATTATGACAATTTAAAATTACTTTTTTTAATGTTAATATATATTAAAATGTAATTCTATTCCTCTGAAAAAAGCTGAATTTTCAGCATCATTACTCCAGTCTTCAGTGTTATCATGATCCTTTCACAAATCACTCTAATATGATGATTTTATGCTCCAAAAACATGCATGATTATTATCCATGTTGAAAACAGTTTTTTACATTTTTATTTCAAGATTCTTTGATGAATAGAAAGTTCAAAAGAACAGCTTTTATCTGAAATGGAAAGCTTTTGTTACATTAAACACTACCCTTTAAAAAGTTTGGGGTCAGTAAAAATTTGTATTTTATTTTTTGGGGAAATAAATAAGAAATCAATACTTCTATTCATCAAGGATGAGTTACATTGATCAAAAGTTACAGTAAAGACATTTATAATGTTAGAAAAGATTCTAATTAAATAAATGCTGTTCTTTTGAACTTTCCATTCATCAAAGAATCATGAAATAAAAATGTAAAAAACTGTTTTCAACATAGATAATAATCATACATGTTTTTGGAGCATAAAATCATCATATTAGAGTTATTTGTGAAGGATCATGTGACACTGAAGACTGGAGTAATGATGCTGAAAATTCAGCTTTTTTTTCAGAGGAATAAATTACATTGTAATATATATTAACATAAAAAAGTCATTTTAAATTGTCATAATATTTCACAATATTACTGTGTTTTTTGTGTATTTTTTATAAAAAAATTGCAGCCTTGGTGAGCAGAAGAGACTTCTTTTAAAAACATAAAAAATCTTACCGACCCTAAACTTTTGACCGGTAGTGGATATATATATATATATATATATATATATATATATATATTCATTTTATTTTATATTTTAACTTAATTTATTGATATGTTCTAAGTGAATGTTTGATATGTTGGATATCTGGTCTGCTAATGTGTCCTTGTAATTTCCTGAAAAGGATTAATAAAAGGATCTAATTTAACAACTCCATAGTAACACCCTGGCAACCACCTGTAAAATCCTAGTTACCCATAGTGATGTGATTTAAAACTACACAGAACACTAACAGTTTTAGCAATGGGGCATAACACTGGCAACCTTTCAGGACATTTTAGTAACTGTACAGTGACTTAGCAACTAAATGAATGGCAATGTTCCAGCAACCACCTAGAACAACTTTTTGTAAGGGGAAACGCAATTTACTTTCTTCAAATGCAAAAATTTAGTTTGCATCTCTCTTTTCACAGAATCCGTTCAGCTTTGACCAGGCCCCAACCGTGAAAACTGCTGATATTGCATCAATGCATCCCTTGCGAGGCCACAAAGGGCCTTCTCAGCGACGAGGACAGGCATCTGTAGCACCCCAGTGTCTTCATCCTCAGCAGTCTGGGGACAGAACATCTGGAGCGCTTCCTGGAAAAGCCTGAGATGGTGGTGGTGGAGCAGCCAAAGGAGCGTGGCATGCGATTTCGCTATGAGTGCGAAGGACGATCAGCGGGTAGCATCCTTGGAGCCTCCAGCACTGACGCCAGCAAAACTCTACCTGCTATTGAAGTAAGTCTGAGGAAGACTTTTGGCAAGGGTGCTAATGAGCTAACAGTCGTATTTTTAGGAGTTAAATAGATTTTTAGCACTAGTTAGACCTTGTGAACCTCTCATTTAATTTCAATTATGCATTCAAGTTTTTGCATTTGCATTAATATGTTTGAGCACCTTATTTAATTTAGTGGGTGTGTCTGGAATCCACCAACTATCCCAAGACAGTGGGGCTTCCCCCATTATGGTTTGTGGTGTTGTTTGTGAAATTGAGTTAAACGTGTCTGCAGCTAAAATGAAAGCTCCCTGGAGAGTTGTGCAATGTGTGGGCTTTGACGGAGGGATTTACCTTTAAACCACACAACTAAACAAGTTCACCAGTCATTGTTTCCATTGCCAAATGTCCATATATGGGTACCTTCAACAAAGAAGCCTGTGCCAAAAATGCAACCACAAAGAAGCCACGCAAAAGTAAAACTAAAACTATATTTCATCTCTTTACCTTTAGATTAAAGGCCCCGTTGACAATATCAAGAAAGTGATGGTCACCGTGTCACTTGTGACAAAGGACATCCCGTACAGGCCACACCCACACTGCTTGGTTGGGAAAGACTGTTCAGATGGCATCTGTGTCATCCACATCAATCCTCACAGTTCTCGTTAACACAGGTATATTTCTATTAACCTCAATGGAACAGCATGCGTAGCAGATCGTGATTTGAGTGTGTAAAAAAGTTATTTCCAGCCTGAGTATGTTGGTGTTTTCCAGCTTTGCAAATCTGGGCATCCAGTGTGTGCGGAGGAAGGAACTTGATGCCTCACTGCAGAAGAGGAGGAATAAGAATATTGATCCTTTTAACAGTGAGTTGTTAAATGAAATTGCAGACTCTTTTTCCCCAACCTAGTAAGCAATGTAATGTCACACATGCATAAGTCTACGCTACATGAAGTGCATAAGAACACTCAACCATCATATTGCTAAGCTTACAGCACATCTTAAAAGTATAAAATACATATTCATTACAATTCAAGTTTATTTGTATAGTGCTTTTCAAAGCAGCTTTGAAAAATGTGTCCCACAAATATGAGGCGAAAGAGCAAAAAAATTTGAAAGATTTACCAAACAATTTATTAATATTTTTTGTTTCTGTTTTTACATTTTTTATTATTTTTTATTTTATTTTTTTATTTTTTTACATTTTTTAATTTTTTAATTTATATTTTCTCACTTTGTCCAGATGTATATTTTAAAATGAAGTCAATGCCATATTTTCAATGGTCCTAATAACACTCTTCCACTGTGTTTTTGTCTCGCTCTCCTCCAGCGGGCCACTCTAAGAGCATTGAAGACATGGGACATGAACGTTGTGAGACTGTGTTTCCAGTGTGAGCTGGAACGAAAGGACGGAGAAAGAGTCCCCCTCGCCCCTGTGGTTTCCAACCCAATCTACGACAAGAGTAAGACCAAGATATTTGTTAGGCCAAAAAACATACTCCACCAAAGTACTTCTTAATTTCTCGGTAGTTTCCTGGCAGATGATGTTTGGGGTTGTTTGTATTTTTCTGATTAGAGGCGAGCCACAACGGCAGAGCTGAAAATCAATCGGCTCAATGTGGTCAGAGGTCCTTGCACAGGAAAGACTGAAATCTACATGCTCTGTGACAAAGTGCAGAAAGGTACCTGAACTTGATACGCCACATTTAATTGTTCCTATTAGGAACTTTTAAAGTTCCTATTACATCTCACTCTGATGCTATCTTTACAAAACAGTTGGACTAAAACAACTAATTTGTATATCTGGCATCCTCTATAGATGACATAGAGATAATCTTCAGCACGGGAGGACTGGGAGGGCAAGGCGGAGTTTGCTCAGACGGACGTCCACGACAAATCGCCATTGTCTTCAAGTCCCCACCATTCAGGGAGCAGAGCATATCTGAGGAGGTGGAGGTCAGCGTGTGTCTACGCCGCATATCTGACCGCATGGACAGCGAGCCAGTCAAGTTCACGTATGTTCCAGACAACGCAGGTGAGTTATCAGACATGGCTGAACGTTGTAAGTAGGGTTGTAACGGTATACCGGTATGGCGGTTTATCGCGATATTGACATGTACGATTATCATATCGTGCACATTTACTTATCCGCGGTAAAAAAAAAAATTAAACCAGAATTCACCTGCACTGCCGCATGCAACTTCTTTCAGCTTGACTGCTTACACTCCATACCTGTACAGCGCTGAAAATGTCAGAGACAGAGGCTGCGAATCTCTATCTCCCGCCGAAAAAATAAATAAAATCTGCAGTATGGGAATATTTTGGATATCCGAAAAACGATCGTGGTGTTGTCCTTGAAGATGGATATCCAATTTGCAAGATATGTGGACGAAGAGTGGCTGCAAAAGCAGGAAACACGTCGAACATGTTCTCCCATATTCAGGAACACCATCCCTCCGTGAAGATAAAGGTTATTCATAACTTTTATAACTTAAGGCCATATTATTTCTGTCATGCTGAGGGAATCCCGGTCTGTCAAAAAGACGCACACCCGTCTTTCTGTGTTACAATACAGATATGCCACGTAAAATGCGCGATTTAAAAGATAGATGGATGAATAAATCAAAATATAGCTGCAGTAGCCTAAATCAAATCGCGATGTGCGTGTCTGTGAATATACAACGCAAAAAGACTCGTGTGCAAGCCCCTTCTATATTCAGCGCGTCTCTGTATGAATGAGCAGCGCCGTTTCGTAGATCTAGTACACTCTCAAGTACGCATGACGCACATGGTTTTTAAAGCTGTCTCACCCACTATGTGAAGACGTGAACACATGAACATATACAGACAGAGAACACTTAATGTGCACTTTATAATTGTTTTTTAAAAGAATAATCATCAAATACACTGACTGAAACTCATAGGTGTTCAGTACAACCTGTAAAAAAAAGTTTGGTTTAGTCTATGACTAAAATAATGACTAAAATATATTACTATTGTGTATAATTTTTTTGTCCATGTTTTAATTTAGTAAACCTCTCTTGTGTAGACAAACTAAAGTTGTTACATTTTATCTGATTGCATTTTCAAAAATACATTTTGTATTCAATCACAGAATCCAGACCAGTTATTTCAGACAACCCAGAATTTCTGAGGAAATAAATATACATTTCATAAAGACTCTATTAAAAAAAACTTGTTACAATAAACCATGTTCAACCAAAAAACATATCTTTTTTATTAATTTAAGGGCCATTGTAGCTGATGATGATTATAATAATGATAGTTTAATATCGTATACGTAAACCGTGAAACCGTGATATTTTCTGAGACGATTATCATACCGTGAAAATCTCATACTGCTACAACTGAGTTGTAAGTAAAGCAACCTCAAAATCAAAAGATGAAAATATTAGTATTTATTTCTAAATTAATTCATTAAATATTATCCTTTTAAAGATGCTGGATAGTATGTAAGCTTGTATCGCCACTGAATAAAAAAACCGAAAAATAATTGCGACTTTTTATCTCACAATTGCGAGATACGAAGTCAGAATTGTGAGAAATAAAGTTGCAATTGCGAGTATAAAGTCGCAATTGCGTGTCGTAAAGTCAGAATTGCGTGATATAAAGTCGCAATCTGGGAAAAATATACGACTTTTTTGTGCGACTTTTCATCTCACAATTCCTGACTTTTTCTCACACGCGATCTCTACATCTCACAATTTCTGACTTTATAACACATAATTTATATGTCGAAATTCTGACATCTTTGCTCAGAATTGTGAGATATAAACTCGTAATTGCGACTTATCAGGCTAATTCTTAGGGAAAAAAAGATTTTTTTCTCCTCAGAATATAAAAAATTTATAATTCTGACTTTATATTCTATAATTGCGACTCTTATATTCTTAATTCTGACTTTATATTTCTCTAGTATCTGTCAGGCTTTATATTTCTCGTAATTTTTGACTTTATATCTACAATTGCGACTTTATATTTCGCAATTTTGACTTTATATCTCACAATTGCGACTTTATACTCCGCAATTCTGACTATATCTCACAATTCTGACTTAACATCTTGCAATTCCTGACTTTATATCTCACAAATGCGACTGTATATCTCGTGAATTCCTACTTAATATTTATAATTTCTGACTTTATATCTCACAATTCTGCACTTTATATCACACAATTCTGACTTCATATTCTTAGATTCTGACTTTATATCTCTAATTGTGACTTTACATCTTGCAATTGTGAGAAAAAAAGTCAGAATTGTGAGATAAAAGTTCGCAATTACCTTTTTTATTTTTCATTCTGTGGTGGAAACAAGCTTCCATAGGATAAGGCTCCAGAAACCCTAAGACTCTACTGAGGATAATACTATTTAAATGATAGTTCTTTTTTTAAAGATAAATATGTAAAAAGTATAACAAATTCTACCACAATATGTAACAGTTCAAAAGTCTGGGGTTGGTAAGATGTTAAGTGTTTTCGAAAAAGTATCTTCTGCTCATCAAGGCTGCATTTATTCGATCAAAATGCAGTAAAAACTGTCATATTGTCAAATATTATTACAATTTAAATAATTGTTTTCTATGTAAATATATTTAAAAGTCATCACGAAAATCAAAATGTATGTTTCCTAGTCTTCTGTGAACAATGTAATCCATCCAAGTTATTTCACTGGGAAAAGTTATTATTCCTGTGATGCTTTAGTGTCACATGATCTTCAGAAATCAGTCTAATGTGCTGATTTGGTGAACATTTCTTATAATTTTCATTAAAAAAAAAAAAAATTCTCAGGATTCTTTTGATTTTCTTAAGGTGCTGTAACGACTCTAAAAATGTTTCTTATGTGGAGTTTTTTTGGTTGCTTGTGTTTTAAAGTAGTAAAATACAAAAGCAGACTAACAGGATGAATTAACTGTAGCCAAAATGCCTCCCATTCAGAAATGACTCACCTCCTCTCTTGCTAGTTTCTAAAATATTGCATAAACAGGTGTGTCATCCGCTCCAGTTTCATAAATATGATATATAAATAGGCAGCATTATGGTAGTTTAAACTGAAAGTATGCATGAGGAAAATGTAATACTTCATAAGAGGGCTTCTGTTGCTCTACAGAACACATATTATTCCTTTATAATCATTTTAGCCAGTGCCATCACATGCTCATGTCACCCTATAACACTGAAGGGAGGTTCATTTGGTTTGCACTTTCGATCTGCACAATCCTACGGAGTGAACCGCAAGAGAAAATTCAAATCGGATGTCAAGTTCAGCGAGCCATGCAGCAGTAAGGACTTTCTCTGACTTTTTTCAAAAGAAAATCTTAATATCATCTCTTGAAACGTTGTCACCTTCCCTGCTCCCTCAGGTCAAGACCTCATTGTGAACGAGCCTGGCATGTCACAGCCTTTTGACCCATTCTACACTCTTCCCGATTTGTACCGTTCCCAACGTCTAGGATCCAGAGGCATCCACATGTTAACCCAGGGCATGGAGGAAATCCACTATAATGTAAGACTTTAAACAAGAGGATGGTTGTATCAGCATGACCCAGAGGTTTTAGAAACCTTCCTCCAAGGCTTGGCTCAGCCAGGTTCAGAGCATTTTTTAAACCAGATCTTTGATTTTAACCTTCGGTTTGAGACGGCAGATACGAACTTAAACGTCAACCAAGCTATGTTGAACATGGCGTCTGATAAATGATGTGCAATTCAGTCAGATGGTGAATGAGAATCAGGCCTATCCAGCTAATTTGGAGAACATCGAAGGCCTCATTTTCCCCTCAGTGGAAGAGCGAGAATGACCTGGACCATTGAAAACCACTGTGGACTTTTGGATTTTGGATACACAGTCGCTGCTGACTAGAAAATCATTCCGAACCAGGGCAAAGACTAAGTCAATTGTTATTGACTAAAAAACCTGTTTAGCTGGGACTATGACTTCCAGTTAGGTAATAAGTGCATACAAATGAAGTGAATCACCTGCTCAGCCACTGGTCTTGAAAATGGACAAACTGAGGCTGATGACAGCCAACGAAAGGTAGGAGAAAGCAGGTAGCCATTGCATTTTCTTGTAAAAAGGGAGCTACATATGCTGCTCAACTGCTTCTATTGTGCCAGTTATGAAATGTGTCTGTCATTTGCTAATTTATTGTGTGGGTTTTAAGAGCAGAACAGATAAGTATCGAGTAAATGGTCCCAGACCCAAATTCACGTCAATATTTAAAATGTTATATATAACATGATATATGTGTTTTGAACATTTCTGAACAGTTCAACTCAGCATTAAGGAGACCAAATTAGACATGATTCTGAAGTAGCAGTTGGATTCATTCATGTAATTCATACCAATCTGACACCATGATATTTCATTTCTTTCATGTAATCATCAACAATTAAAATCCTCCACCAAATCCTCTTGCCATTGGTAAGTCCTAAACAAAAACATAGTTTATTATCCTGATATCTGGTTAACCAGTACATCACTATGCTAAGCTGTGAGGGTTCATTCACACAAACCGCGTTTTTGCATTCTCCGTTGCTTTTCTATTGTTTTTCTCTGTAAACAAGCGCTAGATGGAAGTTTGAACGTTGTGTTTGCGTGGCTTGCGTGGCTCTAAAAACATGCCGAAGAAGTTCAAAGCTGGTCAACTTATAGATATTATGGTTTTTTATGTTTTTTTTAAATGCAAAAACACGTTCTGTGTAAATGTCCCCCTAACTTGCTAACCAAATTTTCAGTTTTCTAACTGAAAACTCGAAGAAAGGGAAATGTTTAATTGTTTAATGGCGCAGTGGATAAGACACATGCCTTTGGTGTGAGATATCAGGGTTCTGAATCCCACTGCGAGACACCAATGTGTCCCTGAGCAAGACACTTAACCCTTAGTTGCTCCAGAGGCGTGCGACCTTTGACATATATAGCAATCGTAAGTCGCTTTGAGAGTAACCATTAGACCAAATGGTTACACCAAATAGAGTAACCATTAAAAAATGGTTTCAGTCAATGGAATCACTTTTGCATCCAAGGGGATTGGATTCTGTTGGGACTCGTATTTTTGCATGACATGATTAGTTTCCGAGTAGTCAGCAGCTATCATGAAACTAGTTTAAACAACGGCAATTTATAATCTGTTAATGTGAACACACCTCAAACAGTTTGTGAAGAGCAATATGGAAGAGCAATACTCAGCCCATGGATAAATTTTAATTGGTCTAAAATTTCAAATTAGTTGTATATTAAACATTAAATGTGTTCTGATTGGCTGCATCGTCTCGTCTGGTTACGTCATGCTGTGAAGTTAAACAACTGAAATGAATGTAGTCAAAAAGATTTTAGCGCTTTTTTCTGTGTTTTAACTACATTTAATTACTTATGAACGTTGAAGGAAGCTGGATTCATGATCTTAATCATTGGAAAGCATTTCGTCCATTTGTACATGCATATATAATGTCAGTAATACTGCTGTGATTCTCATCGTTTTGTGTAAAAATCCATTAGTTGCCTGCAAATATTGTCGCTTTCTGCTTCTCATATAGTATCCTTTTGCTGTTGATATTAAAATTGTGTTTTGGAAAATGAATATTTTGACTCCATTTGACTGTCCCCATGATCAATTGCTAAAGTCACGGGATGAATCATGATATCTTCCGATCTTGACAGTGGGCAGAAGTCCTACCAAATCAACCTCACCACATTAACAGGGTGAATTCAATTCCTGCAAACTCTTGACTTCATCTGCGTTTCCAGATTCAAGTGGCACGGGGAATCAGATAACGTGTGCAGTTACTTCCTCATTCAATAATTCTATTGCTGTGCTTTGTTGCACTTCTCTGATACTATATTTAGGGTTCAAAAATAATAGCCTGCCCACACACATTCAGCATGTCACAATCTCTAACAAAACAGCCTCCTAAAGTGTTTTATTGAACTTTAGACACAAGGCTTAAATTGTTGGTTTGGTTATTAAAAGGTTATTTCATTCATAATGACCTAATATTGAAATGTCAGTGTGTTTAAAAAAAGGATTTGTGTGTGTGTGTGTTGAGTACTTGAGCTCTTATGAGAATTGTGACTTCCCACACCCCGGTCCACATGACTCATGACCTTTAAAAGTTATCATCAGAGCTCTCTCTCCCTCTTTCTGTGTGACTGGATAAGTTATATTGCAACTTATTAGGATTTAACATCGACTAGCTCTTGGGAAATGATGCCTCACACACAGAAAGTCCTGTATTGGGCAATAGTTCCATCCCCACTGTAATAAAGTACAAGGCGCCCAAAGGAACTTAGAAGACACAAAATTTGCATTTCTAAAAGAACTAGTTGCACTGTTTCTGTAATGTGAATTTATAAATGAGAATTATAATTTTTTTTGACATGAATGACAATGTAATGTAATCCTATCACACTGCTTACTGAACAAGTATCTCACAACACTGGTTTTGTCACAAAAATGGGACGTTACATTTATACAACAGCTTTAAATCAAGAAATTAATCTGTAACTTTTATTAAACTTTTATTAAATTTAGACTTAATATAGCCACTTGTCTATATTTTGTTCTTTCATTGACAACTGTTCAGACGAAGTCAAAGTAGAACCGGAGCAACACAGAGCAATGGCGTTTCTTTCCAGTCTTTGAACGAATTGTTTGAGTAAGTGATTCAATGATTCATTCATGAATATAGTCAGTGTAAATATGTAGCTTGCAGAAAGTGTCCTAAAAATTCTCCCCTCTAATTCACAAACCTTTCCTGAGCAGGCAAACAAAGACAAGGAGAGTGATTAAAACGAATTCTGCTAGCCAGCTGTTTCAACTTAGTTTGTGCCAACCCTGGGTTTTAGACACAAAAGTTTTTTTTTTTTTTTTTCAGTTAACTTAGTTAGGCCAGAGCCCGTCTTTTTTATTTATTTATTTTTTTTTATTCAAAAACAACATAAAACAACACGGTACATTAACAAAACTCTGAAAATGACCTCAATTATTCAGCCTTCGGATGAGCATCGCAACAGAGGAAAGAAAGAAAGACTACAACAAACAAATAAATAAAAGCAAAACAAAACAAAATACAATGAAATAAATAAATATAACAAGGGACTTTTAAATTAAATTAAACAAATCCAAAAGAGAAATCAATTTAAGGGCTTTCTGATTTTTAACTAATTTTAGAGAATTGCACAAGAGTTTAACCTCATTCAACCAGTGATTAAAGTTGGGTTTAGATTTAAACCATCTGCATTTGTGTATGAAAAACTTTCCAAAACATAACAAGAAATTAATAACAAACTTTAGACACGAAAGTGGTTTGGCTTTTGGGTAACCTGGTCCGGGACAGGTTATGTTCCAGGTAAGAGGTTGCAAACCAAACTTGGACCAATCAGCTGTGAGCAAAGTGACACATGTCTGACGCGATAATATCATTCCACCTGTTTCTACTCCAAATTAAAAGTCCCTACATAGCAAATGATTTTAAAAGTCAACATCATGGCTTTTAGTATTTATTATTATTATTATTTAGGAATTATTTTCTGTATTTACTATACCCTTAAAGCAGAGCTCGAGCGTCTTCTTCGCTGATTTTCACTTTGGTTGTCGCATGTTTTCCCCACGTGCCTGCCTGTCTCTGCCAATTTTGGAGTTTCCTAATTAATCCATTCTGCAACTTTTAAATACATAATTAAATTTTAAAAAAGGGCGATATTCTTCAGCTGCTTATGTCGTCAGTAGCGTCAGTAGACCATGATCGTCGCAGCACTGCTCGCGCATGCGTAACTTATCTAGGTGACACGGATAAACGACGTACGCATGTTCCTGCCGGGAGATTTGTAGTTTCACGGGATGTGGAAGCGAGCAAAAGTTCCAGAAATGTACACAAGTGCCCTGGCCTTGAATGACAAGGTAAGGAAAATAAGACTAAACCAAAATTAAATATCCAAGACTTGGTATTTTTCTCAGGAGATGTTTGAGCATTTTACTTCAGACACAGATTATCAGCAAACTGCCAAGAGACCTGCTAGCTGGCTACTAGCAATTTATTCAGTCAGCATATTTGTGTTTGATTTTTGAGAAATATAATTGCTAGACCTACTTTTAAGCTACCAAGCAACCTTTCCACAAGGGATAGATTGATTTTATTTTTTAGTATTTTATAGTTAATGGAAATCAAATCAACCATTTATTTGAGTTAATCAGTACATGACTGATTAACAGTAATGTAAATGCTAAATTCCCCTAATACATGTTGATACTACAACAATGTAAACTATGCTCTTAACCTTGCAGTTTTTCACATATCAGGTAAGCCTCAATTTCTCCATTTCTTTGCACAAAACCCACCAGAAAGTGTCATTTAATGGTTTATTTTACCCCGGGCCCCCCAGCATTTAATGTGCCCCAGGTACAGAATTGCTCCCACACCCCTGAGTAATACATCATACACATTATCATAGAACATTGACATGTACATTTTTTATTCTGTAAAGCAGTTCGTGTTTCTCGCTCTTTCGTTTCTCATCTCGCTTCTCACTGGACGGTAGTCCCCAATGTTGCAAGGTTGGTTTTCCGCCTGGGAACGCTGGGAAAGTCACCAACAGAACAGGTTGTTTAACCATCAAAATGATTTCTAGACAGCTTAATTAAGTTAAAAAAGTTACCAAGTTCACCTTTAAACGCTCTCACATGTACAATTTCAGTTCATCAATTATTATTATGCAGATTTTAAATGAATATAGAATATATAAAAGTAATAGTAAAAGTAAATACGCTTTAGAATCAATAAACGACGCTATAAAATGACGTGAGCTGAAATGTTCAATTTTCTCTATACCTTTATCAACTTTATAAACTAACTTCACAACTTTTTCTTGCACTGATACAGTAACGAGACTTTCTTTTAGTTGTCCTCTTTCATAAAGACAGCTATTTTCTTTTTGCTGTGTAAATTTGTTTAGATTCTTAATATTTTAATACTTTTATTTAATAAGTGAATTGCGATACTTCTCTCGTGAGAAATTAATTTGAATTTGTTTTTAATGAGTTTCACTCTTTCTCAGCATGTGATTGGCTGTTCTCTTCTGATGTCACACCTAAACTCAGGATCAAAGTCTGAGCTGACAGAGAAAGTTAATGATCAGCATCATGGTACCAACAAAGCCTGGTTGGATTGGTTTGGTTTTGTCAACTCAACTAATCCTGCAACCCTAAGTTTGTTCAACTACCATCATGGTACAGGCCCTTGAAATAGCTGTTGTTTAATGTGCGATAGCATGAAAGGAAATGGACTATATGAAATGTAAACATCTTCAAATTTAAATGGTATATTTTCATTATGAAGCATCCAACATTTCTGGTTCCCAGAATGTTCTGACGTTATACATGTACATGTTTCTTAAATAAATAAAACCTAAAAATAACCTTTAGAGAGCTAATTAAAAAAATTTTTTAGAGAGCTAACCTTTTAGAGAGCTAAAAAAAAAATTTGTATGAGAATATTAGTTTATGGTTACAAAATAAAAAGAACCTAAAGAGAGCATTCCTGGATTGTTAGGAAACTTGACTGAAAAAAAGGCTGTTTTCAGTGTCCAAACACAGCCAGAAAATAAGACATTCCAGTCAGATTGGCAAATCAGTTTATTACCAAGTATAAATGGCATATTTACAGAAGACAAGCGCATAGTTGATGGAGATGTTAATAGAAAATAAATACATTATTGTTTATTCTTCAGACTGTAAGACAGACATGGAAAATGGCAGAGAAGAGAACCGTCATCATTGTTTCTCCACTATCTGAGGCTCTGAGAGCTTCTTAATGGCGAGCTCCTCCACAAACTGCTTCACCAAACTCTTGTGAAGAGGCTCTGGATCCTAGGAAAGAAAAAACGGAGTAAGATTTATCAGATGACAGTGAGCGGACATGCGGTTCCCGTTCTTCAAATTCCCGTTCATTTCATTACCTTCTTTTCCAGAAGTCTCTGTTTCTCAACTGCTTCCTCTAGACTCAAACCCACCCATTCAGCCTCTTCCTCTGCGATCTCAAACTGCTGCTTTTAGGAAATGCGAGTAAGGCAAATGAAGGAAAAACACACAGGCTGATTATCAACACCATAGGCTGCAAATATACATCTTGTAATCAACTTATCTAACCTTGTAGCGGTTGTAGATTTTCTCCTTGCGAGAAGGATCATCGGGAAACAGATCCGATGTCTTCCGTGCCAGACGTAAAAGCATCGCACGCTTTAGATCCATTCCAAACTTGGAGTTCAAATCTTGCTTTGGGGTCTGAAATACAGACCAAATTATGCTTAAATAGATAAATCATTAATAATGGATTTCTATCTGAACTTTTACAGTACATTGAACTGAATAACCCTTTACACAAGAACGGTTTTAAAATTGTTTACATAATTCTTACAAAATGCTCACATTTAAAAAAAAAAATTTAATAAAAAAAATTATATTTTATACAATAATGTAATATAATAATAAATATACAAAAATATTTTTAAAATGTAATATTACATAAAATATATTATATTTTGTAAAATAATAATACACACTAAGTACCACAGACTTTTTAATTTAATACTAAATATACAATAAATAAAACTTTTATACAATAAATATAAAACAAAGATGCAATTGTTAGTATTAAATACAATTGTTTTAAACTCATAATAATGAATAAACTTTTTTTTAAATTTATTTTATGCCAACAGCACGAACAGCACAACTATAATAAAAATAAATAAATAAAAAAAATAAAAAAATAAAAAGATAACAGTTCAGACAGACCTTAAATGCACAATTCTCAAATCAAACATTAAAAAAAAAAAACATTACTATAAAAACATATTAGATAAATATATTATAATTTAGTATAATAAATAAAACGTATATGGACTTCATAATAAATTCAATAAAATCTAACTATTTTAAACATTAAAAATTACATTATTATTATTATATAATTGTATCATAATGTTTGTAAAATAATGAAACGCACTAAATGCCACTGACTTGTGAGGATTCTCACCTTCAGAATGTAGAAGTCAAAGCCAAAAGCGGCATCGATGAGGTCCAGTGTGCGAGGTGTGACGGTTACAGTGAACTTTTGGTCGAGGATCTCACTGTACAGCTCTCTGTTAAACAACTGGGGCTTCCAGGTTTTGCGCAGTCTTGTAGAGAGCTGATGTGAACATTCATATACACAAGTTCATATCATTTAAAAAATATGGGGTGAGTCACCTGTCTTCAAGTTACATTCTAATTTATAGTACCCTCTATTCACATTAAATTCATATTCCAGTAGTTCTGTTTGGTCTTACCTTGTCACCTTTGGCATATCTAAAGCCAGATATCCAGCCTTCTCCACCCCAGAGTCCATCCTGTGATTCTGGCGGATAATAAACTGGGATAGGCACATCCTGGACTCGGCTCTCGGTGTCCAGATTTAGGATTGAGTCTGTATTTGACACCCAGAGGTTTCCAGTGCACTGGAGTGGCAGGGGTGGTGTCCTGCATAGAGCGCAGGTAGTGCTGGGGTAGACGGGAATAGATGCCAGTCTGCAGCTTCAAGGCTTCCCAGATTTTTGGTGGATATTTGTGTAGAGGCATTTTGTTGAACAAAACCTTAGAAAGAAGGGTTGAGTAGGTCCATGGATTAGACAATATACAAAAATACATATACTACTCGGTCAAAAGGTTTAAGGTCGGTAAGATTTTTTTATGTTTTTAAAAGAAGCCTCTTCTGCTCACCAAGGCTGCAATTTTTTAATAAAAAATACACAAAAAACACAGTAATATTGTGAAATATTATGACAATTTAAAATGACTTTTTTATGTTAATATATATTAAAATGTAATTTATTCCTCTGAAAAAAAGCTGAATTTTCAGCATTATTACTCCAGTCTTCAGTGTCACATGATCCTTCACAAATCACTCTAATATGATGATTTTATGCTCCAAAAACATGTATGATTATGATCCATGTTGAAAACAGTTTTTTACATTTTTATTTCAGGATTCTTTGATAAATAGAAAGTTCAAAAGAACAGCTTTTATCTGAAATGGAAAGCTTTTGTTACATTAAACACTACACTTTAAAAAGTTTGGGGTCAGTAAAAATTTGTATTTTATTTTTGGGGGAAATAAATCAGAAATCAGATACTTCTATTCATCAAGGATGAGTTACATTGATCAAAAGTTACAGTAAAGACATTTATAAAGTTAGAAAATATTCTAATTAAATAAATGCTGTTCTTTTGAACTTTCTATTCATCAAAGAATCCTGAAATAAAAATGTAAAAAACTGTTTTCAACATGGATAATAATCATACATGTTTTTGGAGCATAAAATCATCATATTAGAGTGATTTGTGAAGGATCATGTGACACTGAAGACTGGAGTAATGATGCTGAAAATTCAGCTTTTTTCAGAGGAATAAATTACATTTTAATATATATTAACATAAAAAATCATTTTAAATTGTCATAATATTTCACAATATTACTGTGTTTTTTGTGTATTTTTTATCAAAAATGTGCAGCCTTGGTGAGAAGAGACTTCTTTTAAAAACATAAAAAATCTTACCTACCTTAAACTTTTGACCGGTAGTGTATATACATACATTATTATATACATACTGCATATATTCGATTTTATGCATATATATGTTATATGTATTAAGTAAAACTGTAAACTAGCTGATAAGCTACAGCTTATAAGATACACATATTTGCTTTATTATACAAAAAGCGGAAATGCAAAAATAATAACAATAAGAAACAAATGATCTATACAGTTCATCACTCTTACCGGGTAATTGACGCAATCGGAGAATGTTTAATTTAATTTTACATGATCAGTATTAGCCTGCTAGCCTCTCAGTCCAGCACACGCTGTAAAGCTAACCAAGGGCACCAAACGTCATTTCCTATGACTCATACTAGTGTGAGAATTGCGATTGGTTCAGTGGAGTGTTTACATCGCTGATTGGATATTTTCTCGGCTGAACTTCCAGGGTTTAACAAAAGTTATGTTCTCGTGGTCTTAAACAAAACAGTGCGCATATCTCCACAATGTTAATAATATGTTTCTATTATTTATTGTCCTATCTAGTCGCCCGAAAGGTGGAATTGAACCACTCTGCCGCTAGGCAGCTACAGGTTTGAAGCCTGCACCCCGGACCACCGAGGTTCATCCGGGCATTCGAGTCGAGTGGGATGGAGTAGTAAATAAAGGTCGCTGCTACGCTATGTGTTACATCAATGGTGAGTTTACTCTATGAAACTCTATTTAATACCGCTGCATTATTACGCTATGACATACATATTAATCATTCCCACAGAATGAAGTTTATGTAAATATGAATTTATGCAGAAATCCTACATTAAACCCAATTTTGGACCACATGTAAATTAATTACTTCCTATTGGTTCAAACGTGGGGCGGAGTTTAGTCTTTGTTCTATATTTTATTGTTTTTTTAATAGTTCTTCGCTGTGACTTGAAACCAAATCAGACATGCTTGCTATTTCGTTGTATATTATTCTTAGAAAGAATAAAAGTATTAACAATTGGTTTACACAAAACGTTTTCTTATAGTATATTTTTCTTGTTAATTAATAGATATTTAATTTAGCTTAGAGAACCTTTCAAGTTTGATCTATCACAAATTTAATTCAGTTAAATACCAATAAATATTTAATTATAATATATATATATAACAATATGTAATATAATTTATATACATATTGTTATTAAATGTATATAAATGTATATATTTACATTTAATATAATGTAATATCAATTTATATATATACAGATATATATATATATATATATATATATATATATATATATATATATATATATAAATTGATGTTTTTAAAAATATATTTTTGTCCGTTTTTTTTTTTACAAAAAATATTTGTTTGATCATGATTATACTCACTAATCATCAAAAAAAAATCCCCAAATGATTTAATCATGCATTATATTAAAATAGCTGTTATTTTAAATTATATAATATAAAACATATTACTAATGCAATTTTCAGTTATAATGACATACTCTCATTGGTAAAGAAACCCTTCATTTTATTTCACAGGGTTTATGGAATTAACCTTAATTTGTTCTGTGTTGTAGAAACAAGACATCAGCCTCAATCAAATAATATTTTTATTTCGCCAGTAAATAAATTATGCAACATAAAAAAAATCCAGGACATGAAAATGGTTCACTCAAACTTAAAGAATAGCATCCGTTCCAGATCCTCACTGTACAATGGCACACATTCACTTCATAATTTTCAAATATTCTTGAAGCTTTAAGGCTTCAGGCAAGAAATCTTGAAAACAGACAGTCATAGGCAGTGCATATGCACCTTCTCAGAACCACACGTACATTTTTCTTGTTGCAACAGCAGTCTCTCACACTACAGGGAACTTGCGATGTTCAGTTTTCTACTGAACTGTGTATGCGGGAATAATTGCAGAACTGTCCTAATGTGTCATACAAACTAATACCACCCAGTTTGCTCGGAATAGTGATTAGAAACCATCACAAGTACACTTCTGACTAAAGTAAATGATCTGACTGAGATGATGCTTTTATGAATAAACACAAACCTTTACAATTTGGTCAGTGTTGGGATAAATATAACTCGTTGTTTGTAATGAACAAAACTTCTATGCTGTGACAATAATGGAAGACACTCAACAAAACAGGAGAGTGATAAATAAGACACAAACACTCCTGTATGTTATATAGTGGAGAGACAAAAATGACAAAAATGCTGATGTGCCGGCCACAAAGTTGAAAAATATACATTTATCACCCCATCTCACCATTTCAGTCCAATATAATCAACTTAATAGTGAGTGTTTATATGTGGACGCAACTTTATTATAGAAAATTCCATCGACAGATTCCAAATGTTTTGTTTCACGCTCACTTATTGCATTATATCACTGACTCTTGTTACGGGAACATTCCATGTGCATCAGAGAAAACAATTTGCAAACAATAAAGTATAATTCATAATTTCATATAGCATTCCTTGTAAGGTCATTCCCAACATTTTTATTCAGTTTCATCATCTTCCACTACAATGAACTGACATTTCAGATTTTAGGACTGAATTTCATTTGATGTCATTAAAAAAACAAAACAAACAATGGGCTCCTGAATAACACAAGCACACAACGCCAACTGTAATTGATAAATATGAAAATAATAGTGCTTGTCCTACTAAAATGACATGTATTTACCAAGAGTAATTGATAGAGGAAAACATACATTTGGCAGAATCATCCATTTTAAACTCCAAAAATGAAAATGCATAAATGCAACAGGATATGACATCACCCTGTTGTAAAAGGCTCCTAAGCGTGCAGGCACACACACACACACACACACACACACACACACACACACACACACACACACACACACACACACACACACACACACACACACACACACACACACACACACACACACACACACACACACTCTCTCTCATCCACTCAAACATGCTTAAGTTATTAATAAATAAAGAGGACAATCGAACTCAATGTTCTCAAACACCATTGTACATCTGGATCTTATAAAACAACGCTTTCGCAGTATAATCAAATGGAACTTTTTCACTATTTTGAGTTACCATGTGAAATCAAACAGTAGGGAAACAAACGAGTGACTAATCTGTATTAAAAACTGAAGAAACAAACATAACTGACAGGAAAAGTTACCGACATGAACTTTTATCAAAATATCACTGTGGATTTAATTTGGGACCTCCTCAGAAACTCATTATTCGCCCTTTTAGTTTGAGTGTAGATGAATTTAAAATCAAAACTTGATAGCATCAGCCAGAGAAAATGGTAGTTTAGTATTTTTTTCCCCAGACAACACACTGAATGGCTGATTTATGGTGAACACATTGATGTTTGATTCAACCGTCATTTGAAACCCACTGAAGAAACTGCATCCTAGACTGCCTATATATACGAAATCTGCCTGGATAACATTATCCATATTAATACTTTTTGCACTTAAACGCTAATAAGCATGACACAGTTCATTTGATTATAATAAACAGCTGATCAGTAATTGCACAAGCGTTTGTTCAGAGACATAATAGGATACTAACGAATCACGTTTTTCCCACTAAATGTGGCGACAAATGACAAGGCTTTCTCAGGGGAACCTCGAAAATAGAGGGAAAACAATCACTATAATGATTTTAAGATTAGCACTATTGTGCTTTTGCTTTGGCAATGTTTAGCAAGAACCGCGAGGCGCCAATTAAAGTTAGCACAACCTACTAAAATAACTCTGCCCTACTTTACCTGAGGTTGAAGCGTGCTTGCTTAACTCGGACTTGTGTAACTGTGCTTTACTGCTTGTGTGTGCTCAGCTGTGATTGGGTAATGAGAATAAATTGGAGTTGTGACTCAAATCCAACAGGTTCAATGAGTTGGCTGTTCCTGGAACGATTCGAATTAGCATCTCAGTCAGTATTCGAGACAGATAACGGAAAATTCGAAAGTCGATAAACAAAAACTACATTACACTGACCGTCTCACTGATAATGGATTTACAGCTAAACAAATAAAAACATCAAAACCGCCAGATTTTCTCCGCCCTTTGTGACTTTTGAACGGCAGAATTAAGAGTAACTTGTCGTCTAAACTGCAATTAGCCAATCAAATCTTTTGTAGCTCAAAGATGGTTCAACGTTTGCAAACTTCTGACGAAGAAAAAAGTGGAAACGAAACCCAAAGATGTGAAAAACAATCCAAATAAATCCATGCTGACAGTGGCAGAGAGTGTGAAAAGTGCTAATGCTAGTCCTCAATCCCAGCCCGCGCTCCTCAGTGTTTGCAGTGGCGACGATGGGACGGATGGGACATGGCAGGTCCAGACGGAGGATGTGGAAAGGACAAAAAAAACACTCGTAACACGGCACACACAAGCAAGTCCTCGGATGAATGTGACATTCACACTGACCGCATGCTGCTGGAGATGTACACATACAAAAGGCCAAACGCCCACCATGCATACTGACTACCAATGGCAAAAATAGAATCCTTTGTCTTTTTCCTATTTTTTTAATCTCCTATTCTGATCCCCATGTGTCTTCGTTGTAAGGTAAGGCAGGGATTTGTTTTTTTAAATACATTTTTATCTGATGTGTGACTGTCTGTCGTAAAAACAAGCTCATGACTAGGCCACCAGACCAGCAGCATCTTTGAGACATCACCATCCCTCCCCCCGCTGCTGATCCTCGACAGGTACGTCGTCCTCTGGGAACGGTTACAGGTCATCTTTAGAGTCGTTTCCGCGCTACGCCATGTAGATGAAGGTGTTAATGTCCGTCTCGTCTCTCTTGATGTACTTGTGCTCAATGAGCCACTCGATCTGTTCCTTGATCATTTTCTTCTGAGGGAGGAACATGTTCTTGAGGATCTCCACCAGCTCGGTCTGCAGCTGAGCGTTTGTGATCTTCTTACGCATCTTCATGATCTGAATGATGGCCTCCTGAAATGTTGACGAAACGAATTAAGCCTGAAGTACATTTGGAGCATAGTGAACAGAGAGCACTAGTAATGATTTTTTTTTATTTTGTACCTGTGTTCTTAATATTCTAAGCTGGACGATGCCTTCGTTCTCCTCTTCTCTCATTCGCTCCGTCGTCAGTTGCAATCGGCCGATTAGGTTTATCTTTCCCCTCTTTTGAACCTTGGAATTTTTTCTGAGGAAAAAACAAAATGATTGTTTTTTAAATAAAAGGACAATTTCTAAGTAAATGAATGAGTAAAAGTAAAAACAGGAGATGAGATGTCGTTACATCAAGGAGAATTCCTGGTTAACGAAAAACAATGTGCTGTCCGTGAAGTCTTTGGGAGAGCTCACTGGCGGTTCATATGACAGCACTTGACGTTTGAGCTTTGGGAAGGCAACAAGAGACTGAACAAAGAGAGGAGAAAAAAGTAAATGATGATGTTACAATGCCTATAAACTAAGATATTATAACTTCTCAAATCAATCAATGTTTGATTTTTCTAATTAATTTTTAAAAACACTAGTAATTGAAAAACTGATAAATGTAATAAAATTTCAAAATGAATATCCCTTTTTATACTGGACATTATAATGTTGTGATATCTAAATTAATTTTCACTTGCAACTAGGGCTATCAAATGATTAATCGCTATTAATCGCATCCAAAATAAAAGTTTGTTTACATAATATATGTGGGTGCACTGTGTATAATTATTTTGAATATATATATATATATATATATATACACACACACACACACACACACACACACACATGCATGTATATTTAAGAAAAAAAATATTATTTAGATATAAAATATTTTATATCTATAATATATATATATCTATAATATATATATATATATATATATATATATATATAAATAATTATACCCATATATATTATTTAAACACAAACTTTTGGGATTAATCGTTGATAACCGTACTTGTAACATTATGATTGATTTTAGTCTTAGTGTTTTATTTTTAATTTATTTGCACAAAATAGTTTATTTTAATATTGGTTATTTATCAGTTATAGACCAGAAAGATAATTATGGGCTTAACAATATTGGTCAGAATTTTTATATCAGTGCACCCATGTTAAAGCCCGAGGAAGTATAGAAAGTATTTAAATCAATAATTTATTGTTAATATATTCCAATAATAAATTATAATATATTCTAATCTAAATTCAGAAAATAAAGCAAAACATTTTTTAAATAAAACTTTTTTCAGACTACAGAATATTCCTTTAACCAACACTTAATTTAAATACTAGAAGCCAATAGGGTTTTAAGTGGATAAGACATTTTTAGCTTTTCTATTGCCAGTTTGCATAATTTTACCCTATGAACAAAAACTAATATTTTTTGTAACTTTTCAGTGCATGTTTTTTTTTAAATCTTTAATGCAGACAATATTCTGTTTTTAAGGAAACATCAACACAAAAAGTGCAATTCTTGTGCAAAAGTTTCCAGAGTGCTTAAGTTTGTCTTATAATTAATTTGATGTTGATTAATAGAATCATTTGATGTTGATTAATATAATCATTTGATGTTGATTATATAGGATAAAATTCATGTCCTGATTAATGAGAATCATTTGATGTTGATTAATAGAATCATTTGATGTTGATTAATAGAATCATTTGATGTTGATTAATAGAATCATTTGATGTTGATTAATAGAATACCCAGAGTGTTCGTCTCAGTTCGGCGTCAGGCAGCTCAGTGGCAAGTTTCAGATTCTCAAAGCTGATCTTCTCGCGTGGTCTTTGGTTCCAGGCAAAAAGTACAGCCAGTTGGAAGGTCGTGACCTCCAGGTCATATTGCCCTACTTCATTCTTGAAAGTTATCTACCGGACAGCACATAGACTGATTAGTTAGACGTTGCAAGCATTTACAGTTGAAAATCACTACTAAGCATTAAACACCTAAAGTGTATAAAATACACCCACAATGCCATTAGACATGAGGTGGTGCCAGTGGAGTTTGCGGCCGCTGTGGTTCTTCTTGTAGAAGTCCTCCACCTCAGGGATGAGATCTTCCAGCTCGGTGGGCAGAGACACAAACACTTTCTCTGAGCTGCGTGACCAAGCTCCAGCATTCAAGATCTTTATGTTCACAGAGTCCGCTGAGTAACAGAAGGGGAGAGAAAGAGACCTTAGGAACTACTGTCCAAATGAAAAACAAGCCAAGTGTTGTTCACTATGGTGGAGTTTGACCACATTTGGTTTAGGGATAGGTTTATGGGTAGGGTCAGGGTGTAGCTAGACCTTAAAGCTCCACCCCTAACATCCAGAGAGGAGGAGTTGGAATGTCAAGCTCCACCCACTGTCTCTGCAGCAAGTAGCCTCTCAAATTTCTTCTCGCATGATCCTTCATCATTCTAATATGCTGATTTACTGCTCAAGAAACTATCTTTTGGATCAGGATTCTTTGGTGAAAACCTTACTGACCCCAAACCTTTCAAAGGTAGTGTAAATGCACATATATAGAGATAAACTGGGCTTGTAAGTCACCTGGTAAAGCCAGCTTGTTGTGTTTGTGCACCTCCTTGAAAACCTGGTTAAGATCTTCGGACACTTTGATGTCTTGGAACATTCTAGCTAGCTTGTTCACGTAGTCAGCAGGCATCCCAACTTCCTAAAGCATGCCAGACCGAAGCAAACAGTGAGCCATTAAAATACAAAACACTCAAATTGAGTTTCAGTAACTCATTTGTTTTGTATTCTCACCCTGAGCCACTCGACCATGTTCTCCTCTATCTCACTGTCCGCTGAGATGTCCAGGATCAGACGCCTGGTCAGGTGGGCTTTGTGGTATCTCATGAACACATCTTTATTCTGGACGTATTTTAGAACAAGCAGCTACAGGAAGGAATTAGTAGTATTACATTTCGTAACACTTTTAAGGACCACAACAACATGTGACATGTTATAATAGCCTCACCACTTCCTTCAGTTTGAGCTCAATCTCCTCTGAGGTCAGCTTTTTGCTGGAGTGGTGTCTTTCTTAGCAGCATGTCACAATAGTTAGCAAGCAGCTCCGGACACTTTGACTCTGGTTGCGTTTTGAGGCCAACTCTGCATTTAGAAACATTAAAGGGTTAGTTCACCAAAAAATGAAAATCTGTTATTATTTCCTCACTTTCATGTCATTCCAAACCCGTAAGACTTTCATTCTTCTTCAAAAAGCAGATTTCAGTCCCTCCATTGACCGCAACGATCACTTAGATGCTTCTAAACGTTAATAAAGAATTCGTAAAACTAATCCATAAGAATTGAGCGAGTTTAGTCAAAATTTTCTGAAGTGACACAATCACTTTATATGATTAACAGATTTAATTTAGGCTTTTATTCACATATTAATATCATTAAAGCTGCAATACCTAAGATTGCATGCCGCTAGAGGGCGCTACATTGCAAAACAACAACGGCTTTGCTTGATGACGACGTGGAGGACGCGGAATAATGGGAACTGTTGTTTTCAACTCGACCGTGGATAAATCAGTCAGACGGGAATCGAAAATTAGTTGTCATGGATGAGGTAAAGTTCGATTTCTATAAATGTTGCGTTTAATGACATGCTTGTTTTTCATTAAACTGAAATAGCCGCAAGAAAAGTCAGGTTTAAAAGTAAATTAGTTATCACAGATGTTACTGTACGAGTCACTGGACGAAGCTATGGTGGAGAGGGTTTGAAGTCGAAATCGTTGCTAATGGATCCTGACTTCGCCCTATGCTGCAATATGCATTTAGTTTTGCATTCATTTACAGAAATCAGCTGCTTGAATGACAATTACTGATGTTATTAGATTTTTCAGGTGATATTCTCAATTCATTCAGTGAACGGATGCTCTGAGGTAAAGTTTTCAGACTGCAGACTCAACAATTGATTGAAAAGCAATTGAAATACAATTGATTGTATTTAATTGTACAGTACAATCATAACATAAAACAGACATTATCTTCCTTTCATGTCATTAAACATAACAATATTGCTGGCCATATACTGATGAGAAAGTGCGGCGTCCGGTGTGTGATACTGGACTTTGTCCTAGACGTGGCGCAGCTCTTCTCGTACAATGTGCGACCCCCTTTACAGCCAACAGTTCACATTCCGAGAATAAATTGAAAAGAATAATTGTGCACCATTCCATAACAAATGCGCGAAACAAGCTGACGTTTGTTGCTTGATAGACGCTAACGCACAACTACAACTTCCGCATTTGTCCAGGACTACACGTAGTACGAGCGGAAACCGAGGATAACAGCGAATATGACGCGAATTGACTGCGACTCCCAGCTCACCCTTGCTCACACGCCCCGTTTCCTTGGTTAAAATCTAAATTTTCTCGCGATTTAAACATTGTTTGAAACATTTGGAATATTGTAAGTTATCATCTTAACTAAATATATAACACTGGCCTTGTGATTTTGGGATATTTTAATGCAAAAATCTTAGGTATTCCACCTTTAATTAACATATAACCAGAGATGGCAAAATACATTCCCTAACCCATTAGCAGCACTCCACAATGAAGTTAAAGCAAGGTTATTTTGTGCTTCTCACTAGAAAAACCGTTACTCACCCCTTCTGTTTTAATGGCAGCTCCAACTTAAATATTGTGGCATCATTTACAACTGCTTTGTATGCCTGGGGGAAATTAAAAACTATGTTACAAGTCATTCAAAATGTACGCAAGACAAAAACTTTACGTAAAATAAACATAAATTCATTATCCAGTAACATCAACAGTGTTTCTAATGGATTATTGTTGTATAACCTTCCAGACGTTCTCCTGTGTCATCACAGATCTCTGGTAACCATCTGCAGTGTGATCTAGTCATGCATGCTACTTACTGAGACCAACTGTAAGACAGTGAGAATGAACATGCGGATGGCGCGGCGTGCTCACTTGTCTCTGGCTGTCAGGAAGCGAGGATCATCCTGGAAAGCTTCCTTTACTAATTTACTAAAGCGATTGAACAGAGTCAGAAGCTGCTCCACATATTTCTCAGAGTCCTGAGGAAAAACATAAACAAGAATGTTAACGCTAATGGTTGAGGATCTGCCATAACACAAAGGTCAGAATTTCAAAGCTTTGAATGTTGTTCTCACTGTTGTGATGGTCTCGGCAGCGGCCACCCATGTCTGGCCAGTCCAGCACTGATGATGTGATCCTCAAGGTCTTTCAGCATGGGTTCAATCCCATTAGGAACTTTATCCATGAGAGAGAACATGAGGTGTAGCCCTGTGGATGAAGAGTTCAATGGGGTTTAAAAGCTTATATTTAAAGATATTTTATAGCTATTTAGAAAAAAAATAACTTTATGGAAAATACACTACTGTTCAATAGCATAGGGTCAGTAAGATTTTTCTTTTAAAAGGAATCCATATCTTTTATTCAGCAAGGATGCAGTATATTGATCAAGTAAAGACATTTCGTGAGCTTAGAATTATAAGGTTCTATCTCCGTTTAGGGTAGTTCTGAGATATTGAGCATCAAAGTTTTTACATCCCAGCCAGCTGGCAAAACTATTATGTAGTATAATCTTCTATTATAGCTTTATCTATTAATCTTTTTTTTTTTTTTTTTTTTTTACAATAAACACCTAAATGGATCAGATTATATCAAAAGCTCAATTTCAGCCAAAAGTGGAGATAGAACCTTATAATTCTAAGCTCATGATTTATAAATGTTACTATATATATATATATATATATATATATATATATATATATATATATATATATATATATATATATATATATATAATTATATATTCTTTTTTTCTTTTGAATTTTCTATTCTAAAAAGAATCCTGAAAAAAATCTAATCACATTTTCACAAAAATTTTAAACGGCACAATTGGTTTCTGATTGATAACAAGAAATGTTTCTTGAGTAACAAATTAGAATATTAGAATGACTTCTGAAGGATCAATAAATCAAATTTTAAAACATATTCAAATAGAAAATAGTCATTTTAAATTAAAATAATAATTCACAATATTACTATTTTTACTGTATTTTTAATCAAATAAATGCAGCCTTGATCAGCATAAGAATCTTCTTTCATATATATATATATATATAAAAGATAAATTGAACCCACCCTAAAATTGTCAATGGTAATTTATATAAAACCCTAAAGGGATCATTTTAAATATAGATTTCCAAATCTCATACTCACTGTCTGTCTCATTCCGTCTGATCATGCCTGGACATTCAGCCAAGATAGTTTCTTTAAATGACGTTACAAGCGCATTCACACAACATTCCATAAGCTGGGGAAAAACAATCCACATTTTCAGTTTTCTGACATACCTGGCTATATGACTTCACTTCATATCAAATACTGAATCATTTAAAAATAATATTTACATTTAAAAAATAGACAAATATTTTAACGATTGATGCCCTATATTGTGAATGAATTATGAATGCATTTTTAAAACACAATCATGTACTCACTGCTTGTACAGAGTTGCATTCACGTCTGCGTCTCTAAATATCGTAGTGCACGTTCTCCTCCTTCTCCCTTAACTTAGCGTCAGCCTGTAAACAGATATGAGAATATATGACTGCAGGAAGATGTAGTGTTAGCAGGTTTCATTACTCTCCTGCATGGATGTGCAGTTTTTATCGAACATGATTAGTGTAAAATCTGATCACTGGCAGGCCGTACATATTTCATGTAGTTTTGTACTCCATTCTGTTGCAGGTAGGACGGTGCCTGGGTCCTGTAGAACCTCTCAGTGGAGTCTAGGTAGGCTTTCTCAAAGTTATCCCTGTAGATCTGCAGTTTATCATCAGGATTGGAGCACAGGTTCACTGGAGGAGGGATTATAAGAGACTTCTAACTAATAACGCCATCCAATTCTTTGAATTTTCATTAACAAAAAACTCTCAATCTAATAAAAGAACTGCAGAAATTCTCACCATACGACTCTCTGACGCCGATGACCAACTGCGAGTCAAACGCCTCTCCCAGCCGCTCGGCATGGACCAACTTCATTGCACTATCCTGCAATCTATTCTTGATGTTGGAGAATATAGATTCGTTCCAAGTGTCCAGCATTAACTGCAAGAACATATGCAGAACAAAAGAATAAATCCCCTTCTAGGTAAACAATAGTGCTGGGCATTGACACAAATTTCACAGTTCGATTCAATTTCAATTCACAGGCTTGCGATTCAAAACAGTTCCGACTCTCAATTCAATTCGATACTGAATCATTGGATAAATATCAGTACTGTCAACTAAATGCTGTAAATTATTTAGGGATCCCTGTGAGTTGGTACATTACTATAATATTAAAGACTAAAATTAACAACTGGTTTGTACACTGACATTTGAAATTGCACATAAGGCAATTTTTGGTCCCACTTTTTATTAAGTGGCTTTAAGTACTATGTACTTACATCGAAAAATAAGAACAACGTATTATTGTGGTCCTGTTGTATTGTAAAACACTTTTGCTGAAATTGAGGTATGATACAGGTAAGGTTAGTGACAGGTGCGGCGGTATGGGTCGGTTTAAGGGTAGGTTAAGGTGTGAGGGAAGGGTCAACTGTGTAATTACTAATGTAATTACATAAATTAATTACAGCTATAATTACATGCTGGTATTTTTAAAATATAAGTACAATGTAAAAACATGTATGTACACAATAAGTCCATTGTATCAAATTATTAATTTCAATGTAAGTACATAGTACTTAAAGCCACTTAATATAAAGTGGGACCCGATTTTTTTATAACTTTATGACAATTTTGTTTCTACTGTGGCTGTCATAAAAACTTTTTTTCATGACAGATTTATTCAAACATATATTAAATATGGATAAACAGGTTAAGTAAAATATAATAAATATGTAAAACATAGCATATATGGTTACACTTTGTTTGACTGGGTCCTTGTTACATGTTCCATGTAGTTACTATACATTATGCATAACTGCATGCAACTAACCCTAAATCAAACTTAATCCTAACCTAACCCTATAGTAACTACATGTGGTAAAGCGATATGTCACGCCACTTTAAAGAGCGCAAAATAGTTCAGTCACGCTACAAAATTAAATATATTGAAGATTTGTTCAAAGGTTATCTGGAAACAGCATAGACTCAAAGACTGATTTCTTGGGATTTAACCCTAAAACTGTATTCTGGACAAATGTGGGCAAAATAGGTTTGATTTATTTTTAAAAAATACTTCCCTTGATCTGAGCGGTACAAGACTTGGCTACTTTTCCTATGTTTGCCTCCTGAACACACACATTGTTTTTGACTCAACTCTACAATGTTAAATGGGTGAAAAAAAAATCCTTAATCTTGTATTTGGGTCAAAAATGGGCACCCATAGAAATGAAAGGGAAAAACTGTAATTTAGAGCATTCTAAAATAAGACACCAGGTGACAGCAAAGTCACTTCATCTTTAGGTTTTAGCTCTAAGAACTTATTGGAATGATATTTTTAATGTAGTTTAAAAAACTTAAACATAAAAAAATAAGCAATTTACATAGAAAATATGGAACTTTTTGAAGTAAATAAATTCAAAAATACCCCCAAAATAAAAAAACACCATAAATGGATAGACAAAACTTTATCAAAGACAGTGACACAACATTTACAATAAATAAAAATTAGGATCACACCTGAGTTCTCTGTGCCCACATTTGTCCACAATTACAGGATTAAGAGCTATAAAGTGAAAACAGTTTGAGGGCTACGTGGTATTTTCAACCCACGCTAAAAAACGTTTTATCCCACTGACCTTCCTAACAATGCTGTCTTCCACATTGGACTTTTTGTTGCTGCCCTGTTTGCCCATCAGGGTGATCTCCAGCTGGCAGAACGGTTTGGGCAGAATGTCACACTGCGTGAAGAACTTCCTCCACTCCACAATGTAAGCCTTGAGGAGCGCAGTGTCATCTTGGTGACTGAGCACTCTCTAAACACCAAAGATCAAGAATGAGAGATGACTATGCTGAAGAACATTAACAGGTCAATTGTAATCCTGGATCTCTCTTACCGCTTGAGCTTGCTTAATAAAATCTAAGATGTCCTCCTTGAGGGCCTGGTGGATCTTTGCAGGTCCTTTGTCATCCCATAGACAAACCGCATGAACATCTCTCTGAGAATGAAGAATAGAAAAACAGACTGAACACTCAGACTTTAGTTAATGTGTAGGATATAAAAAGATCTGAATTAATAATATAAGATCTTACGAGAAAAGATCGAACCACTGCTGCTTAGTTACAGACTCTTGGCGAAGCAACTTCAGGACAATGGGGCGCATAAGATCCCACTTGTCCTCAAACTGGAGGGAACCCTTGTTCTGAGCAAAAAGACAGAAGAGGAAACAGAAGAAAAAGAGCATGCCTGGCTTAATATGTGACAAAGAACCAGACATTAGAGAAGACTTTTGTGTTAAAATCTTTCCAGAAAATCAGTGCTTCTCAAAACATTTACAATAAGGCAAGTATTTTTTTATATCTTAATATGTCTTGGGTTGATTTTTGTGGTTGCTGTTGTTAAAAAAACACACTAAAACAGAAGATTTCTTTAAATTATTTGAACTTTTTTTGTAGCATTTCTTTGTTTTTATTACTTTCAGTTTTTTTGTAATATTAAGGTCACAACGAAAGATTCTTTACTAATCTTTCAAATACATTTATGTATAGATTTAAAGGGATAGCTCACCCAAAAATGAAAATTATTTCATTATTCACTCACTCTCATGTTCCAAACCCGTAAGACTTTCGTTCATCTTCAGAACACAAATTAAGATATTTTAATGAAATGAGATAGATTTCTGTCCTACCACTGACCACTTTGTTGCTTCAAAAAGCTCACAAAGAGATTGAAAAACTAATCTATATGAATTGAGAGGTTTAGTCCAAATTTTCTGAAGATTTTCAGACGTTTTTAAGCGTCAAAGTGGTAGTTGCGTAACTGTCAATGGAGAGTACAGAACTGGCTCAGATTTGATTAAAAATATCATAATTTGTGTTCCAAAGACAAATGAAGTCTTATGGGAGTGAATAATGTCCGAATTTTCTTTTTTTGGTGAACTATCCTTTTGTGTTACCATTGTACAAGACTTAAATTATGAAAGTGCATTAAGTATATATATATTTTTAATAAATCATGATCATTTTAAAATACATATATGTATAATTATAATTATATAAATAATTTCAAATGTGCCAGCAGAAGTGATGGTGTAATTACCATCACAATGAACAATACTGCAACTACTAAGTTTACATTTTTAAAACATTATTGAACTTGTTTACCAAAGAGACAGCAAAGAGCTTGAAAGGGCATTGAAATAGGGCTGTCAAACGATTAATCGCATCCAGAATAAAAGTTTGTGTTTACATAATATATGTGTGTGCACTGTGTATACTATATATGTCTAAATACACACACATGCTTGTATATATTTAAGAAATATTTCATGTATATACTGTATATAGATTGATATATCATTTATATTATGTATAAATATCAATATTTTATATATAAATAATATTTTGTTTATTTTTTCTTAAATATATATGCGTGTGTGTATTTTTATATATATACACAACATAATTTTACAGTGCACCCACATATATTATGTAAACACAAACTTTTATTTTGGATGCAATTAATTGCGATTAATCGTTTGACAGCCCTACATGTGATGCTATTACGCATAATTTCCCATTCTAATAAGTGTATAAAATATTACTTATTGTAACTTACATGTTTTGAATATAAAAAACGCTAGCTATGAAATTAGTCTGTCATTTAATTTCAAAGACTCTTCAAATGTAATTTTCACCAAAAATAGATAGCAAGCAACAGGCTGAACGGTTTTTAAAATCAAACTGATAGTTAATGTCTCTAGACAGCATTTTGGATATCACTGGTGCGTTTGAACATATATGACACCCAAAATATTGTCTAGGTACGCAAATCACTAAGTTTTGACACACGACCACTTAACTGCATTAAAACAAACATCCTCCATAAAAAGTAATGCCTCTACTCTCTCTAATTAACACTCCTAAAATTATTTTCTCACATATTTTAACCCCTTAAAAATATCTGACCCCAGTGACGTGACATGACGTGCAAGGCAAGAAAAGATTAGCACATGAAACTCGATATGATCAACACATATAGTCATTTCATTAGCTCAGTCACAACACTGTCATTTAATCATTTGCCAAGCTAACAACATGCGTGCTGCTAACTGTCATCAGGTACAGGTCCCTTTATGATATACATTTATAAACAAAATAATACTGAGGGTCAACACCTAGTGGCGTGAAAACTGACTTTAAGTAATCTACATGCAGTCCAGCATTATTGTGATTATTGGCTTCATTAATCTCAGCTAGCTCACAGCCTGCTAGCTAAACAAGGCTGCAAGACAGTCTTATAAACTCACTGGACATGCACGTAAGAGTCCGAGCAAGCCACTAAACGTCAATGGTACAACATAGTCATTTGAAGGTTATAGGCGTATACATAGGTTTTTGACTGTTTCTGGAGAATTTGCTGGCAAAAAGTGTCTCTTACCTTTAACAAATGAGACATCGTCGCCATGTTTCCTTAACTTATCCCCTCGTCCGATCTCGCGAGAACTGGTTCGGTATTAGAACTAGCGATGGGATCTTCGGTTCATTCTGCAAATGGATTCTTTCGAACCTTTCGTTTCAAACACCATGTTCAAAATCGATTCAGTGTGATCTTTTATGTCATGCAGATATAATTCATCTCATGATAGCTCATAATGACATAGTTTTTTAGGACCTATAAAATAATTAAAATATCAAAAAACTTAATATATCAAATATTTAATTAATTTGTATTATTAAATGGTATTTTGTAAAATATTTCAGTAAAACTTTTGTTTTGTTTATGTCAAAAATACACAAAGATATTTTCATGATCATCGTAGTTGAGATATTTAATTTATTAATGAATCTCGGCTCATTCCTGAAGAACTTGTTCAACTGATAGAAATGATCGCTGGTCGTACATTCCGACACATATTGAGAGTGTATGGTGGATTAGCATGTGGTGGCATTGGCAATATTATGTTCAACACGTTTGAAAACGTTGAGATACAATATAAAATCTTTGTGTGTTGTGTTGTCTACTATTTCCGCACATTCAATAATCAGATGTAAGCCTATAAAACATCAGACATCATGATGTCTATGCTAAACATAGCCAGACGTGAGAGCTCCATAAAAGGCCATTTCACATGACCACGTGTAGGCTATGTGTGACTGTTTATGTATATGGTAGTACCCCGTGTATAGCAAACTGGCCACCACTAGTTATTTCCATTTTCAAATTAGTATGATGTCTCTTCTGGTCTTCCAGCCTGGTCAAGATGCTCAGGCTTGTTTTAGAAAAGGTTTAAGCACTTTTTAAACTTGTCAGAATTGTCAGTCATCCTTGACCGCACTGGGAAACTGGCCTAATCTTAAACCAGGTAAGAACAAACCACCAAAAACAACTTTTTTTCATGCAACCAAAATGTGCCACACTAGATTTTTTTAGGTTATTACAATTTCCCACAAAACTCCTCTTAGAAATGTCTTTGTGTTTTTTTTTCAATCAAATACTCAGTCTCATCAAATACTGAGCTCAGTTTCATGCACACTATGTCCAAGTTATAAATGAGTGCCTTGGTTATGGGGTATTTAGGATTTGTAATTATTTAGATTTAGAGATTTTGTCTAACATTCTTTCTGTACATACTATATCAGTCATTAAAGGGGTCATATGATAATTATAATGTTCCTTGATCATTTGACAGTTAAGAGTTTGTTATACTATAAAAATACCCAATAAGTTTCAAAACTCAAAACTTTCTTGTTATTCCAAAAACTGCTTTTATTGAAACCAAGGCCAGCAAATGACAGCATCTAAAAAGTGGAGACTTGTGACATCACACTTCAGCTTTTGGCCCCGCCCACTGGACCTTTAGTAAACAGTGACATGAGAACTAGAAAAGATCGATATGATCAATACCTTAACCATCCAAATGATCCTAATGCTAGGATACTGTTAATTTTTTTTTTAACATTGTGAATGTCTCAGCAGTGCATCATTTGTTTGTTTTCTGTGTATTTTTTGTAATGTGGATTTTTTGGTATTTCGGTGCAGGCTTTGCAAACAGACTTTTACAATATGGAATCGGATCTACCAGCAACGCCTAAACATGTAAGTACTCATTTATTCACTGTTATTATACTGTTTATGCATCAGTAAATCAAGCCAGTGTCTAAAACAATCAATTTCCCTAAGTAGGATGAAAATAATCCAATTCAAACTGTGATTAAATTATATAAAGAAAGCCTCAAAGAAAACTCCCTTTAATTGGCCAAGCTGTCAGTTACACAGCCAGTTCTGTATCTGGACACTTGCCAAAACCCGTTGAAATCAATCATCACAAAATCATGATGCTAAACAATGTACAGTACAATGATTTAATAATAAAAACGTAGTAAAAGTTTTAGAGAGAGCTCCACATGTAATCCCATTTCATATGCAAACGTGTCAGCCAATCACAGCAGTGGGCGTTTACACTTAAGTCTCACAGGAGACACGCCCTTTCCAATAGAGCATTCAAATCAGAGGCTAAAATCAGGCTCAGAAAAAAAGCCATTTATTTCTAAATTTTTATACATTTATACATTATAAAATAATAAAATAATCCAGTTTATGACCCATTTAAAAGCTTATTAATACTACATTGATAATGAAATAAACAAGGTTATAACTTTAATCCCCTAAACAACCATTTCTAGACACAAACTTAAGCAAAATAAATGGGAATATATATTCCCTCCTGAGCTTTGGCAGTCTTCAGTTTGGACTCTGAGCTTGGTCCACTTTATGGCGACGACGGAAAAAGCCACACTGAAAATAAAATCACATGAAGAGTCAGTGCATGCTGATATAATGGTTCTGTTGCGAATAACATCTTACAACTCTTACTATTTTTGCAATATGTTGTATGCAGACTGTGCACAGGATGTACATTTTATAAATAAAATACAGATGACCAACTACATTCACCAAAATATGCACTATACCATTACAGCTTACTGCAGGAAACAATATCCCACAATGCATTGCACTCGACTTGATCTTCCTAAAAGAAAGAACCGTGTGATATCATTATCGAATCTGTGGACACACATTTTTACCTTTATGAGAATGACAATAATGATTAAAAGGAGCAGAAATCCTCCTATGGATCCTCCAATGATGGCACCTTTAGATGACGTCACAGTCAGCTTCGTGATTATCACCTCAACCTGCATTGCATGAAAAATCTCTCAGCCACCAAATACTTGATAACATGTTTTTGCATGCTTGAAAAGGGTCTTCCATTCACCGTAACAGTCCTTGAAGTTTCCTTCGCAGTATAGACGGTCTCATCAAAGCTGTATTTTCCTACGGCAGTGATCTTGTCTGATTTGTCCTATAGGTTTGAAAAGTTATATTGAATAAACAGGTTGTTCATGCACATGATTATCAGCAGGACTAATTGCTGCTCTCAGGTCAAGTCGTAATTATTGTAATTTCAAGATGAAAACACGTAACATTCTACACGGAGCTGTTCGTGTGAATGAATCTGCAGTGGTCAGGTGGTACACCGGTCACGTGGTACAAGTAGGAGCTCTTGGAAAATGCCCAGCTTTCAAGTTGTAATTACAAGCTCTAAGAGGACCTGAACGCTTTTTACACATTTAGACCTCCTAATTACAGTAATTACGACTTGTCGTGATCCACCTATGCAACTATACCTGAACATCATGTATCAAAACATCAGCAACAATGATGATTTTCTGCAGCTCTTTCATGGTACATCTAAAGACATAGGGTACCTACAGGCACAAAAATATACATATAAAATGTATTTTAAATTATTTAATAACAGTTGAACAGTTGAAACAGGTTTTAGAAAGCATGATGCATTAATTACCTCCACTTTCTTTCCTTGCCAACCACAGTTCTAATGCAAAAAGAAGCAATAAATGTTAATTTGAAAGCCTTCATGCTGTTTATGGTCACTCTATGCATTAAATATTTCATGTGGTACCTCTGATTTGACACTTGTGATGTGCATATCGGTTTTGTAGGTGTCCTTTGTTATGTTTACAACTACATCAATTGTAGCGCCATACTTATTTTCACCTGCAAACTGAATCAGAATAGAATATATCATATAAATATATGAACATAAAAAATTAGCCAGTTTCCTATGTGATTTTTATACTGTACCTGAAATTCGAACTGCATCTCTTGAGTGACTTCTTTTGCACCCTCTTCAATACGGAGTCTATTTGGGGAGGCTGCGCTGTTGTTGTGGAATAAATAATAATACATATGATTCAATAATACAAAATCAAGAGGTCACTGATTAAACTCAGTCACTGATAAACTCTTGACATCTCCAGCAGCGATTATAATGGGAGGGTTTTTTAAACCACTTTTTTCCATATAATTTAATGCTACTAAGAAAAATCATGTAAAGTTGACCGTTTGGTCACCGGCTTGATTCTGTCGTATAAACAGCAAAAAAACTATTTCGAGAGAAAGATCATCTGACTGTACGTGAATCATATCCGAAATCACTGGTCACAGATTAGGGATTTGATTTAACAGTTACTTTCATGTTGTGGCATTACTGTCTGGTCTATATTTTACAGTAAATGTCTGTTTGTAAAGTCTGTGCCGAAATTGTGACTGATTTTCCACATAAAAATCCACAGTGAAAAATCCACAAACAAATAATTCTCTACTGAGACATTCACATATAGTTGAAAGTAAATAACCACTTTTCTAGCATTAGGATCCTTTGGAAGGTATGTTAATTTTAGTAAAGTGATCCTGTATCTATAATAAATACCTACATTCCCTTTAATTACTGTAAATCATAATGTGACTAAAATTAAAAGGCACTATGTGTAACTTTTTCTGTAATTTATTATTTAAAATCAATATTTTTATTCATAAATATGTCCTCAATGGTGCGCAAACACCTCTGCCAATTATCTGACTTATCCTCATAAACGAAGAATATATACATGGGACGCCATCTTGAAAAACTATAATAGCAGAGAGGGACAAAAGGTTCTAGGCCAGCGCGTTTTCAGTAACGCGTTTTCGTTCAGAGCCAGCGTCACGTGACTGAAAGCGGTAGAAGCGGAGGAGCAGAGCGGTGATGAGGGACGCTTCACTTCCCCGGCAAGTTTAAGCTGCATTGCAAATCCTCGTTGCCAGAAAATTCCAGAGATAGATAATAAAAGGAAACGTGACCGGAGATTACAAAAAAACACGAGTTAATGTCGGGATAGCTTTTTCCAGATAGAGCTAATGCAGGAGAAAGAGTTCAAAAGAAACGCTCAAGTCTAGCTTTCTTCTCGACAGGTAAGGCAATGTTACAGTCTGAATTACAAGTTGTTTTTTACGGTGACTCATTGCTGCCACATAAGTTACATATTATTTTTTCCCTCATTATGACGTTAAAACGAGATATTATGTCGTTAAAACGAGAAAATATGTCGTTTTAACGACATAAGATCTCGTTATTACGACATAATTGAGGGGGGATAGTATGTGGCAGCAATGCGTCACTGTAGTTTTTCCTTGTTTGGTTGTGTTGTGTAAGTTACTTTATTATATTGACAGTTGAACATTTATAGTTAAAATTTGATGATGATATCTAATGCACGTAGGCTACTTCAGAAAAGAAGGCAAAACTACTGAATACAATAGTTCATGTTTTTCACAGTCAGTAATTCATACTGTAACATTCGTTTATTCGTTGTGTCAAGTTGCTGTTTGTTTGAAATAACAAATCTGGCTGTTAATCGAAGGAACAATCAACGAAGAGCTAATTATGTGGTACATAATGGCTACGAGCACAATTCCTTTGAATACAAAATACATTTTTACCGCTAGATGGCAGCAATTCCTACACAATGTCCCTTTGAATGAAGTTGTTTTTGGACTAACTATGAAATTTTGATTTCTGAAATTTACTGGATGTTTTTATAGTACAATGGATATAAATGACTATAGTACATGTCAAAATATCAAGAAAATATATTTCTCAATTCATGACCCATTTAATTCAAAATACATATCAGTTTGTTTGTTTGTTCACTCACCCAGTCAGCTGGATTGGTAGGGAATACATTACATTAAATGCATATTTTCTTGAGTCCAGAAGCTGAGAGCCATTATTCTGACTAAAACCAGAGAAAATGTGTGTGTTTTTAAATGCACATTTAAAAATTAGTAACTGATTTTTATATAAAGAGCAAGAGAACCAGCTCTCAAACCTGGTTAGATTAGCGATAATCTCGAAATCCCTCAACTCAGATTTGATGTCATTGAGCTGCCAGGAGACGAAGAGGTTGGTCTGGGAAATAAAAATAAAACAACAACTTTTCATTACTGGAAAAAAATCCAAGTCCAAATGACATCAGAATTCTTATGTTTCAAAGATAGTCATACCTGTGTGTCTCTTTTGAAAACAGGGTGTTGAATATTACACTGTATCTGATTGTCATTCTTCACAGGGCAGGTGGCACCTTCTATTTTCTGTGAGACACCAAAACAGGATATCCTGTGTAAATGCATCAACGGCAGAGATAATTGGCTTTTGCAAGGTGAGGTCATTTTTTTTACCTTCTGACTGAGTATACTGGGGTAGGTCAAAGTCAGGGTGGTCAAAAAGGAAGGGTCTTCAGTATTCTTGAGATTGAAGTTGATATTCAAGCTTTGGGTGTGTCCAATTATGATCTTAGTTACACTGCAATGTAAATCATTTCAGTTATTTTAGTTATCAAACTATATTTTTACATTTGTAAATAGCTGTGGTCATCAGTACATACCTAATTTGTGAATCAGATAATGTAATACTTGGTTTGCAATCTTTAGCTTTGCAGTCATTTTCAAAGGAAATCTAAAAATAACAAAAATGTATGATCATTTTAAATGTTATTACATAAATTAAAAGTCTTTCAATGGAACATTGCCTAATATGGATGATGGATAAGACCTTGTTTAAATCAAATAATACTTGGTATTCATTAAACAATCAAAAATGGCAGTAAAAACATTTATATTGTATAAAAGATATTTTGTACATTTTAAATACATGCATGCAAAGAATCCTTTAAAAAAGTTATCAGTTTCCACAAAAATATTAATCGGAAAGTATTTTCAACATTTCAAATAAAATTAAAACAAAAAAAAATTTCCTGAGCAGCAAATCAGCATATTTTAATGATTTCTGAAGGATCATGACACTGACACTGAGTAATGATACTGAAATTCAGCTTTACCATCAGGAAAAAATTACGTTTTAAAAAACAGCTATTTTAAATTTGTACAATATTACTATTTACTGTATTTATGATTAAATAAAGGCGAGAAACCTCTTTCTAAAATACAAAAACTTACCAACCCTAAACTTTTGAATGGTAGTGTAACAAATGGTGAAAGATGACTAAGTGCTTGTGGAATTTTTATATTATGAATATTTTGAAAAATATTTACCTCATCTACAACCTCCGTTGGAGTAAATATGTCAAGAATTCGTTCGGTTTGGTTGGGGGCCAAAAAAAAATTCAGCTTGATTTTAATAGGTGAAAAACAATCAAAACATCCCTGAAAAGAAGACAATCGGTCAATATCACAAATAAATGCTCATAGCTCTCAAATCATTTTTGCAATAAATAATTTGCTATTCAATTAATACTGATAAGTTGTGTAGGAAAAAAAAGAACCAAACAAAAAATCAACGTACCAAATATTGTAGGTTGATGTTGGTGCACTCTGCTTCTGGTGTCAAAATAAAATAGTTTTTTAATTGATTGCTGTTGTCAACAGTGATACGCTTTTTGTTTGCATCAGAATCCAAGTCAATTTGGTACTGAAGAGGGAGTGTTTCAGCTAAAATGACAGAAAGTAAATTGTGGTTAGAGGATCATTTTAGATCAAGAATATTCTCACTGAAATGAAACAGAACACTTACATTGAAGTTTTCCCTTTATCACATTAAAACATACTGTGAAACGTATGCCAAACTTGCTGGGTAATTCATTCATTTGTTGAGCCAGAGGAATTTCTTTGAGTGAAATCGTTATAACTGGTTTGATAACCACAACAGGAATACTCCTGCAAAATAATTTTACAAACATAAAACAACATCCAAAGAGAAGCTTCCCCTATCCTGAAACAAAATGTATCCTGAAACATATTTAAAAAAAATGCAACAAAATCAAAAATGTTTTTCACTCACTCAAAAACACTCACTCTCCCTTGACTTCCAACAGCGATGCAAGGCTTATTTGGTGCCGTGGCAGAAGCGCCACTTACTGACTGACCAAAGTGCACAAGTTTCATATCAAAATCTGAGGGTGAAATTTTCTATAGGGAAGAAACAGCAAATTATATTTAAAGTCACATTGAGATGTAAAGTCAAACTTTAAAGCAACCATTTTGGGTCTATTAAAAAAATTGCCAAAATAAAATAGAATACACAGGGAGCTATATTTTGTGAAGAAGAAGTAGGTTCATAATTGTTCATAATATGTCAAGGGTAAATGATAATGAAATATGTATGTATGCATATTCAAAAAAGAAAATCACTGGTTTATTATGCAAGGGTCATGATCTACTCCAAGTGTCTATTTGAAGTGATTCCAAATGAAATCAGTCTTTTTGTTAAGAATTTCTGGATATTATCATGGGATATGAATCGTTTACTATTTGCATTATTTATTTAGAATTTGACATTAATAAAAAATCTCTTAAATAATTAATATAACGTATTGTTCTAATAATTATCTGCACCATGTCTACATGATCATTAGGGAATAAATGCAACAATATCTGGATAGAAACTGTCTGGATATTGTCCAAGATTGATCAAAAAGCTCAAGTGTAAAGAAAATAAGCCTGTACCCACTTGTGAAAACTGAAGGCCATCTTTGAATCCATTGTAAATGTAAATGCTTCCTGAGGAATCTCTTTCCAGAGGAGCGCCCACTGCTACATCATTGAATCTGTTCCCATCAATATCTCCTATAGAGCTGATGGCTGCACCAAACCTCGCAAAGTCCTGTCCCGCATCACCCTGCAGCTCCATTGTCACGCTCTCAAACCTGTCCTGCTTTAGGATTATTTAAATCATGTTATACTATGGCCCACACGTTCATGAGCTGAAAGGAGAGTATGATCTTACCTCATTCAATCTGTACACTAGCACTTTGCCTTCTTCCCCATTTTTATAGAAATGTGGTGCTCCAACTAATAGATGATCTGTGTATTGATTCCCATCAATGTCCAAGGCACAAAGAACTGATCCAAAGTAAGATCCAACCTATGGCAATTATACTTCACTTAATTATTATTATATTAGCAAATGATTTAGTGTAATCAGAAAAAAAACATATACGTATGCATGTGCATACTTTTGCATTATGAATTCATAATATGTAAACCATTTAAAAATTACTCTATTCAACAAGTAACATGTGTACATCTTAACGGACTAATATATAGTGGTGGTCAATTTTTTAATGTTTTAAAAGAAGTCTCTTCTGCTCACCAAAGCCTCATTTATTTGATCCAAAATTCAGTTAAAACAGTAATATTGAAATAATTTTACAATTTGTATTTATTTAAAATGCAATTTATTTCTGGGTTGGTAAAGCTGAGTTTTTGATGTTTTGATTGTCTTTCACCTATGAAAAAACAAGCTGAGTTTTTCATTGGCCCCCAACCCAACCCCTATCCGAATTCTGGACATATTTACTCCAACTGAGGTTGTAGATGAGGTAAACATTTTAATATAAAAATGTCACATGCAATTGTGACCATCACACAAGGATCATGTGACACTGATGACTGGACTAATGATGCTGAAAATTCAGCTTTGATCAGAGGAATGAATTACATTTTTAAAAACATTCAAATAGAAAACCGTTCAAATTACTACAAATATTTCACAATATTACTGTTTTTGATGTATTTTGGATCAAATAAATAAAGAGCAGAAGAGACTTCTTTTAAAACATTAAAAAAAACTTACTGTTCTGATAATGCTATCCACCACTATCCACCACTATATGCATTATATTATTATTATACTATCTTTTTTTTTTGAGCGACTAAAATTATTTTAGACTTTTAAAACTGAAAACAATCAGTCTGGTGTTTTAATATCAGTAGAATTGACTACAAATACCTGATCTCCCAGGAGCACATAGTTTCCGGAGCCGTTAAAAATAAATACCCCACCAGTCAGATTATACCGTGGTGCACCAGATATGTAGAGAGTTTTATCAGGTAAATGAGCAGAAGTGACGCTATAACCTTTGATCAGGAAGGAAATACAACAAACATGAAACAGAGATATCTTTAATTTATCCAGGTTTACAATATATATATATATATATATATATATATATATATATATATATATACACACACTCACCTAAAGGATTATTAGGAACACCATACTAATACTCTGTTTGACCCCTTTCGCCTTCAGAACTGCCTTAATTCTATGTGGCATTGATTCAACAAGGTGCTGAAAGCATTCTTTAGAAATGTTGGCCCATATTAATAGGATAGCATCTTGCAGTTGATGGAGAATTGTGGGATGCACATACAGGAGAAGAAGCTCCCGTTCCACCACATCCCAAAGATGCTCTATTGGGTTGAGATCTTGTGACTGGTGGCCATTTTAGTACAGCGAACTCATCATCATGTTCAAGTAACCAATTTGAAATGATTCAAGCTTTGTGACATGGTGCATTATCCTGCAGGAAGTAGCCATCAGAGGACGGGTATATGGTGGCTATAAAGGGATGGACATGGTCAGAAACAATGCTCAGGTAGGCCGTGGCATTTAAACAATGCCCAATTGGCACTAAGGGGCCTAAAGTGTGCCAAGAAAACATCCCCCGTAACATTACACCACCACCACCAGCCTGCACAGTGGTAACAAGGCATGATGGATCCATGTTCTCATTCTGTTTACGCCAAATTCTGACTCTATCGATCTGAATGTCTCAACAGAAATCGAAGACTTATCAGACCAGGCAACATTTTTCCAGTCTTCAACTGTCCAACTTTGGTGAGCTCTTGCAAATTGTAGCCTCTTTTTCCTATTTGTAGAGGAGATGAGTGGTACCCAGTGGGGTCTTCTGCTGTTGTAGCCCATCCGCCTCAAGGTTGTGTGTGTTGAGGCTTCACAAATGCTTTGCTGCATACCTCGGTTGTAACAAGTGGTTATTTCAGTCAAAGTTGCTCTTCTATCAGCTTGAATCAGTTCGGTTCATTCTCCTCTGACCTCTAGCATCAACAAGGCATTTTCATCCACAGGACTTTTTCCCTTTTCACACCATTGTTTGTAAACCCTAGAAATGTTTGTGTGTGAAAATCACAGTAACTGAGCAGATTGTGAAATACTCAGACCGGCCCGTCTGGCACCAACAACAATGCCACGCTCAAAATTGCTTAAATCACCTTTCTTTCCCATTCTGATGGCAACTGCCATGTGATTGGTTGATTAGATAATTGCATTAATGAGAAATTGAGCCGGTGTTCCTAATAATCCTTTAGGTGAGTGTATATATGCTTGAGAAAATGGTTGCTGAACTGCAGTTTTTCACTGAAAAATAAATAAATATATATATATATATATATATATATATATTCAGTGAAAACTGCAGTTCAGTTTTTAAACGATATATATATATATATATATATATATATATATTTTTTTTTCAATCAACTTACTCACCTAAATATGAAAATTTGTGTCCATTATTAGTGTCATTCATAAATTTCTCACTGCCTTCAGATTTCAAAATGACCCCACCACTCCAGTCATAGGCACCAACTGCTCCAAAAAGAACAGATTTCTATGCAAAAAGCAAAACAAATTAATGTTAATAGTATATCAAACATCCACACAAGTTCTTTGTAGATTAACATGAAGTTCTTGAATAAAAAAAGCCAAAAATCCTACTTACATCCTGCACAATATGGGAACTGAATCCAGCCTCAGCGAGCTGCAATTCCAATTTCTGAGTGCCTGAGACACAAAGTAGGCAGATATTGCATGAAACTCATTTTACTTAGTAAAACTCACATTAATATTATATTATTAAAGCACGCTGATTCACAAAACACTGTTATAGGCGCAACGCTTGATTCTGCTTTGGCTTAGTTTGGTACATTTTTATTTGTTGGTGCAAAAATAGATAAAGGAACTGGAAATGTTTTGTTTAAAATGTTTTACTCAATTTACTGCTTGTTCACACAAATATAAAAGTAGCACTCACAATTTTGTGCTGTTGCACTGAATATCTGCATGGTTCAATTTTACATCAGCTTTTTAAAAACATGATTCAAAATATTTGAAACATTCTTACCTTCAACCCCAATTATACTGTTCTGCAATTTGGACAGGATGTCATCTAATGCAGCATAATTGGAAACATTGAAGAATTGACCAGGATCTGCAATGTCGGTCATCTCTTTTATTGCTTCAGATTTTGTCAGAATGCCATCACCAACCTAAAGATAAGATGTTATCAAGTGTGTGGGTTTTAAGATTTTTTTTTTTCAATAAAACATACAAATCATTAACTTTATAATAACAAACTCTGTGTAAGCTGATATGAGTGTTTTAGTCTATAGACTAAAAGGCTCATGCAAAAGGCCTATAGGGCTCATGCAGGCTGGTGAACCTAGAAGTATCTACAGAGACAGATTTAATCTGCAATTGCAATTCTAATTGCATTTTAAACATCTAAAATGGTAGAGAATTAAGCAGTAAACAGGACACTTACTCCTATGGAATAGCGATTGACATCTTTCATTTGTGGCATGTTCAAAACGTCAGTAAGGTTCTTTCCATCTCCCAAAATTTGCCCGTCAGACAAAACAATTATTATTTTTTTGGTGTTATTTTTTGATCCACTTTCAGGGATGAAAATTTGTGTACTGTAAACAACCAATGAAACCAGTCAGACCATGACATTAATGCATGACCAACAAAAGTACATGCTAATCAAACACTTAAGATACAGTATAAAATGTCTAGTATTTCACATCATAAATTGTAAACTCACAGGACATGATGTATGGCCGAGGCTGTAATTGTCCATTGTCCAATTTGCTGTATTTTCTTGACCTTTTGCAAGGTACTCTCACCGTCCTCATTGTCTAGAAGTGAGAGCTCTGTCCTGATTATATTGCCATATTGCACTATTGCAAAGTCACACTGAGGAGAGAGTTGTTGTTCTTTTGGTTAAGTAAAATACCTTTTAAATTGCTTTTAAAAAAAATTGATATAAATGTCATTCAGAAAATCCTTTAATTTATACTTGCATTGAAACATGCTTTCCAAACATTGTACATGACATTGTGGATAAAGTCTTTGGCTCTCTCAGAAGTCATCAGGATTAATGCTAGCAGAGCCGTCCAGCACAAAAGCTATCTCTGTCCCAGCATCTAAAAAAGATGTTCTGAAATATCAGTATAAAAATAATGGTTTCTTTTAAAACATTATTCTTTGCATCTGGAGTATGACACAATCAGCATGACAGACTTAATAAATAATAACACTGATTTATTTCAAAAACCAAATATAGACTAGTACCCTCCTCATCCTCATCTTCATCTGTTTTTCTGTCACTGTCCGGCTCGGCTTGTCTTCTCCTCCTCTTTTTATCTTGTGGATATTGACAGAAATGTAAATTAGCAATCGGACACTTTAAATGAGCCACAAAAAATTTACTTTTATCTCAGCTGGGCTCACCTTGATCGGAACTTCTTCTTTGATTGTTGTTGTCGTTGACTGAGATGAAAGAGATTTTAAAAAATCAGGGGTAGGATTTTGTCTGTTCAAATCTAAAATACCATTATCAAATCATACATACCAAACTTAACAGGATTCAGTTTGATTTTCTCAGTGGGATTCATCAGTTGGCAATTTCCATTCAAATCCTCAGTTAATTTCTTCCTTATGCGAACTTGGTTACACATCTTGGGAGAAAAAAAAATACACAACTCTTATTATTATTAAGTCATTCCTCTTCAAGTTTGTCTAGAATGAAGTCTTCGAGTCATTCTAACTGAATAAACAGATGTTAATGTCATATGTTAATAAGAATTTGTGCCTACAAACAGTGACAGAATCGCTCTGATTGAAACTTCACTCTTAGAAGAAATGGTTCTATTTAGAACCAGAAATGGTTCCATCCCCCGCTTCATATATGGAACTCCAAAATGGTTCTATATACCATTTTTTTGGTTCTATTGGCTAAGTATGAAACCCCAGGGTTCTATATAGAACCCAGAGGAACCCCTTTTTTAAGAGTGTATAGAACCTTTTAGGGGTTCCAGATATGTAGCGCTGATAGAACCTTTTTAAGGTTCTATATAGAAACTTGTGTTGACAAAAAGTACATTGTTTTATTTTAGAGATGTTTTCACTAGGGAAGTGACATCACTATATGGTTTTGAGTAAAGTTAACAGTTTTGACTCACAATGCTTATGACTTCCTCCTGATAGTCACAACACAGGCATCATCCTGAACAATTTCCCCAAATGTCCCAATGCATGTAAAAAAAATACAATTCCCCAGAAATAATTGTGGTATCCTAATTTTCTAATTTAACTTGTCTCACACAATTTTTTTTTCTCTCACCATATTTTCAAAAGACCATTTTTAGTCTGCTAGAACCGACACATTTCTGTCTGTCACATATGTGAAGGGGAAGCCACACTCTCTGTGGTTTTACTGTAAAATGTTGTGCGACAGACACAAAACCTTTTGCAAACTTTATCTGATTATGCACAATGTACTTCCCGTTTAGTATAGTTTTCAATAGCTCAATCTTTGGTGAAATCATGTTGAGAATATAAAAAAGGTCAGACATATTTGACATCTCTAGAACATAAAAACTGTGAGACATATTTGACATCTCTAGAATATAAAAACTGTCAGACATATTTGACATCTCTGTTTTATACATACCACAATGTGCTCCTCTTCTGAGATCAGCCGAGAAGCTACAGATGCTACTGATCTCAGGTCGTTTAGTTTTTCATCTTTAAAAGAAACATTGATATAATATGATTTTTTACTGTGAAAGTAATTCTGTAAATCAGTGAGGACATTGTTATGAAATTAACAAAGTTAAGTTTACAATTTGAGCTTTTCTATAAAAAGATACAAAAGACAAACTTACCAGTCAAATTTAAATCGACACATTCATCCTTTAGAGTGCAGCTGAAAAGTTTTCCATTTGATGGGGAAGGAACAAAAACTCTAGAACAGGACAAATTAAGACACTTTTACTAAAAAAGATGACCTATGAGGTCATTATAAAGAACATTTATTTATCTATTTCAGTAAAAAAAATCTTAAATGACTAACCCATCGTTTGATTGGATAACAGTTTGCCCAAAGAGTGGATCATCTTTTATGAAATGCTTCACTGCTTTTGAATGCTTCAGAATATTGAACCCGGTCACACTGCTTGTGACTGTAACTTTTAAAATAATGAGTAAAAAAGCAGATTTTTACACAATAATAAGATTATGCCTTTATGATATAGTTTCTACTTTTGCCCAGACATTTTTATATTCAATTAAATTGTTCAAAACATGCCCAAAACAAAAATAAATGTTTTAAATAATGAATTGTAAACACTGATTATCAATACTGTACATACCAATCAAAAAAAGCAGTCCTTTGTACATTTTGTGAATTAGATCAATTCTACTCTTAAAACATATCGGCACACTGAGACAGAGAGCAGATCCTTGTGGTGTTGAAAGTAGCCTAAAACGGCACAGATGCCTCTGCTGACTGTTAATCCCGCCCCCTTAACACACTTCAGACACAGCACATTTACATTTACTGCACACGTGTCTTCTGGGGAAGTGCATCCATTGAGTCCTTTATTAATTGCTATTCCTCTTATGTAGTTTATAGGTTAGAGTGTGATTGTGGATATTTCTATACAGGTAAAACAAATACAGGCTGAACACAAATATTATTTGTACGAAAAACATGTTGTATACTATGGTGAGGAATTATTTGAGTTCCGTTAAAGTTGTAAGACTGGAAAAACTGAAAGAAATTAAAGATATAGCAACTCTCTGAGAAAACAAAGGAGATTAACATCTGAACTGTCTTGTTATATTAACATCCCCATTTGATCATCCTCCCAATTTACAATTCTCTCCCTTCCCCATCTCGCCTCTCTCTCTCTATTACTGCTGAGATCTCCTGAAATACCCCTATGTGGTTTAAACTTTATTGTGAACAATTTTATACATGTGTGGTATCATTTGAAATGTCTCAGTGTGACTGGTACAAAGGTTCCCATTGTGAATTCATGTTAACATTTGAAAAGAGGTTTCTGCCTTGGTCTGAATATTTAGGGAGATGCTGAAAAGGGTGCAGGGCATGATTTATAGTTTATATCAGCCAGTGATGCTGAATGTCCTCAAGACACTCAGCATCATGTATTTTTCTTATGTCAGGTACCTCACACATCTTTTCTCTAAGCATTTGATGTTATTGTATTGATTATCTTTGAACTGATTATGTAATTGGCATGATACATTTCCCTGACTAATAATTTATGGTTACATTCGGATTTATTCTGAAATAATTTTCCAAGGTAGATAAAGCAATTTTGTGAAACAAACGCGGCTAATGAAACTAGAGCCAGACCGATATATCGGCATGCCGATATTATCGGACTGATATTAGGCATTTTCCAAATTATCGGTATCGGCAGTTACAATGGTCGATAAATGAATATTTCAAAAATAAAAAAATTAAAACGGACGAAACACGCTTGAACCATGTCATGAGTGTTGGAGTTGTATAGTTTGTCCACCAGAGGGCACTCTACACCGTCTCTGTTAGCAACACTCGTTGAGTTGGTTACGAGACATACATTGCTTGAATATCAATTAAAAGAACATCCCCATCAGTCGCGGAATTAGTAATAATTACGTTACGTTGTTACAGTGTAGTTGACTGACTGTCCTTTTAACTTTTGACAATGTGACTAAAGTATTTCTTTAATAGCGCGTGACAGTTATAGAAATGAGACGTATCATCTCTCCTTGACCTGTTATATTGAAAATGTATATTTTACACTTTGCAGTATGACACCATCCATTGCTAAATTATAACTCATCATAGACTAGCTAATCACAAAGGTAGCTAATGCCACTATCATCAGTCTGTTCTGTTGTGACGATAAAAGAAACAAGTTTCTTTTCAAAATGCATTATCATATTTTAGTTAAAACTCATAAATAACAACAAATAACTAACATTTGGGAAATCGGTTGTTTTGTTGCGCGTTTCGGAAAAAAATAAAATAAATAAAAGAAATATCGGCCGATATATCGGCATATCGGGTTTTAAAGCCAAAAAATATTTGTATCGGTATCGGCCTTCAAAATCTTTTATCGGTCGGGCTCTAAATTGAACAGCCCCTCCTAACTTTACTTTTATGAGTGTCAGCTGACTGTAGGAGTCAGGAGCTCCGTTAAATCTGTCTGACCCAATGGAACAAGGCGTACCTGTTGACAAAACAACTTAAGACGTCCAATGGAATTCTTAGATGCGCCGAATAAACACCACAGACACAGTGTAAGAGTAAAACTATATGCAAAACACTGTTGCTTTGCCAGATGAGAAGTATATGTATCATCTTTTTTACTTGCCTATTGCCATACTGTGATATTTTAATTCCTTTCTATGTAAGGCATTTTGAATTACTGTTTGAATTTTCCTTGCTTTTATTTAGTGATTTATTTTTTATTCATTTCAATGTAAAGCACTTTGAATTGCCATAGTGTAAATGTGCTATATAAATAAACTTGCCTTGCCTTGCCCAAAGGACAGAAAAATGTGGCTCGACCAGCCTAAATTGGGTTACTGTGTATGTGAGAAACCATGGCATGACCAAACCAAAGCTATTAAAAAAGTAATATTGATCGGCTTATATAGAAGTGGCCATGACCTCTGTCGAAAGTAAACGTTACTTTATTTTATTTTCGGATTTCGGATTCATTTCGGCTATAGACCATGACCGTGTAATTCAATATTTATATATATAAAGTATATATATATATATATATATATATATATATATATATATATATATATAAAGTAAAGAATCAAACAGAACAATGAAATGTGTTGCTAAAATATGATATAACTGATCAATAACCAATTGACATTCTAACCTAAATTCTTTCTCCTTTCTGTTTTTGCACAGAAAGACGGCATGCTCAGACACCGTTCAGATTGGCGCTTGCACTGTAAAAGGCTTTGATTATATGGTCCTTTTATTTTAGAAATCTTTTTAAAGTGAGTGAGATGCCCCTTTAATTATCACCGGCATACTATAGGTTACTGGTATACTCACTAGTTTTGCAAGAGGACATGTATCTATCTGAGACAATCACATGCTGACTTTGTTACAGGATGTGGTGAATAGGGAAACCAGCAACTCTAACTGTGACGATAAACTAGTCTACCCTCAGCCCTCAGTTTTTTAAGTGACCACAATATATATATATATATATAAAATATAATTAAAAAAAAAAATATATATATATATATATATATATATATATATATATATTTTAAAAAATTATAATAAAAAAATATATATATATATATATTAAAAAATTATATTTTTTTTAATTAAAGCTCCAGTTCATTTGGGTTAAAAATTATCCAGTATAAATTGAACAAGTATATAACCAGCCAGTGTTCAAAACTCTCTCCTTGCCATAGCTCTCTACATCTGTATACATAAAGAAGGATTTTCGGCTATAATTAAACTTATAAATTTGATGACTGATCCAGAAAAAGGTTCAGAACGAAAATAACCAGTGACAACTCAGAGATTCACCCATTGTAAAATGCAAAAGACTTCAGACTGAGAGTTTTGGAAAAAGAGACTGGAAAACTAGGATAAATATCTGAAGAGCTTTAAATGTAGTCTGACAGCTTTAAATGTAGACTGACAGCTGCACACTCTCCTCAAACATTATGTTAATCCGCACTGTGCTGTGTCGAGGTACGACCCACGTAAGGTTTATAGTCTGCGAATGACTGCAATTGCAGATTTCGAACAGAGATGGCGACAAAAGAAAAACTGCAGACTGCAGCTTTAAACAAGAGTACACCAGCAATATCAGTTGAATCACAGCTGAGCCTATAGTGCTTTATTAGCATTAATTTGGTAGTACGAAATTGTATATGTGGTTGGAAACCCAGAACCAGTTCTGCGCAAACTATTGTGAAGTATATCCGATTAAAAAATCTCAAACAAGAAAAAAATGTGGGGCGGGACTTGATTTTGTTCAATTGATTGGATGGTTGTGGTTTGCTATTGGTCGGTCTTATGTGAGTGACAGCTTGTCCAGCCCTCACACCATCGGAAAGAGGAGTCAAAAGGCATAAAAACAAATATCATTTTCAAAAATTTAATTGAATTATCGAACTGTCAAAAGATTTATGAGTGATTTATGAGCAAAGAACCCCGTCAGATAAAGGCCCCGTTTACACAAAGGCAAAACGCAGATATTTCCCTGCGGATTTGCCTCTCGTTTACATGAAAACCCCGTTTTTATCACAGAAAACGATTATTTCTAAAAACTCCGGCCAAAGTGGAGATTTCTGAAAACGCTGGTTATGTGTTGTCGTGTGAACTGGGAGAAACGGCGTTTTAGGTTCTCTCTTGTCGATTCTAAGGATTCTGATTGGCTTGCATGGCTTTATCCTTAACCCCTACACTGCCGCCAATCAGGTTTAGCATAGTTATGATGGCGCTCGAAGGCGTATTTATGCGGGTGTGGGAATGATGTTGTTTTTGAAAGCAGAGAGGGGAAAATATTCATTTTGCTAAAAAAAATATTTACTAAATGTTTTGTGAATAAATGTTTATGTGTAAACATGGCCAAAGGCTGAAGGGACGTTTCTGTCAAACTAATTATTTTATTTTAAAAGGGCAGCTATAAAAGCAGTTCAACCACCCCTAACCAAAGCTTACGAGAGAGAAACGTTTACACAAAGAGTCTTTTTTAAATACTAGTCAACATTTAAAGTGGTTTAAAACCTTTCAAAGTTATACATGCATTTTGAACAATACCCGTTCTTGTCTTAGATTAACTTTGATTCGCTTTTTTGATTCACTTCAAATGTTGACTACTGTAGTTGCATTCACTGATGAATGCTGTTTTGCAATGGATAATCCAGATAGAAGGACTTCTGGATGGTTGGTAAATGGCCACCCCACCATCTTTTTCTTGGGTTCCGGTCTCAGTCCGTTTGTTATATTTGTACATTTCTGCAAGTGTTTTTAAGTTTACTGAGAATATACAGTATTTAAATGGATAGTTTTTCGGATGCTATCTGGGTTCCCTGGATTTGCAAAATGGTGCGCCTGCCTTATAAATCAAAGAAACGAATTAGTAAATCGTGCACACGATGGAACAAATTTGTAAATAGTATCAACAATTTACTTATTTTCTTGGATGTCATGTGAGGGGATCCATAGTAATCAATTATTTAATGCTGTTCTGATTTGTTTTACAACCGGAAAAATGGTTATACCAATAATAAATGGATGGAGGATGGAGCAGGCTTCACTCAATAGTTACACTTAAATTTATTTTAAGAGTGCTGGCCTAATAAGTAGAGTTCATATATGGAGGAGAGAGGCCGCACTTTGCATAGACAATTTATTTAACACAAACGCGTTTCGGCGTGTGCCTTCTTCAGTGTGCCTATACCAATAATAACAAATAAACACTTCCTTTGCACCTGCACTGAGAAATCACACCTATATTGGTCACATACAGCATGAAAAGCAGTGTGTGTGTGTGGTTATACCGGAAATATCAAGTGACTAATAGATTTAACAGGTTCTTTGAATTAGTGCTTGGTGACTTCCACAGACATTTTGCTTGACAAATATGGCATACATTTTACAGATTTGGATATTTTTTACTGTTCTGGTGTCTTCAAATGGTAAATTATAGATACAACTATTTCTTCAATCTCCATATCTATAGCTTTACCTGTACGTTTAAAGTTTGATCAGTCTCAGTTTGATGCTCTTCCACTGTTCAGGTGTGGACCGCTGGAACACAGGATGGACAGAGGTCACCATCAGCGCCTCTCTGAAATCTGAAGTCTTTCTCCCATGTCACTTTAATAGAAGCCTTGACAGTGAAACAAACACTGTGAAATGGACCCACAATTCCAATGGAGCTCCTCTTCTACGGATCATGAAAAATGGCATTATCTACTTTGATCGGACAGATGGACGAGTGAGTGCTTCCCCCTTCTGTTCAAAGAAGGAAACTTCTCCATCCTCATCCACGATCTGGAGCCTTCAGATATCGGCCCGTACTTTTGTAGCGGAGCGAGTGGACGCTGGAGAGTGGAAATCCTAGAATCAGAGTCTCCAGTTGAGAGTAAGTTCAGTCCCTGCATGGGAAAGTCTTTCAAATTCATTTAGATGAATCACAAAATGGTGTGAGGATAATAATTTATTCAAGATAAATATTATAATTATTATAACATGGATCATTTTACATTTATATAACATAACATTTCTATTTGTGGCACAGAAACTGTGGAGATCTCTTATCATAACTCCTGGGGTTTTTTTTTCGCTGGAGCTGGACTTTTCACTCTTTTTTGTATTGTATTTAATCTCACTGGTGAGCATTATACTTTCATTCATTATCCAAAGTAAAAATTCTATGAATTAGTATTTACTTAGAGAATTGATGAACTGACTCCAATTTATTTGTTTGTAAAACAATATGCAGGCTTAAATAACCGTTATATGAAATGTATGAGATCATCAAAATCTTGCTCTATTAATGAAGAACACGATGAAGGTAAGTTCAGTAAAAATTATTTGAATTCGATTTTAAGAAGATTGAGATTGTAAATAAATGATTGATAGATTTATTAATGGCACTTATGCCGGTTGATACTGTGTTTATACGAATAATGATAAAAGATTACTAAAAAAAATTATATGTAATTTACATTAAATTGCAGTTTCCAAGTACGTTTTCAATTGCTGCTAATGTGGTTTGAAAAAAGCTGCAGTGAAATTTATGTCGATAGTCTATATCAATGTTGTATTATGATGTCATACTCTTGTTTTTCAAGAACATGATTCTTCAAGTATTGATGGGTTATAATTAAATAGAGGTATGAAATATGGTGCAGGTATGACATCACTTTGTAGACCAAAATGAGGAAGCGAGTTTGCATTTTAGCACTTCCGCTAAATTGGACTAGAGGCTTTCAAGGAGATTAAACGCCATCACACCAAAAAGTTAAAGGGATACTTCAGGATTTAGCATTAAGCTTTGTATTTGTAGAAAACCTGTAGTATTTTCAAATTACCACCTTTCCACCCTCATATCCCCTGAGATGAGAGATTTATGTATTTTTTGTCTGTAAAAAATCCTCTGATGATGCAAAAATCGTCATTTTGCGTCATCAGAGGGATTTTTTGGCCAGAGGCTAAAGACTACAGTAAGTAGTAGGGGCTGTCCCGCATGTTTTCAACCCGCCCATAGAGAGTGGCATCATACTTGCACCACACTATTGAGCTCAATTATGCTAATTAAGCAAGCTAAAATGTATATATATTTTTTTTATCAGCATTCAGAACTCCAGATCCAAAGGACTCTACCACAACAACAACAGTATATGGTAAAATATAATGTATGTTGGGAAAACATACATAAAACTGCAAATGAAGAAATGCTGGCAACAGTGGGAAATAATAACAGGATTCTAATAGATTATCAATCATGTTAAATTGATGTGCAAATTAACTTTTTTTGTGCAAGTGCAGTGCACAATTCATTTAAATGCAAGCAAACAAGAACACTGTTCGGGTGTATGATATTTAGGCTACTGTATATTAAATGTGTCAACTTCTCTATATTTTAGTAATCTTTGTAAAAAAAATCAGAAAAAAGGTTGTGGTTATTTTAAACTTTAGTCGTGGGAAGTTGTGAAAAAAATGCGTTGTGTTAGGTTCAGTTTGGTTGCCTTTTTGTTCCAAAATGTTTTTCTATTGTGTTTTCAGTTCAGTTTAGTCTTGATTAATCTCTATAGTTCCCTTAGTTACTAGTTACATTCACCTGTTGGTCTCCACTCATTATTCCTTACTGTATTCCTTACTTTCTATTCATCAAAGTCATTTCTTGTTTTATATCTTGATTTTAGGTTGCCATCATAATAACTGGCCTGGGACAACAGATGAAAACTAGCCTGTTGAGCTAACTCTGGCTCATTTACAGTTATTTTACTGTTAATTAATGAGCACTGTCCCTGTAAAATAAACAAATAAATGAAATGAAATGAAATCAAAGAATCCTGAAATAAAAATGTAAAAAACTGTTTTCAGCATGGATAATAATCATACATGTTTTTGGAGCATAAAATCATCATATTAGAGTGATTTGTGAAGGATCATGTGACACTGAAGACTGGAGTAATGATGCTGAAAATTCAGCTTTTTTTCAGAGGAATAAATTACATTTTAATATATATTAACATAAAAAAGTCATTTTAAATTGTCATAATATTTCACAATATTACTGTGTTTTTTGTGTATTTTTTATCAAAAAATTGCAGCCTTGGTGAGCAGAAGAGACTTCTTTTAAAAACATAAAAAATCTTTCCGACCCTAAACTTTTGACCGGTAGTGAACCTCTAGTAAATTAAGGCTGTGATTGTAGCAGTTATCCAACAAGATGTGATTTTAGTCATAATGTAAGTATAAGCAAGTAACTAGCCTATGACATCAGTGATGCAGTGATTAAAGGATTTGTGAATGAGTGAAACAAGAATCATCTCTGTTATGCTGCACTCATAAGTTTTGCAATAGGGCATCCATCTAACTAAGAAGTTGATCTTGCTTTGACTTTGCTACAGGATGTGGTAGTAGAAATGGAAACCAGGCAAGTAGCCTGGCGTTTGCAGCCTCAAAACACAATTATACAAAAAGAAAATCGATCTATCCTCAGCCCTTAAAGTCATCAAATCTATTACAAAACACATTTTTCACTGTTTGCACTTTGTTATATCACTTATCTGACTGTAGAAAATGATTACATGCCAGTTACTGCCTAAATGTCAAGTAACTTGGGGTGTGAATTTGCAGCTCTAAACCGCCCCATGAAAAGAGTCTGTGTGTGTGAACTTACAGGAAATAACATGTGAAGGACATCAGCCTACACTTTCTCTAACTCTGACTTTGACATCTCGAATGACATGCATCATGTACATTTCACATCTTTGGATATTTTTTGGTGCTTTGTGTTCACATGGTAGGTTCAAAATACCAGTATTTATTATCAAATATGATGTAGCATAGGCTAATATTAGGTATTAACATTGTCAATAATGGTACAAAAGAATAATATATAACGTCTCTATCGCAGTTTTGATATTTTTACATGCAAATAAAATCTTTATTTTATTTTTACATTGATGTGTTGAACCTGACATTTCTTTAGAACAATAGATAGGAATCAACTCTTAAGAGATGAAAATCTGTGATGAATCGATACTGAATTGGCTATATTTTCCAATTTTAGGTCTGGACCACCGGAACACAGGATGGACAGAGGTCACCATCAGCGCCTCTCTGAAATCTGAAGTCTTTCTCCCATGTCACTTTAATAGAAGCCTTGACAGTGAAACACACACTGTGAAATGGACCAACAACTCCAATGGAGCTCCTCTTCTACGGATCATGAATAATGGCAGTTTCTACTTTGGTAGGACAGACGGACGAGTGAGTGTTTTTCCCCTTCTGTTCAAAGAAGGAAACTTCTCCATCCTCATCCACGATCTGGAGCCTTCAGATATCGGCCCGTACTTTTGTGAGCGGAGCGGTGAACGCTGGAGAGTGGAAATCCTAGAATCAGAGCCTCCTTTTGAGAGTAAGTTCAGTCCTTTGAAATATGTAAGAATGGAGCTTATTGTGACTGGGGGACAAGTATCTCAATGTAGAACAGTTATCACATGTGTTTTTAATAAAAAAAATAAATAAAAAAAACATGGTAAAAAAAGCATGTTGCCAGAAAATCACTGGTGGAAACAATATTCATTACAGGATGGTGTATTGGTGCCTGTATATACATAACTTAAAGTGTCTTTCATTAAGTGTTATAATGTTAATTTACCAATCCACTTGAAACACATCTTTTTTTTACACTAGAATTAACTGATGACCACCATAAGAGCCATCCATGCTGAATCAGAGTTCATTGCAAGCTTGTTCATTAAACATGGCGAACACAAAACACATGCAGAGCAACCCACTTCATGCTAAAATAATGCACGGATGGATGGAAAAACACAATGTACATCACTGATAACAAAACTAAAAACTAGGACAAAAATTTTTATATAAAATATATGCACTGTTTAAAAAATATATATAGTCAGTAAGTCAGTGCAGCTCATGTTTTAACATTAATTTAAGTAATTTTATGAGATTCAGCTCGATATTTAGTCAGTTTAATATTATTTTGATTAGCCTACTTTTGATTTCTTCTTGACTTGATCCCTTCTGTAATGATTTGTATTTTTTTGTATTCTGTAAAGAATCTTGAGATGATTGCTTCAAAGGTGCAATGTGTCAACCTTTTACTGTTTTTCACCATAATTCTGGTAATTTAGTTTTAATTTGCAAAAAAACAAAAACATATTTGACAGCATTTTAATGTAAATTGATATAGGTTTTTACTTTTTTTGGTCACACTTTATTAGGGCCCGAGCACCGATGGCTAGAGTATCCTATTGGAATTGACTGTTTATATATCTTTAATTTCTTATGTACTTATTGTGTTCATATTGAGGTGGGATACGGATAATGTTAGGGACAGGTTTGGTGGTATGGGTCAGTTAATTGTGGGTTAAAGGAGTAGTTCACTTTTAAAAAAACTTTTGCTGATAATTTACTCACCCTCATGTCATCCAAGTCCATGTCTTTCTTTCTTCAGTCAAAAGAATTTAAGGTTTTTGATAAAAACATTCCAGGATTTTCTCCATATAATGGACTTCAATGGGAACCAAACGGTTCAAGGTCCAAAACACAGTTTCAGTGCAGCTTCAAAGGGCTTTAAAAGACACCAGACGTTGAAAAAGAGTCGAAACGATCGCTCATTTAATAAATAAATAAAAAAGTTTAAGTTTTATAAGCACAAATGATCGCCTTGCTCTGATGATGATGTTCGTGACTCCCCTATTCAAACTCGTCCATCAAAATGAACAAATAATTTTTCAAGTCATGACTCGAAGGGTCCTTGATAAGACACTTATTCATCATCTGGTGTCGTTTAAAGCCCTTTGAAGCTGCACTGAAACTCTCATTTTGACCTTGAACCGTTTGGTTCCCATTGAAGTCCATTATATGGAGAAAATCCTGGAATGTTTTCATCAAAAACCTTAATTTCTTTTCTACTGAAGAAAGACAGACATGGACATCTTGGATGACATGGGGGTGAGTAAATTATCAGCAAAAGTTTTTTTTTTAAAGTGAACTACTCCTTTAAGGGGTAAAGGAAGTTTGAAAGGAATTACTTGAATTTTTACAAGTAATCAATTACCGGCCACAACAATGCTTAGATTTTTTGAACCCCTTTTATTTTGTGTTTCATGAATTTCATACTGTTTGCACTTTGCTGAAATCCTGCTGTAATTGTTTATGTAGGAAGACCTGATGAGTTAAACCCCTGGTTCTACTTTGCTGCTGGAGCTGGATTGTTTATTCTCATTTTTATTGGAATAAGTCTGTTTTCAAAATATTGTGGTGAGCAATGGTTCCTTAAAGTATAATTCTTGTATTTACACAAACTAATGTTACAATATCATCTCGGTTTAAAAGTATTCTCTTCTTTTGGACAGCAAAGCACACAAATAGATCATCCAAATCTAATCCTGGTAATGGAGTTCAGAGTGAAGGTGAGCAGAGATGTTCAGTAAATGACATTCTGTGCAGTTTATTGACCTTTATGAAAACCTTTTGACTCTTAGGTAATAACCCACCTGAGGAAACACAGAATACAGAAAGAAGTGAACAGAGAAATCCAAACAACAGGGGTAAGTAACACTTAAATGCTCTACTTACAAGCCAGTGGTTCTGCAACACATAATACACATTTAAAAATTCAAGAAAGGCATTGCATTATGAGAAAAGGTCTAGGATAATTTGGTTGCCACTAGGCTTGATCTTTTCTTGGGGACAGAAATATTATGCAAAAATAAGAATAAACATGTTTGTCTTGATCCTATTTCTGGAGGTCTGAGACGGGGTTTCACAACTGTTTATGGTATGTGTTTCTCTTCTTTTCACCGTTCACTATAGTGACAAACTTGTGCAAACTGTGAGATTTTACATTAGTCTTCATTTTCAAGTTTGCTTCAAATGAATTATTTTTTCATTATGATTTGGGGTAATATTATATAAATGTATTTTCTTTTTTATGTCAAGAAAATGATGTACCTGCTCCAAATTCGAAGTCCTGCTGTGCAGCAAAATCCTCAGAGAGGTGACTTGTTGATTTATTCATTATTACTTGGTAAATTTAAGATAAAATTATACAAATCTAATTAAAAAAAAACAGTTTTTAGAGCCGTTCCTGATCCACCTGCAAGTCATCCATCAGATGCAAAACCATACTATGGTAAGACAATGTTTGTGTTTGGAAAAACAGATTAGCTGTATATGTGCTGAGAATGAAAATAACCCAAATATCTGTTAAATATTTCAGTCAACCAGGAAGAGCTCTCCATTCCAGGGAATGCTGGCAAAAAACGCAAAAAACAAAAACGTAATTGTTCATTGTTCAGTTTAAAATGTCACTTGAATGAAACAATGTGTATTATATGGCACTTTTTTAAACCAAACTATCTTAATTGTCATTTTCTTGATTTTCTTTGGCAGATTTACAGTTTAAAAATCCAATATATACGGACACTTCTGTGAGAAGTCAGATGTCATAATCCAGTTCCACAGAATCCTCATTTCAGTCTGTTTAATTGTTCATTTCAATCAGTGCAAACAGTTCAATATCTCAATAAATGCTGATGTTTAACATTGATTCATGGAAATCGTTCATTTTATTAAAACAATGTCGTGATATGATGAAAAACTAATGCTTTTAATATATTATCCTGCTACAGACAGCAGTTGTATTATGTGCATTTTAGTTGTTCAGTTGTTCATAAAACATGTGAATTATTTTCTCATAAAAAGCCAGGTGATCTTCACATTTTTAGTGTAATATGTTCCTGTTAGACTATTAGATACACTGTTGGATATCTTGAGGTCATTCGTTTTCTGAACATAATCAGTCATAAAAATATCTCTCTTTTCAAATCATTAATACAATTTTATCTAACGTGGTGTTGCAAACAAAATGTAGGCTTATTAGCGGTGTAACGATACCCTCATGTCACGATTCGATACATATCACGATACTGAACTCACGATAAGATAATATTGCGATACTCCAAGACATATGGTAAAAGGTTAACAAAAGAAATGTACTTCTGATTAAAATACTAAATTTGATATTACATTGTTTAAATGAATAGGCTTGGACTTGGTGCTTGCAAGGACAATGGGGACGCCAAAATAACAATATTCATGATTCTAAAGCTGAAATTACTGAGTAATTTCTGAGCACACTTTCACTGATTAGGTATATTTAAAATAATGTCGGCCACTTTTTACTGGTAACATCAGACATTTGGCATTATCAGGACCCACAAATATTCCCCATTGCATTATAATACATTATAATCAACATTTTATATAATGTAGTAGTACTAGGCATAGGGGTAGAGTGGGGAAAGCGCCCCCTTAAGGAAAATGTGACATTACTGTGAAACAAAACATAAATTTGACTAGAATTACCATCCCAGTTTTGAGTGACTATGGCAGGAGTTATTTACCAAATATTAAAATTGCTCAACCTTCATAATTATTTATTTTTTTGACTGAAAATATTTTTGCACAAAGGGGGCGTTTTGCCCAGCGGTGGGGTAAAACGCCCCCAAGGTGGGGTAAAATGCCCCCTTTCTTACCAACCAGTTTGCTTCATAGATCAACAGCAAAATGAACATAGTTTTTAATTTTTTAAAAGTAAAAGGCAAGCAATGCAACAACATGTGTATATCTACCTATTAATTTTTATTTTAGGAATGTACAAAATAGCCAAATGCTCACTTGGGGTAATTTTTTCATGTTTTGTTCAAATATCTTGATTTTACCGTCTAGTTATACTGCATTAAAGTGTAAAATAAAGACTTTGATGAACAGAAATATGTTACTATAGTAATTCACGATAAAGAGAAACTATGCCTCTTGGGGAGCGTTTTACCCCACAACCTGTCTTTTTAAAAAATTGATTATTTAAAAAAATATAATTATATTCCCAATAAATAACATATGCTCTCAAACTACAGACTTCACCATTAATCTATCATATATCACTGTGATATCACTGTGAACAATATTCTATTAAACACTTGTTTACTAATATCTGAAAATTATAGCACTTTCCATGTAATCCTCTTCTCTTCAAATACGTCGCTGGTGTCAGCTTCTCCATGGAGATTTCTATATCCCCATTGTCAACGTATGCATAGCAATAGTAAAAATGTATCTTGATTCATTCTAGTGGTTATTTTGGGAAAAACGGGTGGGGGGCGTTTTACCCCAGGGGGGCATTTTCCCCCACTCTACCCTATATATAGTAGAGTTCAATATAGTACTTAAACTAAAACATTGAAAACTTAAAAATTTTTCTTACACAGTATTTTTTTTAATTTTGGGGGCACTATCCATGATGCATATTGTCACTATCCACGATATGTATTGTGGCATTTTTTGCGATATATTGTGGCATGATATATTGTTACACCCCTAAGGCTTATACATCTAGATACTTTACAGTAGGCCTACCATGGTTGTGAAGTGCTTTAGTATTATTATCGATTTTATTTGTATTTGTTTGATATTTTATTGTATTTATTTTGCACATACATAATATTGATGCACTCCATACTGAATTATAAAGAATTATACACATCGTCGATTCGTCGTGGACACACCTTTGATGAACGCGCAGTCATCATCCTGTGCAGCAGATGGCGCTAATGTGTTTTCATGAGCTGTGAGTAAGAACAGATATGAGTTCAAACCGTTCAAACGCTCAACTAACAACTTGTAAACAAGATGAAATAAGGTCTTCTGCGCCATTAATACGGCTTATTAATATTCTTCTGCGCTTTTGAAAATCGTTTCATGAGTTAAAACAATATTTCGTTGGATAAATAGCAGGTGAATTAATAGACATGTCAAAAGCAGAGAAGAGCAGTGAAACGGAGCATCACGAATCAAAAAAGCTGCCTATTTATCAGCACAAAGACAAACTCATTCAGGCTGTGAAGGAAAATGCCTTCCTGATCGTAACGGGAGAAACTGGCAGTGGGAAAACAACTCAACTCCCTCAGTACTTGTACAAAGCAGGTGAGTTAAGTTATGTATGTTCTTGACCGCTAATGAACTGGAATGGACGTGCACGTTCGTTCATTTACTGCGTATTGTGTATCTATCGTTCCTCTTCATGATGCCTCTGTTTGTGTTCAGGTCTTTGCAGGAAGGGCAGGATCGGTGTGACCCAGCCCAGGAGGGTTGCAGCCATCACTGTAGCCCAGAGGGTGTCTCATGAATTGGGGGTCAGGCTGGGTGAGGAGGTGGGATACCAAGTGCGCTTTGATGACTGCTCAACACAGGTAGGAGATAACTAACACATGTTATCACTGTTACCATACCACACATGATAGCACTATGCAGAAATCTCAATATACACAGTAAGATTTTTTTGGTGGAGGAGATTCATTTTTTATTCAGCATGGATGCATTAAATTTGATGCCAAATATTTATTATGTCACAAAAGATTTCTGTTTCAAATAAATGCTTTTTTGGAACTCTCTATTACTAAACCAATGTTAGTTTATGTCACATATATCATTACATTTCATATTGGGATAGCTATATATCTTTGTTAGTGATTCTGTGATTAAAAAAAATAAATCTGCGTAGTGTAAAGGAAGTACAAAAATATATTACCACAGTGCTTTATAAGTATTTCATATTTTCTTAAATAATATTTTTCACAGTGTGGAACTGTCAAAAGTCAGGATGCACGATATATTGGCCAGCATATCGGTATCTGGCCGATATATGTTCATTTTTAATGTTATCGTTTCGGCCTGGTAAGAAAATGTGGCTGATATATTAAAGCTAATAATTAATGTATTATTCCCTTCAGCTGAGACACTTGTTGAGCACTGTTTATGTTTTTGAATTTCTTTAAATATGATTGAAATCTCTTTAAAAAATGAAAATATGGTTCGGTACAACATGTGCAGCGCAAATCTGTCATATCGGCTATACAACACTATAATAAGAACATCATTATAATTTTGCGCTTGGGACTTTGATTTAATTTTGAGACTCTTGTTTTTTTTTTTTAATCAGACTCTCAAAATTAGTAAAAAATGTGGATTTAAATTTATCAGCCGGTATATCGATTATCGGCTTTCAAATACGGTTAACGGTATCGGCCAAAATGTTCATATCGGTGCATCCCTAGTCAAAAAAAATAAATAAAAAAAATAAACCTTTAATGGAACAAACATGTTAATTTATTTTATCTGTTTTTATTTTCTTACTCCCCCAAGATAATAAACTACACATTTGATGATTTTTAGGCTGTAGCTGCTCTTTAAGGTAGCAAGAAATATCTTTAAACCAAGCGCAAGTGGTGATCAATGCTTCGCACACAAAGTAAATTGAAATAATGTAGTATTTGCATTTATCAGAGTACATGTGAAAATAGCCTCGACCAACAAGGTATGGGCAGTTGGTGTCATTTTTAATGAGTTGGTATTTTTCTTTCTATCAGGACACTGTGGTTAAATACATGACAGATGGCTGTATGCTGAGGGAGATTCTTGCAGACCCCAGTTTAACACACTACAGCATTGTGATCCTGGATGAAGCCCATGAGAGGAGTCTGAATACAGTATGTGGACTTTATATGTGCAATTTGTGCTTTCACTTGTGAAATTATTACAATCGTCTGAAGTTTTTTTAATATAGTGGTCTTTTTATAGTTTCCACTTACAAAAAGTGGAACCATCGTACATTAATTCTGTCAGATTGTAACAACATGGTACTCCAATGTACTTAATATAATAGTGTGGCATTACCATAATACAATATATTTAAAAAATAAACCTAGGTAATACTTTGGTTCTTTGGTTTTATTTCTAATTGCAGATCCATAAAATGCAGAAGATATTCTACTAAATCTTTTACAAAATTGTTTGTTTTTCAGGATGTTTTGCTTGGGTTACTCAAGAAGACTCTGTCAAAAGGGTCCCATGGCCGCAAAACACCCCTCAAAGTGGTGGTGATGTCAGCGACATTAGAAACGGAAAAGCTCAGCTCTTTTACGGACACTGTCCCGTATTCAAGATTCCTGGGCGTACTTATCCGGTGAAGGAGAAATTCTGTAATCTGATTGGTCCAAAAGACAAAGATAGTTCTCTCTATCTCAAAGAGGTGTGTTGTGATCATATACATTATTACAAACTTCATTACAAATAGTGTGGTTGCAGGGAAACTTTATGTTTGAAACACTAGAACCTTCACAGACTGTAAGACGTGTTTTGTTTGTGGTCCATAGGTGGTAAAGGTGACTTTAGATGTGCACACAAATGAAGCAGCTGGTGATATTTTGGTGTTCCTAACTGGTAAGCTCAGCAGAGATGTACACTGTTGTTCAAATGTTTTGGGTTTCTTTTTCAAAAAAGCATTTTTTTTCGAACTTTCAATTAATCAAATAATCCTGAAAGAAATATATAACACGGTTTCCACAAAAATATCAAGCAGCACAAATGTTTTCAACATTGATAATAAGAATAAGATTTTCTAAGCAGAAAATCAGCATAGTAGAATGATTTCTGAAGGGTCATGTGACACTGAAGACTAGAGTAATGATGCTCCAGAAATCCAGCTTTGCATCAAAGGAATAAATTACATTTTAAAATATATTTAAATTTATTTAAATGTAAAAGTATTTCACAATATTAGCCTATTGCTTTTACTGTATTTTACAGAATCTGAATCAAAGAACTGGTGTGACGTCATTTCAAACATAATCATGAAGTTTATTTTGGCTTTGTTTTGGGACTTCGAAACAGCTTCCCTAAGTGAACTTTTCGGAAAAGTTCACTCCGGCTAGCAAAAACAAGAAAAAACTGGAGAGCTGCTTTGTAGTAGAAAATGAAGTTATTCTAATTCAAAAAGTTCTGATGCTGTTTAAAAAAAAATTTATGTTTAATACTATAAAGCTGCTTGCTTTTAAACATTATATTGTATAAAGTGAAGTGAATTTACTGAAATGCCAAATTGCAGAGATCGTGCAAACATCCACATCACTTTGATAAGGTGCTTTTCTTTCACTGCTGTCATTTTTATTGTCCGTTTATTTTGTTGAAATGAAATGCGGAACACATTACCAGATTGCTCTAAACGTCGCTCTTATCAGTGTGGGAGGCGTCGGGATGTTCGGGTTTACCACTGCACACATATTTTTAACTCCTTTACACCTCAAAGCAAAGAACGAAAGAACTTTGCCATGTATACTGTGCCCTTAAAAGACTTCTTTTCAAAAACATCTTACCCACCTCAATTTTAAATGGGAGTTTTGCAGATTTTCATATTTTCAATATTTGTCTTTAGTTTGTAGCTCTGTGCTTGTGTTTTTGAACAGGACAGTTTGAAATCGAGAAAGCCTGTGACTTGCTTTTTGCGAAGGCTGAGATCTTAGACTACCGTTCCGATGTCCATGACCAAACTGTTGAAGGCCTTCTCATCCTACCTTTGTATGGATCCATGCCAACAGGTTAGCCTGTCTTAAGATTAGTCTCAAAGCCAGAATAGAGTGAAATTTTGTGTATAATCATAAATTGACCTTTACATGTTTTGTTATATTTCAAGCTATATTTTTACAGATCAACAAAGGCAAATATTTCAGCCTGCGCCAAAAGGTGTGAGAAAGTGTGTGGTCGCGACAAACATTGCTGCAACTTCACTCACGATTGATGGAATCAGGTATAGACAAATCACATAGTATTACACAAGCATCAGTTACTCAATTAAATCATGCAATAAAAAATTGCATGATTGTGTTTTGAGAAAATATTTCACAACTAAACAACAATTTTTTTTGTTGTGTTATAGATATATCGTTGACAGTGGATTTGTGAAACAACTAAACCACAACTCAAGAGTTGGATTGGATATTTTGGAAGTGGTACCAATTTCAAAGTATGTGTCAGTATGTTTCATTTAGATTTTTTAATTGTTTATTCATTTTATTATCAGTATAATTGTTTCATTATATTTTTGCTTTGAATATAGCTTTTGATGCTTATATTATGAATTAATTAATTAAATTAAGTGTGGGTTATACCACTTGTAAAAAGCTGTTTAGTGGGGTATTGACTAGTTTGTCCAAATAATGAAAAACAGTTTTTTTCTGTTCTGATAATGTTTTACCACAGAAGCGAGGCTCAGCAGAGAGCGGGCAGGGCTGGACGAACATCTGCAGGAAAATGCTTCAGGATTTACAGTAAAGAGTTCTGGGACAAATGCATGCCAGACTACACCATTCCAGAGATTCAACGGACCAGTCTTACATCTGTCATTCTCACACTGAAATGTCTCGGTGTCCATGATGTGATTAGGTAACTGCATTGTTCTTTTTTTTTTTTTTAGTTTAATTGGATTTCTTTATTAACACTGTTCTTTTTTAATTTTAGATTTCCTTATCTTGACTGTCCAGAGGAACGATTTATCCTGACCGCTCTGAAGCAGCTGTATCAGTATGATGCCATTGACAGGTGAAGTGATATTCTCCCACAAACTATTACCTGTTATACAAGTACATTGCAAGAAACTCTCATTGAGACTCAGCATTTTTCCAGAAGCCCATCTTAACCCCAGTACGGCTGATATTCACACATGTCAATAAAGGCACACACTGTTTTTTGTTCAATGTGTCAGTTCTGTAATCCGAATTAAATACAATGCTAAAATCAACTTTTTGTGACAGGAGAGGTCACGTGACCAGACTGGGGAGGCTAATGGTGGAGTTCCCTCTTCCTCCTAATCTTACTCGTGCTCTACTCAAAGCTGCCGCTCTTGGGTGTGAGGACATAATGCTGCCCGTGGCCGCCATGCTGTCAGTAGAGAACATCTTCATTCGACCAGGTAAAAGTTCCTGAATGTTATCATTAATGTCTGTCACTGAAAATTCATGTTTTAGATTTTAATCTGCTATAGTGTTTGACAGACTTCTCTCTGGTCTTTTTTACTATAGACTGCAAGCTCGTTTCCTTTTTTGAATTCAATGGCCGGATGTCAAAATCCAATCAACAACCAATGCATAGAACCAAATTCCCACCCTTCCTTTTTTTTGACAATCCATTTAACTTTGACGTCACAATACAGAAAAAAGATGTATCACAAGTTTCATTGTGAGCTATAAATTGTTATTCCATGTCACATAATCTGGTCAACCGAGACTTAAATTTTCTCATGGTATACATGGCGTCATCACCTTATTTTCTCACAGTGTCTGAAATTTTCTGATATCTACTCTGCTCTGATTGGTCAGATGGGCCAGTCTGTTTTGATAGGTCATCGAGTGTCGAAAACAAATTCTGATACTGATACAGACTAATTATTTTCGCATTATGGCAGAAAACCAATAAATGGCCCATATTAAAATCTTCTACTATTAAAATAAAATCTACTTCTATTTCTAAATAAATGAAGAAACGAAAGACAAATTAAACGCTAGAGGTGAAATAAGGCATCACAATATTATAATGTATTGTAGGCTTTCTCTCTCTATATATATATATATATATATATATATATATATATATATTAGGGCTGTGCAAAAATTAATTGCGATTAATCGCATCCAAAATAAAAGTCTGTGTTTACATAATATATTTGTGTGTGCTGTATATATAAATACCTATGCATGCATGTATATATTTAAGAATTATTTGCGCTTAAATTCTGTATATATACAGCTATGGAAAAAATTAAGAGACCACTGCCAAATCAGCAGTTGCTCTGGATTTATTATTTATAATATTGCTCTGGATTTATTATTTATAATATAAATAATAAATCCAGAGCAACTGCTGATTTGGCAGTGGTCTCTTAATTTTTTCCATAGCTATATATATATATATATATATATATATATATATATATATATATATATATACATATATACTATATATATATAAATACATAATCTATATTATATATTTATATATGAATAACACATTTTCTTAAATATATACGTGCATGTGTGTGTTTATGTATACAAAATAATTATATAAAGGGAACACAAATATATTATGTAAACACAGACTTTTACTTTGGATGTGCAATTAATTAATCACTAATTAATTAATCCCTTATATATGTATGTATATATATATATATATATATATATATATATATTTGTTTGTTTTTTTCTGTTTATATTATTGTTATATTGTATTTTAAACTTCCCACCCCAATACTAATAATATTTTACAGTAAAATTAAATATCCTGACCTGTCCCATTAAATCTAACACCACCTAATATATTAGATAATTCCATTTTCTTTCTTTTTTTTTTAGGTAAACCAGAGGGACAAAAAGAAGCAGAAATTCAACACAAAGAGATAGCAGCTTCTGTTGGCGGCTCCAATGATTTCCTCATGCTGCTCTGTGTCTTTCAGAAGTGTAGAGCAAGGTAGACCATAAAGTTTGAACGAATGACTAAATAAATCTCGAACTCATGAAAATCATGTGACATGCTGGTATTCATTCATATTTTGGTTCTTCTTATAGCGACCATCCATCCGCCTGGTGCAAAGAGAACTGGATCCATTGGCGAGCAGTGAAGTCAGCCTTCAGTGTTGAGACACAGTTGAGCGAGTTCTTCAACGCCTGAAGCAGGTAAATCTGATTTTTTTACAGTAATTGCTTTTACTTTCGTTATTTGAATTCTTACGACTTTTTCTTTTTATGTAGCAGAAAGACTTTCCACATGAGACGTTTGAGGGCAGTAGGAATGAACTGCTGCGCCAGTGCCTTTGCCTGGGTTATTTCACCAATGTAGCCAGGCGGTGAGCACCACACTGTCATTTTATTACATAAAATGTATTTATTAAAGGCAGTATTAAAGCTTTGCTATTTTCCTCAGATCTGTTGGGAAATCATTCTGCACCATGGACGGACATGGGTCCAACGTTGTTATTCACCCTTCATCATGTGTAAGGAATTAAATACATCGAAAAGTTCTACCAAAAATGAAAATTCTCATTTAAAAAGTCATTACTTACAATCATGTCATTTCTAAGCTTGTTTACATTTGTGTATGATTATTTTAACCTATTCAGCTCTTTGGTGAAGAATTGCAGCTGGACTGGATCATCTTCCATGACGTGTTGGTCACCTCACGGGTGTACGTGAGAACAGTTTGCCCTATCCGTTACGAGTGGGTGAAGGACCTGTTGCCGAAGCTGCATGAAATCGACGTCTATGAGCTGAGTAGTGTCGCAAGGGAAGAAGTAACAGATGAAGAGATGGCCCAATGGGAAAAGAAAGAAGCTGCAAAAAGACAAGCAGGTGCGTTTGAAAAGGCTGAGTTACATTTTGCTTGTCATATATTTGTTGATATTACTTCTTTTTTTGTGTGTTTAAATAGAGGCCACAGAGGATGCGGCAAAGAAGCTGGAAAAGAGGAATGATGAAAGCTCAATCACAGATGCTCGAGCTCGCTACTTGGAGCGAAAACAACATCGGCTACAAAGAAAGGGTACATGAGAGGATCATATTTTCACCACAAATTCTGAGCCGCTGAATATATGAAAGACTTTTTAATCTCAGATTTCGGAACATAATCCTGCCACAGCACTCTGGTCCTGTGGATTTTGATATGGTTTTTCATTCACAATTTGTAATAAACACATATTTTTTTAAACTTTTATATAAATAATTTTTTTTTTTTTAAATACTTTTTGATTTTGGGTGTTATTTTATTACATCTTTAGAATGCAGACTAAAGATTTTAAAGCACAAAAAAGATTCATTTTTGGTTTGTACCAATGACCCGAATCGTTTTTAGGTTTCGTGACATTGAAAGGGGTGTGTCGATGTGACCCTTGGAGGAAACTCTGATCTAAGATGTGTTTTAGGTAATATATCTGATCAGATCAGACAGAAGAAATCAGATTCTCCGTACATCATTTGCTACAGACTTGATTTCTTCTGTCTGATCTAAGTCTGTAGCAAATAATGTACGGAGAATACTAGGGATGCACCGAAATGAACATTTTGGCCGATACTAATAACCAATAATTCTTTATATTTGAAAGCCGATAACCGATGTATTGGCCAATAAACTTAAATCCAAATTTTTATCTAATTTTGAGAGCCTGATTACAAAAATAAAAGTCTCACAATGAAATCCATGTCCCAAGCGCACAATTATAATGATGTTCTCATTATAGTGTTGTATAGCTAGTATGTCAGATTTGCGCTGCACATGTTGTACCGAAAGGTATTTTCATTTTTTGAAGAGATTTCAATCATATTTAAAGAAATTCAAAAACATAAACAGTGCTCAACAAGTGCCTCAGCTGAAGGGAATAATACATTATTTATCGGCTTTAATATATCGGCCACATTTTCTAACCAGGCCGATAATGATAACATTAAAAATGAACATATATCGTCCGAATACTGATATTTCAAAATGATAGAAATGTATATTTTTCATCATTTTAAATTCAGTTGCAGTTATTTGCGTTTATTGTTCACATTATTTGGTTTGTTTAGACTACTTTTATGTTATGTTTCCGACCTTAGAGGGTGACAGGGGAAGAAATATGTTTCTCGGGACTACTTGAAGGCTGTATTGCACGTCACTTTTTTAACAGTCCGCTTTAAAAATTAAATACCCGCGATACTCAGAAAACGACTCAGTGAAGGATTCATTCACTTAATAGATTCATTTAAAAACAACGATTCGTTCGCGAGCGCACTACCACTAGAGCGCAGCCGGAACTGACGTACTTAAAATATGAAGAACTGAATGATGTGGCAAAAATGAAACGAATTATTTAACATTTACTAGACTACACAAACCGTAGCTTATACATCAAATTTAAAATATTAAGTGTCCAAACGCTTACATACACCAAATCCGTGCTTCATTCATCGCCCGCTTGATTTACAAAATCCCTAAAATCGCGAATGTCCTTCCGCCGCAACGTCCGCGCTGCTGCTTCCGGATTGTCAGTCTGAGCTGTTTCCGCCGCCATTGCGGGTCTGAGCGAGTCCCATCCGTGCAGAGAGGGAGAAAAAACATCAACCAACTGGCGGATTGGCTTGACACGACGAAAACACGACACTTGCATTCCCTGTTTAATATAACCACCAGTCCTGCTTTTAATCTGTTTTGAATCGAGGGTGTCAGCGGAGAGGAGGTCGTCGCTCGCTAACGCCAGGGAGATTTTTTGCGCGGAGTCCGGCCGGGAGGATTGAGAACAGAAAGCCCAAACCATGGCTCAGATCCTTCCTATCCGCTTCCAGGAGCACCTGCAGGTGGGGTTTCACTAGAACTAAACATTAACATTTTAATAATCAGTGGCTCTACTGTAACAGAGGTGACAGTGCTAGTTAGCTTTAGCGCTAGCTCAATGAATGACCTCCCATCCATTTCAATGGCTCTGTCTCAAAGCTCGCGAGCTGCTGATCAACATCCTACGAATCGAATGCGCCTGTGATTCTAATAATAATACTGTGTGTTCGAATCAAAAGTTCGATTGAGACCCCGACAATACTAATGTTCAAATCGAACGAGTTTATATTATGGCACTTTAAATATGCAGTCTGGATGGGCAGGTCACTAGGTTTTTTGACACAGCCTGTGCAGGTGGATTCAGTGATCGGTGAAAGGATTAAACCAGCTTTATAAAGCTGCATACATGCTGTGATTCATTTTGTCGTTTGAATAAAACATGACTCGGATTGTCCACATTTAACAGTTACCGCTCAAAAACATTTCGGTTGTATGTCTGTTTAGTGACGATAGTTAACCCCAAGATGAAAAACCTCACATCGTGTATTCCCCTTAAAAACCCATAAGACGTTTGGTGAAAATGACGTAAAATTAGACGCAAATATGGCTGGGTATTGGTAGAGATTGAACGAATCGATTCTCAATAAGATCTTATTTCAGTTCAATAACAATACACGGTTCGTTTGGATTTATAAATTATCCACTCTCCATAGTAAACTTTCCCTTAATAAACGAACCTATCGGATAGTGTATAAAGATGCTGTTTATCAAAATTGATGTATGTAGCCCTCAAACCATATTCACTTTATAGCCCTTAATCCTGTAATTGTGGATAAATGTGGGCACAAAGGACTCAAATGTGATCCTAGTTTTTATTTATTATAAATGTTATATCACTGTCTAAATAAAGTTTTGTCTATCCATTTATGTTTTTCTTTTTCATTTTGGGGCTATTTTTGAATTTATTTACTTCAAAAAGTACCATATTTTCTATGTAAATTATGCTTATGTCTGTTTTATTAATTTTTTTAACTACATTAAAATGTAATTCCAATAAGTTCTTAGAGCTAAAACTTAAAGATGAATAGTGTCTTAATTTGGCTTATTTTAGAATGCTCTAAAATACAGTCTTTCCCATTCATTTCTATGGGTGCCCATTTTTGACCCAAATACAAGATTAAGGAGTTTTTTTTCACCCACTTAACATTGTAGAGTTGAGTTCAGGAGGCAAACTTTGGAAAAGTAGCCAAGTCTTGTACCACTCAGATCAAGGGAAGTATTTAAAAAAATAAATCAATTATTTTGCCCACATTTGTCCAGAATACGGGTTAAAGGGTCAGTTGATAAATAACATTTATAAGTGTTTAAATTCGTTTTTGACTTTTTATGTCAGGTGGTACAACCCAATAATTGTATGTATATACTGCAGTTGTACCACCTAACATGGAAAATATACCAACCTTCTTGTATTTGAAATTAGTCGTTTTTACCAGTATTTGAGATAGATCTGCAAACCTTTTCTCTCTCCTAAAAGGATCAGGTTGGGTGATGTATCATCACGTTTACTGTTATTACCTCGTCTATTCATAATAAATGAGCCATGTTTGCTGTTGTGCCACCCTGACATTCGAATATACACATTGTTTGACAAATGTTTAACAATTATCTCAAAAAATAAAAAAATAAAATAACATTAGCTTTAAAGCTGTTATTATTAAGATACAATTTTAAATAGTTTTCTTAAATAGACAGTTTAACAGTTTAATGTCAGCGTCACCTGACATTTTGGGGGTTTAGCATAATACATAAAATAATATGCATTATTTAAATGTACTAAAAATGAATTAAAACTGAAGTAATATAGGCTATGCCATGAATTTGTCAAATTATTTTAAAGGGCAATAATGCACTTGGACACAAAATTATGCATCATGTTCATCTGCATACAATATGCATCATACACATCATGTCATTGACCCTAAAACATTAAAATGCAATCTCATGGATATCTGTTGCTTAACTGTCTTGAGTCATTACAGTGTATTGTGTCATTGCACAGGTGCATCTCATTGGGGGTAAATGATGGTGCTTGTGAGATTGTGCCCATATATCCTTTTTTATCTCCATAAACATTTAAACAAACTTAGAGCAGACACATTTAAGACCTCTTGGCTGTGTATTAAAAATAAAGCACATAGCTAGACAGCATTTTGATGCATTTTAGTACCAAAATGTGCTGTCTAGGCAGTTCACTAGGTTTTGAGAGACACTCCTTGTTTATAAAGACTTTCCAAATGTAATGTATAGTAGACAATACTAGTGCTGTATCTCACATTGATACATATTGTCTGTCCACTCTTTACAGCTCCAGAACCTGGGCATAAACCCAGCAAATATTGGGTTCAGCACCCTTACGATGGAGTCCGATAAGTTCATCTGCATCCGGGAAAAGGTGGCGAACAGGCCCAGGTTGTGATCATTGACATGAGCGATCCCAACACTCCCATCCGCAGGCCCATCTCTGCAGACAGTGCCATCATGAACCCAGCCAGCAAAGTCATTGCTCTTAAAGGTAAGACACAGGGGGGCTTGAACAGTGGGGGGACACGTTAAGGCATGGATTTTTGAAATGTAATGATAATATTTGGGATGATATAGAAATTTCCATGTGGTTCTTTTTCTGCAACCCCCTCCCACTCACTGAATGGATAGCATGACTACACCTTTTGGCTTACTGTGTTTCTCATCGGGACAGTTTAGTGTAACATAGTGTATTACCTTTGTCTCGTCAAATGACATGGTTATCATAAAATACTTCATATTTGCAACAAATATCTTCATATTCAGCCATCTGTCTTGTTACAAATGAAAACTTGTAATTTTTTGGTTAAGAATAGCCTTTAAAATGCTCATTGGAAATGTTTTTCCGTCATAAATGCTTTGTCTGTACTTGCTTGTTTTTGTTCTTTTTTTATTTTTTTGTTTCTTACTGCTTTCTTATGTTTGCAGACGGTGAGTTCAATTTCATCTATCCTGAGTTGTGGGATTTTGAATTGTGAAATGTGGGGCAATCTGAATGCATTTGATGTTGAATGATAGGTTAGCCATATTAGTAGGGGGTCATGTAACATGCATGTAACTTGGCAACAGCCTGTTTTCCTCTTGTTTAGCGTAAAATTAAATCTAGTTTGTTGTTGTTGTTGTTAGTTGAAACAATAGTCAGCTGAGCTCTTTAATTTTATTTTTGTTTTGGCACTTGTCAGTCTACTGTTAATGCAATGCAAAGGTCTACTATGTCTGTAAAGTGATAGATGTGCAAGGCAACTTTCTAGATATATTTAACTCTGCAAGTCAACTGTAAGAATGAGAAGTGGATTATGACCTTGAAAATAGCAAGATCACAATAAATACTGAATACTCTAAGATTGTCTTATAGTTGGAGTTCTGATTTGTATTGAATTATTATAATGATTTTGGAAATCTTGTGTATAGCAATCAGAGGCTATAACATATACACTACTGTTCAAATGTTTGTGGTCAGTGTGATTTTAAAAAAAGAAATAAACACTTGCATTCAGCAAGAATGCATTAAATTGGTCAAAAGTGACAGTAAAAACATAAGGTTACAAACCATTTCTATTTAAAAAAAATGCTTTCCTTTATTTTTTTTTATTCATCAAAGAATCCTGGAAAAAGTGTCACAATTTCCACAAAAATAGCATAAATAATTTCAACATCGATAATAATAAGAACTGTTTCTTGAGCAGCAAATCAGCATATTAGAACGATTTCTGATGGATCATGTGACACTGAAGATGCTGAAAATTCAGCTTTGCAATCACAGGAATACATTACATTTTAAAATATATTAAAAAAGAAAACAGTTCATTTTAAAATGCATTATTTCACAATAGTGCTGTTTTTACTGTATTTGTGATCAAATAAATGCAGCCTTTGTGATACTTTTGAACTGTAGTGTGTGTGTGTATATGAAGAGTTCAGATGCAAAAGCCTCTAAATGCCATTTGAAATTTTCTTCTAAAATGACCATTTTTATCAAGCTTGTATATTTAAGTTCAGTAATTTCACTTAAATGACAATTAATAGGTAATCCTCATTGCCATTTAAGTGAAATTACTGAACTTACATATACAAGCTTGATAAAAATGATCATTTTAGAAGAAAATTTCAAATGGCACTTAGAGGCTTTTGCATCTGAACTCTCCATATATAGATTAACTTTAGCTTTGAGTTTATATAATATAGGCATACATTTATTTCACAGTAATGTCCCCCCTCATTATTGGTTACCTTACCAGGCCATATGTTTAAAAAATAAAATAACTAACAATGGTTCACAAAATATACAGTGACCCCAAAAATATTTGGACACTTAAAATATCTAAGGGCCTGTTTAAACCTGTTAGCTTCATGCGTTCTCTGATCGGATAGCTATCTGATTTGTTAAAACGGTTCCATTTACACTAGGCCACATAAATGTGTCTTCGCAAAACGAATATAAATCCATATTTAGTTGCCGCGCGTTACAGTTCACGTCAACGAATACCACAGATAAGCGCTGCATTTTATTTATCATCAGCTAATTTCAAGATCAAAGATCGCAATAGGAGATCGGCATCAGAACTGGTAAGATCATTAAGTCTCACTACTTTTAATGAAGATGATTGTGTGTTGAACATCTGGGACTTCCTTTCAGTTTCATTTGCGGAAGTTTGCGCGTCAGCTTGCTGAAGAGATACTCAGCTACTCAATTGCAGCGTTGCGTGTTGCAGTAGCGATGTCGTATCTGATTATAACATGTGAGAGCTTGTTATAGGCTATGTGACATGTTTATCTTTTAACATTTTGGGAGGAGTAAAATTTACACGTATGTTTTCAACAACCCACTTTTTCCAGTTTGTCTGGAATGCAACTCGTGATTAATCGCATCCAAAATAAAAGTTTGTGTTTACATAATATATGTGGGTGCATTGTGTATAATTATTTTGTATATATATAAATACACACACATATGCATGTATATTTAAGAAAAAAAATGTATGTATAGAATATTTATATATAATATAAATGATATATAAATCTATATACATGAAAATATTTCTTAAATATATACAAGCATGTGTGTTTATTTATATATATATATATATAAATATATATATAATAATTATGCACAATGCACCCACATATATAATGTAAACAGAACCTTTTATTTTGTATGCGATTAATCGCGATTAATCGTTTGACAGCCCTAGTTTCGAAGTGCGTTTACACTTGGTCTTTTCATGATTGGAAATGACCAGGTGTAAACATTTTACATTTGACAACCACAAAGTGTCCACATACTTTTTGTCTTAATTTTAATTACATCAAATTATTTTATTTTAATTCTTTTTCTTTAAAATAAATATGCCACTTTGATATGTTAATATTTTCTGCAGTGAGATTGATACATTAAGTGTGGCTTTTAAGTGTCCTAATATTTTTGGGGCCTCTGTATCTCGATAAAAAAGTATAATCCAGATTTAGAGATTTAGCCAATTGTGGTCCACATTTTAAAAGTTTAACAAATTGTATTCCCACCACATACTTGAGGTAAGGTGATGATTCATGTTATTGCAGATGGAAATAACATTGTTTGAGTTTTTCCCTTAAAACAATCTGCATTGCATTTTTAAAGTAGAGACAGAGTTGTTTACTAATTAATAATTGATAAGCATACTAGGTTTAGAATATCACTAAAATTGTCAAACTAAGGGCAGATCAAAAAAACTCGGCTTGATGTTTGTAAATGTTTGCTGTGTTTTATAGTTGTTCCTTTTGCATTGTAACCGCTTTGTCATGTTGTCCATATTTGTCTTTACTTCACAATTACAATTTAACATACACATCATGTTGTTAGCAGTAAGCTGGATGTCTGGATGTTGACTAATTGAAATCACACCATTTATTATCTGGAAAAAAATATTGCTGTTTTATTCAAATGACCTCTGTTCCTGAATTGCAGCGGCAAAAACCCTTCAGATTTTCAACATTGAAATGAAGAGCAAGATGAAGGCCCACACCATGACCGAGGATGTTACATTTTGGAAATGGATCTCTCTCAATACCGTAGCACTTGTGACAGACAATGCGGTCTATCACTGGAGTATGGAAGGAGACTCGCAGCCTATCAAAGTCTTTGACCGACATTCCAGTTTAGCAGGCTGTCAGATTATTAACTACCGCACTGACGCCAAACAAAAATGGCTACTTTTGATTGGAATTTCAGCACAGGTAAAATAACGAATATTTTGTTGATTAAAATGATGATGTCCTTGTGAGCTGCATGTCAATGTGCGTTGTCATTTAAAAAAATAATAATTTTCTGTCAGCAAAACCGTGTTGTGGGCGCAATGCAACTTTACTCAGTGGACAGAAAGGTGTCGCAGCCAATCGAAGGCCATGCTGCTGGATTTGCTCAGTTTAAAATGGAGGGAAATGCTGAGGAATCCACACTTTTCTGCTTTGCTGTTCGGGGACAAGCTGGAGGAAAGGTCTGGTTATTCTTCATAATGAGCGTCAATGTTGAAGTGATGCTAATTATGTTTTAAATGACTATAAATGTAATGCCACTCTTGTGTTTTCCCTCCTCGTAGTTGCACATTATTGAGGTTGGAACACCTCCGACTGGTAATCAACCTTTTCCAAAGAAAGCAGTCGATGTATTTTTCCCTCCAGAGGCTCAGAATGATTTTCCAGTTGCCATGCAGGTATACATATTTTTTAAATATTTAATAAATATATTAATCATATTTGTCTATTGGGGCAGTTAAGTTAAACCACACAATTTCTGTTACCAACAGTGTGTGTGTGCTTGGTTCAGATTACACGGTTTTAGCCCGATTTTGGCACGATTCGTTTCACGTAGGGTTAGGGTTGGGTATCGAGAATCAAGTATCGATTGGAACCGGGATAACTTTCCGTTTTTCTTGGAATCATTCAAAAGTTAAAATTTCTGATTCCTAATTTCGATATTCACAGTCTGCCGACCGGAAGAAGAAACCGCTGAACAACACCAACGAAGAAGCGTCTACCGGAAGTGTTGGCATAACTGCGCAAGTCGAACATGAGTAGCTTACGTCGGCGGTCCAAAGTGTGGCTTCACTTTTATAAAAATAACGAAATCTCGGCAAAATGCTAAATTTGTGACAAAAGGAGTATTTGTGACAGAAGGAGTATTTCCTTCAGAAAGACCATTGGTTAACAATGTTAGCTAAACTTTTTTGACCCTGCCTCTTAAAAGAATCGGAATCGAGAATTGTTAGGAACTGGAATCGAAACAAGGAATCGGAATCAGAATCGTTCAAATTCAAACGATACCTAACCCTACGTAGGGCGTCGTGGGAGATTCGCAAACGACAAAGGCCGTCAGGATGCAAGATTCTGTCGTATTATCTCGTATAGTGTGTCATAGTGGGCGACAACCTACGTCGCGTCTGCGATGCTTCACGTCACGACAAAAAGACTAGTAGTTTAATTTTTGAACGGTCGTCCACAACGGTTCCATCACATGTATAAGGTTGACCAATAGGAGCACAGAAACTTTTCCGTAGCCTGGTTTAAACCAGACCAATCTCAGTTGTAACTGAGATATAGTCTGGCAAAGCATCATAGACAAATCCTTTTCAGAGGGGTGTCACCAGCGGACGTCACAGGTAGACCTAAAACCAATCAGAGCGATGAAGGAGATGACGTTTGCAGAGCGGCGGCCGCGTCGAAACATCTCAGAGTGTTGTTCTCTGCTCGGATTTTAACAAAAAGGAAACGTTCAAATCGCTTAAAACAGACGCGATAGCTGATTCGAGCGAGTGATGTTCGACGGCGGCATTTATCTTTGTAATGTCGGGTTTGTCGGGTTTTCCATTGTCGGGTTTTCTTTCTTTTTTAACTTTTTTTCTGAACACAGGACAGCCAATACAACCCTCACCGCTTCATCCATTGTTTGTTTACGTTTGTTTCCGGTCACTCACTACTAGCAATGACATCACGCGTGCCGTTAAAGACGGCATGCGATGACTGGTCAGGAAGCAACGTGTAGTCTTGCCCACGACATGACAATATTTTAGAAGTCAAAATTGCGTAATCTGACACAGTGACTATCGTAACAGACAAAAAAATCGTGTAATCTGAACCAGGCATTACAGTAACTCATTTTTAGTATTGGAGACTCACTCGTGTTTTCCTGTCTTGTCTTATTCTAGATAAGCTCCAAGCATGATGTAGTCTTTCTCATCACCAAATATGGCTACATCCACTTGTATGACCTTGAGACGGGTACCTGCATCTACATGAACAGGATCAGTGGAGAAACCATTTTTGTCACCGCCCCCCATGAAGCTACATCTGGAATAATTGGCGTGAACCGGAAGGGACAGGTACCGACTACTTTATCTGCTTGTACTGTAAGACAAAAGTGGTGCATTGGCTTTGTTTTTTGCTTGAATGTTAAGGGTTGTTTAGTCAGCACATTTGAATGGACCAGCTGCGCTTGTTCCAGACACACACCAGGGGTTTGTTTCGATATATTTGGTCCTGGTTTGAGCTGCCTTCTACATGGGCAAACAGACTAGCTTGTGTTCTGTAATCTTCTGTAACAGGATGCCATCAGTTGATTAATTATTTTGGAGCTCAGACCCAAGTCACATTAAATATGCAGTGAGAGCGTAGAAATGTGATCCCTGCTCATTGTTATTCTTCGGTTTGTTTTCGCCGCCTCATTAGAGAAACCTCCCTGGTCAAACCACAAGACTGTCTGTACAAACTAGGATTGGTTGATATATTGAATATACTGTTTATGCACAGTATATAGATAGATAAAATGTAGGGCTATCAAATGATTAATCGCGATTAATCGCATCCAAAATAAAAGTTTGTGTTTACATAATATATGTGGGTGCACTGTGTATAATTATTTTATATATATAAATACACACACATGCTTGTATATATTTAAGAAATATTTTCATGTATACTGTATATAGATTTATATTTAATTTATATTATATATAAATATAAATATTATATATATAAATAATTTTTTTTTCTTAAATATACATGCATATATGTATTTATGTATATATATATATATATATATATATACAAAATAATTATACACAATGCACCCACATATATTATGTAAACAAAAACATTTATTTTGGATGCGATTAATCGCAATTAATCGTTTGACAGCCCTAGTAAAATTACATGGTTATGGAAATTAATTTTGTTATCCAAGCCTGGAAACAAAAATGTATTTGTTGTTTTAAATCTACATTACCTATTTCTAAGTCTTTGTGTGCATGCAGTCCATAATGCATAAGGTTGCTATAAAGGAGTCCCTGTAAATAACAGTGTTCGTTGATCTCTTGACACGTACAGTGAGAGAACAGAATGTGACACTCAGTAAGAGGTAGAGACAGCCGCTGTAATCCTCTTACGAGTCTGCGTTGTGTTCGTCTCGGCTTCGGTCGCTGACTGATGACCGCTTCAGCTCTGTCACAGATTTTGCTGCAGACTTAAATAAGTGCATAATGGGATACCGGCCCATTCATCTTACCCTTAGGGTCGCTTTAGATGCTTATGGGTCCAGATCAGCATAATTTGGAGCCAATCAGTGCATAATTAGGTGCTTATAAATAGAGATTAGCCAGCATTAGAACTAATGTGGTAATGCAACAGAGGTTTGGGCTGGTCTTGGCACACAGGGATTTGTTTATCTCAAAAAGCCAAACAAACTGACACAGAAAAAATGCATAATATACAGAAAGGTAGCTCAGCAATTGCTTGTGGCCGTATATTATGGGTGTTCAGTTAATGCATTAATAAGAATATCATTGATGAAGCCGTTTAACCCCTTAGCTGTCACCCCTTTTTGAGAATGGGGGTTAAAATGCACTATTCAAACTTAAATGGTTGTAATTCAAGAATGCTTTGGAATATAGACTTAAGTTTGGTCTTGTTTTAAAGAAAACACTCAGCAGTTTATTGCTGAAGTGAAAACACTATACAATATATATTTTACAAAATATTTTTTTACTCTAAAATTACTATAAAATCAAAGCCATAAATCTAACCAAGTTATGTTCCAAATTTGAAGTTGATATCACAATAATTGAAGTTCCCATGAGATTTTGTTTAGGCGTAGTACCAAAAATAGCCACCGGGTGCCATTGAATTCCATTGAATTTAGTTGTATGCATTCTGCCTTTAACAAATTAATACATTTCTGTCCAAATATCAGTTATGTCACAAAATGTGGAACCTTGAGACTCAGACCTTTCTGACATTATGTGTTTTGTCAAGATTAGAAAAGGTTTTGATCATAAATTATGAAATATAATGATGTCCAAAAGGGGAGGAGCCTGATAAAACAAGTACCGTTTCTATGGTAACACAACGTTCAATTATAAAACTGTTTTCACAGGATGAATTCTGAGTTTATAAGCTTTCAAATGATACCTAATTTATGATAACTACTAAAATATGTGAGATAATAAAAAGGCGATTAAAAATAATATTATATTTTAGGGGATTATATATATATATATATATATATATATATATATATATATATATATATATATATATATATATATATATTAATTATATTTTTTGGAGGATAATATTATACTTTATTTTTTTATTGAAAAATACTACATTATATGTTTTATTATGAACTTTTATCATAAAAACATAAGTTTCAATGATTAAAAGTGGGTGCATCGACTTTTTGTGACAAAAGACCTCCTGTTATGATGCAGATTTTTTGAGGTGCACTCTTGTCATAAATTCATCAATTACTCTTCCTACATAATTTGTAACACAAAACAGGGGTAGAATATCTCTTTAGAAGTCTTAGACCTTTCCAACGATATATAATCTGTCATAATTAGGATTTAATAGAAATATAGTGAAGTAAAGTTAGATCGTCCTGGTTCCGGGACAGTGACAGTTAAGGGGTTAAATTATTGTGTTGGTACAAAAAAAGTTAAACAATCAATTTCTTATTCAAAAAATGATTCTTCCCCCATCACCAATCTTGGGTTTTCTCCCTGAAATAGATACATTTTAAAATCGAGAATAAATACTGTCAGTGTCTGACACATTATGTTTGTCGTCTGCTGTTCATCAGGTACTGTCTGTGTGCGTGGAGGAGGAAAACATCATCCCTTACATCACTAACGTGCTGCAGAACCCTGATCTAGCCCTCAGGATGGCCGTCCGCAACAATCTGGCAGGTGCCGAGGAGCTCTTTGCTCGAAAATTCAACAACCTGTTTGCTAGTGGTAGCTACTCTGAAGCTGCCAAAGTGGCTGCCAATGCACCAAAGGTACAGCAGACTGCATCACACCACCAGATGCTTCGTTAGTTTTTGTCAGGCAAATATTGAGGATTCTGATTGGTTGTTGGGTTCTTGCAGGGGATTCTGCGCACCCCAGACACCATCCGTGCGGTTCCAGAGCGTTCCTGCCCAGCCTGGTCAGACTTCTCCCCTGCTGCAGTACTTTGGGATTCTGCTGGACCAAGGCCAGCTGAACAAATTTGAGTCATTGGAGCTTTGCAGGCCCGTCCTGCAGCAAGGCCGCAAACAGCTCCTGGAGAAATGGCTGAAGGAAGACAAGGTACATGCTCCTCTGGAAAAAAAAAAGTAGCAATAATAGATCATTCAAAGTCGTATTAAAAAATTGAAATACTTTATTGGCATGACAGTTAAACAAGCGGCATTACTAAAGCATCAATATATCAAAAGCTGATACAAAACAATTTATCTGACAAAACAGATTCACCCAAAAATTCTCTCTTAAGCCATCTTAGGTGTATATGACTTTCTTCTTTTATCTGAACACAATCAGAGCACAATTAAAAATATCAGGGCTCTTCCAAGCTTTATAATGGGAGTGAATAGTTTTTGCATCTCCAAAAAGCCCATCCATCATACAATACAAGTAATGCATATGGCTCCAGGGGGTTAATAAAGGCCTTCTGAAGTAAAGTAAGGGGTTTTGTAATACATATATATTAGGGTTCTCAGTTTAACGCGTTATTAACGGCGTTAACGCAAACCCATTTTAACGGCGTTAATTTTTTTATTGCGCGATTAACGGTCTTTTTGTCACATGCTTTTGCAACAAGACGCATCATGCGTCCTGATCCATTTCGCCGTCTCGCGCTCGTCATCCACTCAAAGCCGAAACGTGTGTTTGTGGCATGCCTGTTGTTTTGTTTCCGGTCTTAGCTAGATCCGCTTGCTCTTTGGTTCGAAGAAGCAACAAAACGTCCTCGCGCGCGCAAGCCATTGAAATGAATGGGTTTCAGAGCGCAGCGCGAGGATGTTTTGTGCCGCACACACTCGTTTGGGCTTGCGAGCCGGCCAAATAGTTACGTTACGTTTTGAGTGGATGACGAGCGCGAGACACCGAAATGGATGCCCTAAGATTCTGAATTAAAAGTTTACTTTTAAAAAGTAGCCAAATTGTCCCATTGACAAGACCAAGTGATCTGTGTGTTTTGTCGTTGTGAACTGAGCTATCATCATCGCAGCACGTCCAGTCTGAAACACCACTTGATGATGGCCAAGCACACACACAGCTGATGCGAATTCTCCACCCCTCGTCAATATTAGGACCTGTCAGTATTTTTTTCTCCCTTTTATTGGTAGACAGTGTTACATTGTGCGAGAGATTATTTATATAGTGTGAAATTTAACACTATTCCAAAGTTATTTTCAATAATAATAATAGAAAAACATTTGCACTAAACAAGCCAATCCACTTTTCCATGTTGATACGAGCATTAAAATGAGAAAAAATAATGTAACAAAAAGAAATCAAAAGATATATAGAATAGATAAAAATGTGCGATTAATCGCGAGTTAACTATGACATTAATGCGATTAATCGCGATTAAATATTAATGCGATTAATATATATATATATATTAGAGCTGTCAGTTAAACGCGTTATTAATGGCGTTAACGCAAACCCATTTTAACGGCGTTAATTTTTTTATTGCGCGATTAACGGTCTTTGCCTAGCAAACTTTGTAGTTTTTTCACATGCTTTTGCAACAGGACGCATCATGCGTCCTGATCCATTTCAGCGTCTCGCGCTCGTCATCCACTCAAAGCCGCTCGCGAGCCCAACGTGTGTTTGCGGCGTGCCTGTTGTTTTGTTTCCGGTCTAGCTAGATCCGCTTGCGCTTTGGTCGAAGAAGCAACAAAACGTCCTCGCGCGGCGCAAGCCAATTGAAATGAATGGGTTTCAGAGCGCAGCGCGAGGACGGTTTGTGCCGCACACACTCGTTTCGAGCTTGCGAGCCGGCCAAATAGTTACGTTACGTTTTGAGTGGATGACGAAGCGCGAGACGCCGAAATGGATGCCAATGAGATTCTGAATGGAAAGTTTACTTTTAAAAAGTTGCCAAATTGTCCCATTGACAAGACCAAAGCGATCTGTATGTTTTGTCATTATGAACTGAGCTATCATCATCGCAGCACGTCCAGTCTGAAACACCACTTGATGATGGCCAAGCACACACACACACAAACACAGATGATGCAAATTCTCCACCCCTCGTCAATATCAGGACCTCGTCAGTATTTCTTTCACCCTTTTATTGATGGACAGTGTTGCATTGTGTGAGAGATTATTTAGGCTATAGTATGAAATTGAACACTATTCCAATGTTATTTTCAATAATCATAATTAAAAAAAACATTTGCACTAAACAAGCCAATCCACTTTTCCATGTTGATAAGAGCATTAAAATGAGAAAAAATAATGTAACAAAAAGAAATCAAAAGACATTAAGAATAGATAAAAATGTGCGATTAATCGCGAGTTAACTATGACATTAATGCGATTAATCGCGATTAAATATTTTAATGCGATTGACAGCACTAATATATATATATTAATATATTTATTACTGACTATATATATTACTATTATAGTACTATATATATTTATTTATTTCTGGCAACAACTGTACTCAAGTTCCTGACACATTCAGGTTCAATCAGTCTAAACCCAAATGATTTTTAAGAATCGGTGTCCTTTTATCAAAAACAACCTGAAAGGTCAAGGAAATTAATTTGTCAAACTCCCTGATATCTAATGTCTTTTTTTAATCTTTTTTTTATGATTTTTGGATAAAATCCTGCTGTTTTCGCTTTTTGCAGCTGGAGTGTTCTGAGGAATTGGGTGATTTGGTGAAGTCCGTGGATCCAACTCTTGCTCTTAGCGTTTATCTCAGAGCCAATGTTCCCAACAAAGTGATCCAGTGTTTTGCAGAGACCGGGCAGTTCCAGAAAATTGTACTGTATGCAAAAAAGGTGAGCTTAAATGTGTTTCCTGTCGATATATTTTACACTGGTCCATAAACAGCTTTATTTGTGTGAGAGATTTCAAATTTGAGCTCTCTCTAATACGTGGCCATCTGTGTGCAGGTTGGCTACACTCCAGACTGGATCTTCCTGTTGAGGAACGTCATGCGGATCAGTCCAGAACAAGGCCTGCAGTTCTCCCAAATGCTCGTTCAAGATGAGGAACCTCTGGCTGACATCACTCAGGTCTAAGAGCATATTATATTTCATCTGATGTGTTTTATTTTATATATATTTTTAATTATGACTATTAAATTCGTAACTTGAAGACAAAAAAATAGACATTTCAAGGCTCCAGTATGACATTTAAGAGCAGTGGCATCAAGTTTCTTCAGATGATGGCACCAGCACCTAATTTGGTAGCACTGCATGTACAATATTAATAATGTTGCATGTTTAGTGTATGAGAAATGAAAGTAGCTTGAGTTGACCATAGCATTTGCTTGAGCTTTAGTTGATAGTAGCAATTGCTTGAGTTGTATGCGGATATACATTAATTTTTATTTAAAATAACATGCATAATTGGTCCATAGTATCATACATTTGTAGATCATGAATATCACAAGTAAAACAATGCATGGCACCTCACTACCATGATAAGAAGTGACTGGTTTCTATGGAATTTATGAAAACAGTAGCTTAAACACATTTAGTTTAAATACAAATGCCCAAAACTGCTGTAGCTGTATAACAAAGTACTGTAATTATATTCTATTACTCCTTTAAAACATATAATACACATCTACATTAATACTATTGTACAATTAAATGTGAATAACACATTTCTGCCAATTAGTAAAAATCCAGTTGCAACGGCAACTAGTTTGGAGCCCTGTATTTCTTTTTATTTACTTAAAGTTTTTTTGTTTTAATCCTACAGATTGTGGATGTGTTTATGGAGTATAACCTGATCCAGCAGTGCACTTCTTTCCTGTTGGATGCACTGAAGAACAACCGCCTCATCGAAAGTCCTTTGCAGACTCGTCTGTTGGAGATGAACTTGATGCATGCCCCACAGGTGCTCACTACAAACAGCATCAACGCACACATCGCTTTCTTAAATATTTGTGCAAAGCTTTGTATCACAACATGTTTTTTGTCTTATTCAGGTGGCAGATGCCATCTTAGGGAACCAGATGTTCACTCACTATGACCGGGCCCATGTGGCTCAGCTGTGTGAGAAGGCAGGTCTGCTGCAGAGAGCTCTGGAGCACTACACTGACCTGTATGACATCAAACGGGCCGTGGTTCACACCCACCTGCTCAACCCAGAGGTTAGGCCTACAGTCTGCTTGAGGTTTTGGACCTGATCTGTCTGTATCAATTCATTTGGACACATTTCAGTTTTCTAAAACTCTCTGATAATGATGGTTGTCTGTAACACATCTGATCGTGGTGTTTAATGGTGGGGAATATGTTCTGCTCTGGTTACAGTGGTTGGTGAACTTCTTTGGCTCTCTGTCTGTGGAGGACTCTCTGGAGTGTCTGAGAGCCATGCTATCTGCCAACATCAGGCAGAACCTCCAGATCTGCGTCCAGGTGGCCTCCAAGTATCACGAGCAGCTCTCCACCCCAGTCCCTCACAGAGCTTTTTGAATCCTTCAAGAGCTTTGAGGGTAACAATTCTAAAATCAGTGTCAATGCATCACATTTGATATGTTCTGAAATTAGGACAGGATAATAGTATTATACATGTGTATGTTTTGTTATATACCGGTTTGTGGATTTTTTATTTATTTATTAGATAAGCCATAATTTTAACCAAACAACTATTTTTAAGTAAACAAATATTCATCTTTTTTTATTTTTACTATGGATTAGGGGTGTAACCATACCCTCATGTCACGATTTGATACATCTCATGATACGATAATATTGCGATACTTCGAAGACGTATGGTAAAAGGTTAACAAAAAAAATCTATTGTTGATTAAAATGCTAAATTTGATATTACATTGTAGGTTTAAATGAATAGGCTTGGACTTGGTGTTTGCAAGGACAATGGTGACACCAAAATAACAATATTCATGATTCTAAAGCTGAAATTACTGAGTTATTGTAGATTAATATGCTTGCACGCTTTCACTGACTAGATATATTTAAAATAATGTCGGACACTTTTTACTGGTAACATCAGACATTTGGCATTATCAGGACCCACAAATATTCCCCAATTGCATTATAATTAGGGCTGTCAAATCGATTTATCACTAATTAATCACATCCAAAATAAAAGTTTGTGTTTACATAATATATGTGGGTGCACTGTGCATAATTATTTTGTATATATATATATATATATATATATATATAAATACACACACATGCATGTATATTTAAGAAAAAAATATTTATATATAAAATATATATATATATAATATAAATTATATATAAATCTATATACAGTATATACATGAAAATATGTCTTAAATATATATAAGCATGTGTGTATATTTATATATATAAAATAATTATACACAGTGCACCCATATATATTATGTAAACACAAACTTTTATTTCTGATGTGATTAATCGTGATTAATCATTTGACAGCCCTAATTATAATACATTATAATCAACATTACTATATATAGTACTACATTATATATAGAGTTCAATATAGTACTTAAACTAAAACTCTGAAAACTTAAATATTTTCTCACATGGTAATTTTGTATTTTGGGGGCACTATTCATCGATACATATCGTCACTATCCACGATATGTATTTTGGCATTTTTGTATTGCGATATATTGTGGCATGATATATTGTTACACCACTACTATGGATACATGGTATTTGTGTACAAAATTGGTTATTAGTCTATCAAAGATTCTATATTTTATTGGTGTTGTTTTATATTCTGTATTTCATTGATTTTTATATATCAGACATTTATTGCTTATTAGCCATAACATTATTATTAATGTCTTGTTGGTATCTGATTCTGAATTTTAATAGGGGTACATCCCTATTTTTACAACATTTTAACACTGGCGAAGTGAGTTTTAGTGATGACACCAACAAATCATTGAAGAAATATTTTAAATTGATTCTTTGAAATGGACAGTTTGAACTGAATCATGGAAATGAATCGGATGTCAAGCTCAGTATGTTCTATCATTAACTCTGCAGGTCTGTTCTACTTCCTGGGCTCCATTGTGAACTTCAGCCAGGATCCAGAGGTTCACTTCAAATACATCCAGGCTGCCTGTAAAACTGGTCAAATCAAAGAAGTGGAGAGAATCTGTCGAGAGAGCAACTGTTACGATCCTGAGCGTGTGAAGAACTTCCTCAAGGTATGACACCTGAAGGGCCCTTGAATTTCATTTAAGGCTTTTAACAAGCATCTTAATAGTGCATTATGTTATTCGTAACAATAATTTGCCTTGTCTTTAACAGGAAGCAAAGCTAACTGACCAGCTTCCTCTCATCATTGTGTGTGACCGCTTTGACTTTGTCCACGACCTCGTGCTCTATTTGTACCGCAACAACCTGCAGAAGTACATCGAGATCTACGTTCAGAAGGTACTTGAGGCCTGATTATGACAACGATCATTTCAGCTCTGTTCCTGTAGAAGTGGGTGATGATTATGATGAATGACTGATTGAGTGATTAAACCTTTTGTCAGGTGAACCCCAGCCGTTTACCCGTGGTGATTGGAGGGCTGCTGGACGTGGACTGCTCTGAGGACGTCATCAAGAACCTTATTCTGGTGGTCAGAGGGCAGTTCTCCACTGATGAGCTTGTGGCCGAGGTGGAGAAAAGAAACAGGTTCGATACGGCTGCTTTAAGACAGTTTTTAAGACAGGATTCTTTTTTCAATGTCCATTATGTAGACAGCCGGGTGGCCAATATAATACAGACAAATTCATAATGCAATTTAAATAAGAAATGAGTAAAATATTTTACACAATGCAATTTATGGAAGTATACTTTTTTTTTGTTCTAGAAAAAAATCATCAAAATGATTCGCTTTAAAAAAAGATAGTAAAGACCTTTATAGAGTTCAAATAATTTATCAAAGAAAAAATTTTTTTTTAAACATGGATAATTATGAAGCAGATTGTTTCATTGAAGCAGCAAATCAGCATATTATAATGATTTCTGAAGGATCATGTGACACTGAAGACTGTAGAAATGATGCTGAAAATGCAGGAATAAATGATATTTTAAATGTATTTAAATAAAAAAGTTATTTTACATTGTTGAAATAATACATTTTCACAATATTAATGTTTTTAATCAGTCAGATAAAATCACTACAAAATAAATGTAGCTTTGCTGATCATAAGAGACTTATGACATTATATAAAAATATATATATTATATAAAATATATATATGACATTATATACAAATATATATATATATATATATATATATATATTAGGGCTGTCAAATGATTAATCACATCCAAAATAAAGGTTTTTGTTTACATAATATATGTGGGTGCACTGTGTATATATTATATTATATATATTAATACACACACATGCTTGTATATATTTAAGAAATATTTTCATGTATATACTGTATATAGATTTATATATAATTTATTTTATTTATAAATATAAATATTTTATATATAAATTATATTTTTTTAAATATACATGCATGTGTGTATATATATATATATATATATATATATATATATATATATATATATATATATATATATATATATATTCACAAAATAATTATACACAGTGCACCCACATATATTATGTAAACACAAACTTTTATTTTGGATGTGATTAATCATGATTAATCATTTGACAGCCCTAATAAATATATATATAATCCTTTATATGTATATATTTATTGTATTATATTTGTCTATACTACTGGCCAAAACCAATATGATCAGTGTTTTATATTGTTGATTTTGGCTGTGGGTCTAAAATTGACTGTTTTGATCTGTATAACAGACTGAAGCTGCTTCTGCCATGGCTGGAGGCCCGCATTCACGAGGGCTGTGAGGAACCTGCTACCCATAATGCTCTGGCTAAGATTTACATCGACAGCAACAACAACCCTGAACGCTTCCTCAGAGAAAACCCCTTCTATGACAGCCGCGTGGTGGGCAAGTACTGCGAGAAGAGGGACCCCCATCTGGCCTGTGTGGCTTATGAGAGAGGACAGTGTGACCAAGAGCTCATCCATGTAAGGAACAAAAGCGCTTTTGTTTTAGTGTTTGTTGGAGTGGAATATTTTAAGCTATTTTGTTCTGAGCTTGTCATTTGCATATTTAGTTTCTAAAACGGAAGAAAATTGCTGTAAATATTTATTTCTTTTACATTCGTAGGTTTGCAATGAAAACTCACTCTTCAAGAGTCTGTCCCGATACCTTGTGCGTCGTAAGGACCCTGAGCTGTGGGCTAGTGTGCTCCTGGAAACCAACCCTTACAGGAGACCCCTAATCGATCAGGTGCAAATTAGAAAATTACTGTAAAGTCAACATGAAGCTCTATTCACATGCATTTTATCTATTTAATATCACATTTCCTATTAGATTGCATGCAACAATGCTGAACAAGATCCATTAAGAATTGTTTGGATTGTGAAACGTGTGTGTTAGACAACAATAACGTAACCAAAGGGTTAAAAAATCAGAAAATCTTCAGAAAAGAAACATTTCAGCGTGTTTGCTGAAAGACTAGGATTAGCATTGTTAATAAGAAAGAAAATGGGCCCAGTTTTGATTTCATGTTGACTTTTAAGTACATTATAAAGTTAAAATGGTAAAAAATGCTTCAAATGTAAAGATTAAACTCAGTTTATCTTCTCACCCACCACAGGTTGTGCAGACTGCACTTTCTGAGACCCAGGACCCTGAGGAAGTCTCTGTTACGGTCAAAGCTTTCATGACTGCTGACCTACCCAATGAACTCATTGAACTCCTGGAGAAAATCGTTTTGGACAACTCCGTTTTCAGCGAACACCGGTAATTTAATCTGCTAGAAACATTCGAGAGGGGACGGAACATAAAAATGATTTTGGGTGTTAAACATTTGCTTTTCCATTAATTGTGTCCCAGGAACCTGCAGAACCTCCTGATCCTGACGGCCATCAAAGCTGACCGCACACGTGTCATGGAGTACATCAACCGCCTCGACAACTACGACGCCCCGGACATCGCTAACATCGCCATTAGCAATGAGCTCTTCCGAGGAGGCTTTTGCGATCTTCAGGAAGTTCGATGTGAACACATCAGCAGTGCAGGTACGTCTTATCTCTGAAA